>CM052538.1:2297128-2317419 GCA_028533065.1 Trachops cirrhosus | reverse complement strand
GGCGGGGTGGAGTGGGGCAGGGTGGGGTGGGGTGGGGTAGGGCGGGGCGGGGCGGGGTAGGGTGGGGCAGCCGGGGGGGGGGGGGCAAGACCAAAGGGCGAGGAAGCTGGGCCGGCAGTCTGCGAGGCGGTGCCGCTGAGGACTGGGGGAGTCTGCCCTTGTGTCCTGGTGGGGCTGACGGCATTGGGTGTGGGGTGGGCAAAAGGGAGGCGTCGGGAAGTCAGCCAAGGTGTTTGGCTTGAGCAGCAGCAAGAATAGAGTTTTCATTTCCTGAGGGAAAGGCAGCGAGGGAAGGGGCACCGATTTGGGGGTGGGTGTGGATAAGATTTAAACGTGAGAGGCTGATTAAGGAGGAGCTAAGTGGAGATTTTGAAAAGGCGTTTGGACACACTCGGGGTCTGATGGGGCTGGGTTGTGTGCAGGGGGAGGTTGGCGAAGAGGCCATTTGCCGGTGTGTCTGTCTCACCCAGAGCGTGCACACTCACGGGTCTCGGGCCGAGTAGGAAGCGCAGTGAGTGAGTGGTAGGGAGGGGTGAGTCCTGCGGTCAGCTGCAAAGCACGGGCCCGTCTCGATCCGGAGACAAGTGACATACGTGCCCTCGCTGCCAGGTGAGTCTGGGGCACAGCAGGTACCCAGACCTAGGCCTGTGGGACCCCAGATCCAGACACGCCCCACTCGGCCATTCCCTCTGAGAGGCAGGAGGCCCTGGAGCGTGGGTGCCGGGAGGGCAGGGACCTTGTCCCCTGTGTCCCACCTCACTCACGGGGTGCGCCTGACTGCTTGTCGACCGAGTGACTGGGCCCAGGAACGCCGGTGCGCTCGGAAGGCTGCTTGCTGAGCGCGTCCGGAAGCCCGCCGCGCGCCGTGCAGGCCTCCCCGCGCGCAGCAGATTCGAGCGCTGTCCCCGGGAGTTTGCCGGGCTTTTCTGGTGGGCGGGCGTTGGAGCGCTGGCTTGCTGCTGCTGGGTCAGGGGTGTTGCCCGTTCTGCAGTCAGGAAAGGCGGTTCTCGAGTTAAGTGGGAGGGCGCTCGCATTTTCCCATCTACAGCTCGTTCTCACTAGAACACGGGCACAGCTCATTTTATGCTAAGATACAAGTCAACAACTCAGTGCTGCCACAGGTGGTCAGAGTCGATGGCCGTGTCTGATGGCCCTTGTTGCTTCCACTTTGCTGTGGTGATAGCCCAGGCGTTCAGTGGTTAGAAACACGTAAATAAGTACACACGTAGGATGCTGCGGAAGGCGAGGAGAGGACGGGGCCTGGTGGCTGGAGCTTGCTTTTACGTACGAAGTTAAGAAGTTTGTTCGTTCTTTGCCATTTGTATATGAGAGCAAATATATATGTTTTTAAGTTGCACCGGTGTCCAGGACAACCAGTTTCACAGTTGTGTGTGGTGGTTTCCAAGACGGAGCACAGGACTCCCTAGGCCCTGGGTTGCACGGCGGCGGTGCCGTGGAGACTGTGCAACGGCCGGCTGCCCTAGTCCTGAGGAAGAGGAGGAAGCGGTCCCCGAGGCTCGGTGCTCTGCCCTGGCACTGGCTTCAGGAACTCAGTGACATAGGCTGCGAGCGTGTCAGCTGACACTGGTGTTAGGTTCACGGTCTGGAGGAAGTGGAATAAAACGGCCATCCTCACCCCACCTTGAACGTTATGGTAAGCAGAGTCTTTCCGACGGGATTCTGTGGTCAGAGCGGTGTTTGTGACTAATAGCTGCCTTGGTTTTTCAGAGTGTTCTAGAAGGAACAACAGTTCTCTTTTGGCCCCTCTCCCTGTCTCCCCCCCGTCCTGTCTCCCTGGGAAGGGCTGTGATTTGGTGTGGATAGAATGTGATTGTCATCGTTTACAATTAACCCTCTTCATTGCGACCTGTTTCTCGTTGCTCAAACCGAGTTCCGGGCCGGTTACTTGTGTGGGACATCTGTAATGCTGGTGCTGAGTCATTCTGAGTGAAGCGAGTGGGGTGACGTTCTATTTTTAGCCCCTCCAGGCCCCGGAGGGGAGGCCGAGCAGAGTGCTGGCACCTGTTGCGGTGGTGCCCACCCGGAGGGACGCAGGCCCCTGGATAAGTACAAGGCCGCTCCAGATTACACTCACTTTTTTGGGGTACATTGTGAAAGATTTTTTTCCTCTCATGAGAAATGGAGAATTTTTAAAGTTTAAAAGTCTACATAAGTAAAAGATCATTTGTTTGTGCCTGTTTGCAGCATTGATTTTTCTTTAAAGGTGGGCCCTTATTCCCACCCTCCCAGTTTCAGGGGTTCCCTGCCCTGTCCCTCGGCTGGACCCTGTTTCTGCCTAGAGGCCGGCCGCCCCGCCCGGCCCGGCTGTGCCCCACCTGCGCCCCTCTCGGGGGAACTGGGCCGGCCGCCCCGCTCCTCGTCCCACTCACGAGCGCTCGCTTCAGGAAGGAAAGCTGCCATGTCCTCTCCAGACTTGGGCTCCTTGGCGACCCAGAGGGACTTCCTGTGGCTTTTCTTTTTGGTGGGTTTGGTGCCAGGGCTTGCTGGCGTGGGTGGTGAGTGGATGGTGACTTTCAGTCACACGATGGGCACCTGGGACTCAGGCTGACCCATCGGCGAGGTGCTGTGCCCCGGCAGGACAGAAGCCATTGTCTTGGTAAGTGTCCTTGAATGTACTTCATTAAAATGGCTGAGTATGCATACTAAATGGGATCTGCATGTGTAATTTCAAACTCGTCTTCATTTAAATATCGGTAATGGATTTCTTTTGGAACATGGAGAATCAGTTTGTCCATGAAACCTTCATGTGAAAGCCAGAGCGCGCACACAGCGGACTACGCGTGCCTGGCGGTGAGCCCGTGTGTTTCCGTGTCCCCGCAGAGCTCCGGGATCGAGACCCTGGTGGAGGAGCTGTGCTCCCGGCTGAAGGACCTGCAGAGCAAGCAAGGTGAGGGCGCCCCCGGGGGCGGGGGGCGCGCCGCGGGCCTGCTCCCCCGGGCGAGCAAGCGCTGGGGAGGTGATCTTAGGACTGGGCGGGACAGCGACAGGCGTCGCGTCTGTGTGGTCAGTGGGCATCTCCAGGCCAGCGCGGTCAGCCCTCCGCAGTCACCGGTGGATAGGCCCTTGCTGTCACAGCACGTTCCTCCACAGTCCCCTCGTGCGGAGGAGCCGATCGCTCCGTCTGCCTTCCGGTGGAAGATCTTCCCCCTCCTTGTGCCCCCGTGACCCCCCGGCCTCCAGAGATGTTCGTCTCGGGTTCCGAAGGCGCTGCCGCCTCGGCTGTCGGATTTTGGGGGGAAGGCGAGCTTGACAGCCTCGTGAAGTCATTTTGACTCATGAGCCCTTCTAGCTTCTTTCTCTGAGCCCTCAGAACAAGAGCTACATGCTAAGATTAAGGGTCTTTATTTTCCTTGTCCTCTACCAGCTCGTTTTGCTGCCCGTCAGGCCTGGAGCCTTCCGGTCGGGGTGTAGCTTGTTTGTTTGTTTTCAACCCCCGTCAGTGTCATGAGCTAAGCTAAGGGTACAACCCTTCACTTCTGTTTTAGTTAAAACATGGCCCTTGGTCACCTGGACGTTAAGTGACAGTGTGACTTGTGATTAAGAATTTTCTTTGTATATTAGGATAGTATTTGTCACAGTGAGTCAGTATAAAAGCCCATGAGTGCAAAAGTTTGGGAAAATATTTTTGGGATCTAAACAGATTCTCACTCCTCTGGTGTACTTAGTAAGTGCGCAGGGGCGTTCAGAGTCTCCTCGAAGCGCCCCTAGAGCACTGGGTCAGGGGTGAGAGGGGCGCGCCCCACCTCCCACCGGGCGCTCACGGGGTGCAGCCGGGGAGTTCCCACTGGCGCGTGGAGGACAGTCTCCTTAAAAAGACACACTGCTATAGAGTTTTTTTTTAAGCCACAAAAGCTTGTAAAATTTCTATTGAAGTTACTTGAGAAACTTTTGAAAACATGACAGATCTTTCTGAATTTTTGTTTCATAACAGAAGAGAAGATTCACAAAAAGTTAGAGGGGTCTCCCTCTCCAGAGGCAGAATTGTCCCCTACAGCAAAGGATCAAGTGGAAATGTATGTAAGATTGTATTCAGTCACAAAAATGTGCGTTTGTTAAAGTCAGACTAATAATTGCTGTGTGATTTACGGTTTTCCTTGTGTATAGTTTCGCATTTTATAATTCAGGAAACGTTACTGAGCACTTACTCATGTACTAACTGCTGGAGTTCAGAGGTGGCAGGATGGTTCTGTCCTTAGCACACACATCGAATGGGTATTTGTGCCGTTACCGTCTGAAACACACGGTGTCACAGACGTGTCCCCGGGGCGGGCCCGCCGTTGGCCTGGCTGGACTTGTGTGCTGAAGGCACTCTTAGTCCTTTCTCTATAAATGGTTAGCATTAACGTCAGCTGCGCTGTAAGCAGACTTCGTTATTATATATTTTATTTGAGTCTTCTGAGCTTCTAAAACTGGAGGGGAAAAAACAGCACCTGGTTGGTTTATGTACAACAAGCACGGTGGCCGTGAGCCAGGGGCCGCAGAGCCCGTGGCGTGTGGCCGCTTCACACGGAGGTGGGCTGCGAGTGTGGGCTCCCGCCGGGCAGCAAGGACTCAGTGTGAAAACGAGTGTGAACTGTTTCACTGATGTCTTTTCAGATCAGTTACACGTTGAGATGATGCTATCGTGGTTACAGATGGCTAGGTAAAATATCTTACTGAAGTAGTTCTGCCTCTCTTCCACACTTCCAAGGTGACTCCTAGCACATTAGATCACACAGAGGCACACCTTGTTTGTGGTAGGCGGCCCTGGGACACACCGGGAGGGAGGGACTTGGCAAGCGTGCCTTCTGTCACCTCACACGTGACCCTGACTGTGACATTCAGAGCAGCCGTCCCCTCGGTAGCCAGCCTGACTCTAGATTCTTCCTTTGGCAATCTGTGTTGCTGTGAAATCTTCAGCGGCTGCCAGTTCCTTAACAGACGGGAAACTCGTTTTCCTCATTTGCAAGCCCTCTGAAGCCAGCTCCCCGACTGGGCTGACCAGGCTTCAGCTCTGTGAGCACGTGTCTGTGGCCGCAGACACGTCCCTGCGTGCGCCTCTGCCCAGCTCCGCAGCGCACTCTCACTCCGGGCCTCCCTAGCATCCTCTTCTCTAACACGTGACTGCCATAATCTCTGCCAATTTTCTGAGGGCCTGCTTAATGCCTCCTGAGAAAAATAACAGTAACGACAGTAATTACTGACGAAGGTGCTGTTTATGACTCATTTCACAAACTAATTAATTCCTTTACTCCTCACGACTCCGTGAGGTAGATACCGTTGATACCCCCATTGTGTAGGTCAGGCAGCTGAGGCACAGAGGGGTCAAGTCACATGCCTGAGGTCACCCAGCTAGAAAGGGACAGTCAGGATTCGAATTCAGGAAGTGTGGCTTCCGAATGTGTTTTCACTGCTTCGCTGTACAGCTTCTCAGCCCCGCCTCCGTCTAGTGTTCACAGGCTCGTGAGGCACGTCCTGGGGGCACTGTCGTGCAGCTGAGAACTGTGGACCGAGACAGTAAAAAATGAGCTTAAAGTCCCCAGCAGAGTAAGCGGCGGAGCTGGAAGTGAAATTCAGATGTCCCGTATCAAAAGATTAATCTCATTTTTTTCCACCACATTGTAGTTTTTACTTACGGCTTCTTGATTAAAATTCAGGCTTCGAAGATAAAAACTGTCATTGTACATATTTTCTTAATATTATAATCTTATCTAAGTGCTTGGTGTAAGTGCTAAGTGCTCGTCTTAAATGTAAGGGACACTTTGCTGTATTGCTGGTTATTTAAAACTTAATAATGCGCTGACTGTTCCCATGAGATACCCCTGTCTCCGTCGGAGATACGGCTGTACTGTATCAGATACGTCCGCGGCCCACTGCTGACCTCTTCGTGCTGCGTTGCAGGTACTATGAGGCCTTCCCGCCGCTCTCCGAGAAGCCGGTCTGCCTGCAGGAGATCATGACCGTGTGGAACAAGTCGAAGGTCTGCTCTTACTCCAGCTCCTCGTCGTCGTCCACAGCCCCGCCGGCCAGCACGGACACGCCGTCGCCCAAGGGCTGCAACAGCGACGGGGAGGCCCACCAGGAGAGGGGCGACGGGAAGGCCCCGAGCAGGAGCAGGCACGAGAGGGAGACCAGGCTCGGGAACGGCACAGTGGCGGAAGAAAAGCCCGCCGCCTACCGAAAGCAGGTCCGACACAAGCCCGAAGGCAAGGCCCGCCCTCGCTCGTGGTCTTCCGGCTCCAGCGAGGCAGGCTCAAGTTCCAGCGGGAATCAGGGAGAGGCGAAGTCATCCGCGAGGTGTGCGAAAGTGAGACACAAGGCGCGAGAAATCCGGAGCAGGAGAGGGCGGAGCGGGCAGAGCCGGTTTTCGCTGAAGCAGGGCGAGAAGGCCGAACGGAACACCCAGGCGGGCGGCAGCGGCAGCAGCAGCGGCGGCGGCTCCGGCAGACAGCCGTGCAGGCGGGCCAAGAGACCACTGAAGGAGGTGGGCCGGAGGGACGCGGACGGCACCGAGGGGCGGGGCCTGTACCCCGACGGCAGAAACGACAGGGAGTACAGAGAGGAGCCGCTGTGGTACACCGAACCCATCGCAGAATATTTCGTTCCTTTGAGCCGGAAAAGCAAACTGGAGACCACGTACCGAAACAGACAAGATGCGCACGGCCCGACGGCGGACGCGGTGGGGGAGTTGTCTGACTCGGTGCACGGTCTCTGCATCAGCGACAGCGACATCCGTAAGACGTACCTCGCGGCAGGCACTTTCATCGATGGCCACTTTGTGGAGATGCCTGCGGTCATCGACGAGGAGCTCGACCTCACCGGGACCTCGTTCTGTCCTCTCCCGGAGGACAGCAAGTACTTGGATGATATTCATCTATCGGAATTAACCCACTTCTATGAAGTGGATATTGATCAATCCATGTTGGATCCTGGTGCCTCAGAAACAATGCAAGGAGAGAGTCGGATTTTGAATATGATTCGACAGAAAAGCAAAGAGAACACAGATTTTGAGGCAGAATGTTGCATAGTGTTAGATGGCATGGAGTTGCAAGGGGAACGTGCAATATGGACAGATCCGACCAGCCCCGCGGGGGCCGACGGCCTGCTCCTGCAGGACCTCGGCGACCTGGCCCGGTTCTGGGAGTGCTGCTCGTCCAGCTCCGGCGACGGCGACGCCGACGGGGAGAGCTTTGGGGGCGAGTCTCCGGCTCCACTGTCTCCCGTCTTAGACAGCGCGGCCCTCAGTCCGAATTTGCTTGCTGGCAATCAAGAGCTCTTCTCAGATGTTAATGAAGGATCTGGTATAAACTCTTGTTTTTCAGTGTTTGAAGTGCAATGCAGTAATTCTGTTTTACCGTTTTCTTTTGAAACACTCAACTTGGGAAGTGAAAATACAGATTCTAGTGCGAATATGCTTGGGAAAACACAGTCCAGGTTGCTAATATGGACCAGAAATAGTGCCTTTGAAGAAAACGAACACTGTTCGAATCTTTCAACAAGAACCTGCAGTCCGTGGTCCCATTCGGAAGAAACACGGTCAGACAATGAGACGCTAAGTATTCAGTTTGAAGAGTCCACGCAGTTTAATGCAGAAGATATGAATTATGTAGTTCCTAGAGTCGCATCAAATTATGTAGACGAAGAACTTCTAGATTTTTTGCAAGATGAAACTTGCCAGCAAAACAGTAGAACTTTAGGAGAAATTCCTACGTTAGTTTTCAAAAAAAAATCTAAACTAGAATCTGTCTGTGGTATTCAGCTAGAACAAAAAACAGAAAGCAAAACCTTTGAGACCACACAAGCGTGCCGTGAAGGCAGTCCCCGCGGAGAGGGCTACAGCTCAGGGGTCATTAAAGACATCTGGACAAAGATGGCAGACGGAACCTCGGTAGCCATGGTGGAAGTAGAGGGAGTCGCCGGCGAGTTGTTTCCGGCAGATGTAACTAACTACTGCTGCTGCTTGGATGCGGAGGCCAAAATGGAGCCCCTCGAGGGGCCGAGCAAGGCCGTGCAGAGGTCCGAGTATCACCTGTGGGAGGGGCAGAACGAGAACCTGGAGAAAAGAGCCTACGTCTCCAGCGAGCTCTCCAAGGTGGACGGCGGTGACTACACCACCCCCTCTAGGCCTTGGGACGCCGCCCAGGAGAAGGAGAACGCCTTCATCCTGGGAGGGGTCTATGGAGAACTGAAGACCTTCAGCAGCGACGGGGAGTGGGCGGTGGTGCCCCCCAGCCACGCGAGAGGGAGCCTGCTGCAGTGTGCGGCCTCTGACGTCGTGACCATCGCGGGCACGGATGTCTTCATGACCCCGGGGAACAGCTTCGCTCCTGGCCACAGGCAGCTGTGGAAACCCTTTGTGTCCTGTGAACAGAACGACCAGCCGAAAGGCGGGGAGAACGGGCTGAATAAGGGGTTTTCTTTTGTCTTCCATGAAGACTTACTAGGACCTTGTGGTAACTTTCAAGTTGAAGATCCTGGGCTTGAATATTCATTCTCTTCCTTCGACTTAAACAATCCATTCTCACAAGTTCTTCACGTGGAATGTTCATTCGAGCCCGAGGGGATTGCGTCTTTCAGCCCCAGTTTTAAACCGAAATCCATCCTCTGCTCTGACTCAGACAGTGAAGTTTTTCACCCCAGGATATGCGGTGTTGACAGAACACAGTACAGGGCTATTCGGATCTCTCCTAGGACTCACTTTCGCCCGATTTCTGCATCTGAACTGTCCCCAGGAGGAGGAAGCGAGTCGGAGTTTGAATCTGAGAAAGACGAAGCAAACGTTCCCGTCCCTTCTCAGGTCGATGCCTTCGAAGGTCCACAGGCAGATCTCAAACCACTGGAAGAAGATGCAGAGAAAGAAGGCCATTACTATGGAAAATCAGAGCTGGAGTCTGGGAAATTCCTCCCCAGGTTAAAGAAGTCTGGGATGGAAAAGAGCGCTCAGACGTCGCTGGATTCCCAGGAGGAGTCTGCCGGGGTCCCGCCAGGAGCAGGGGACCAGAGTCAGTGTTTGGAGTGCGGCACGAACAGCTCTCTGGACATCAGTTTAGAAAGCTCAGAAGCAAATTGTAAAATAATGACACAATGTGAAGAAGAAATTAATAATTTTTGCAGTTGCAAAGCAGGTTGTCAGTTCCCTGCTTATGAAGATGATCCAGTTTCTTCTGGACAGCTGGAGGAGGTATGTGTCTGTGGGCGCTGGGGTTTAATAAAAGGGTTTGCTCAGACTTTAGCCCAAGAACAGCCACATCAGGCAAGGAAAGATGCGGTTACTTCATTGGGAAATGAGCTTAGCTGTCTTAAAATCCATCATTCTTAGGGTTTACCTAAGGACTTACAGTGGACTTGGTATTTATAAATTAGAACTAGACAGTATTTTCTGCAGAGAAAAGACATTTTTACATAAATCACAGGGTATCAGATTCTCATGTGTTGTCTTAACATGCATGTCTTATGCTCAGACAGACCCTAAGGCAGAAGCCTTTTAACGCTGACGGATCAGCAGGGGGCTCTTTAGTCTTAAAAGGCCCTGGCGCTTCCGGAGTCGCAGCGAGCCCACCTGCCTGCCTCCGAGACACCGGAGTCAGTTTCTCTGGGTGTGGTTCTCTGGAACGCACTGGGGTCCACGTAAGGATGGACCCACAGTCCGAGTGCAGCCGCACGCTTCTCCAGAGCCTGCACGGGTGCACCTGGGGTCACACACAGTGCGTCTTCCTGAAGCCCTATGAGTTACCTGTTCCGTCTGACAGGCAAGAGGGTAGTTATGTGAATGGGGTCATTGTTTCCTTCGACTATTCCTAAGAAGTGGTTGGAGGCCACATGCGTTGTGTAAGAAACACCACTTAAAGCAGTAGCCCGCTGAGCGAAAAAGCAGTGAGCTGCCCACTTGTAGCCATTGTGTGACAGCGCGCGCCTGGCCTTTTCCAGGCGCAGCAGGTGAAAAGGACAGTTGGAAGTGGTTACGAGTCATGACACTGGAGCAGATGAGCGTCGCCCTCCCCCCCGCCTGTCCTTGTGCACACCCCACCCGCCTTGGCACGTCTGACTCCGGCCCGTGCCACAAGGCCCCCAGGTCCCAGGTCCTTCCGGGACGCAGCCCCCCTCCCTCTCTTCTCCCCTGATCCGCTCCTCCCCGGGCCAGAGACAGCTTCTCCCTGCTCTTACTGTTGTGGGTACTCCGTGCCTCTTTTACACTGCGTTTTTCACCAGTCAGGTGCGTTCTTTGTCTGGCTAGATTGTAAGCCCCTTATGGAGATGGACCACGCCCTCCTCAGTGGTTGGTTCGGCCCGGGGTCCATGCCTGGGTGCGCGGGACAGCGGACGAGAAGCGCGGCCCTCGTTAGTTCGCCTGGGGGTCCCCAGAGGGACGGAACCGAGTCACACTGAAACACTGAGTCTTGTGGAGAACAAAACCCCCATTGCTGGCCTTGGTGTGCGTTTATCACCCTCTTGCGCCCTGAAGCGTCCCTGTACGAGCTGAGCTTCGTGGCTCACCCGGCTGCGGCCGGGAGGGAGGAGGCGGGAGGAGCAGGGCTCTGTGTGGGCCCCCGCCGGCCCCCGCTTTCCAGTCTGCAGTGCGCTTCCGCGCCGCCCGAGTTCTGAGCTGCCTGCGGGGCTCAGCTGCCGGAGCACCCTCGGAGGGAGGGTGCTGTGGGTGTCCCCCCCCCCCGCCCCCACGTCTCGGCAGCAGCGCCACGGCTGGGTCGGCGCTCGCTTGGTGGGTCCGTGAGGTGTGGAGAGAGTGGCCTGAAGGGACAGTGTGGCGTCAGGCTGGGACCAGAACCTGTGCCTTTGTGCCCCCGCCCGCTGCCGGGTCAGCCTCGGGCGCTTCTGCAGGCCCTTCCCGCCTCCCTGCACGGGGGTGGCCTGGGAGCCCCATTTAAAGGGTGCTGGTGCCCACCGGTGTCAGTGCAAGCGGGCCAATGCGCAGGCTTTCCAATGAAGTGGGGCCCAGGAGCAGGAATCGGGGTTCTTTTCAGAACTTCCATTTCGGCAAATCTTCGTCACACACCTGTTCCGCGCCCGTTGCTAAATCAGGTGCCCCAGGTGAGCCAGGTGCTGCCCTTGCCCTCGAGCGGTCCGGTCCGGGCAAAAGGCCAGTTCTCCTGGTGAGAGCCGTTCCCCGTCTGGGGGCAGCTCCGACCTTCTAGGAGGGCGCCTCCGCAGTGAGAGCCCCTCCCGGCAGTGGCCGTGGCCGTGAGTGCTGATGCCTCCCCTGAGGGCACTTCCTGCAAATGTGAGCAGATGTGCGTTCTCGTCTGTTTCCTCCTATTTCTTCTTTCCACCAAAACAGCGCTTCATTGTAACCCCATTATTTTCCGCACACGTCCATCGTATGGGTGTGCCATGATTTACCCAGCTAGCCCCTTCTCTCATAGGTAATTTTAGGCAACATGGTAGGTGGCAGGGTACAGGGTGCTGTGGGGACCCCGGGAAGACCCCTCCGAGCCTGTGAGAGTCAAGGAGGGCCTTTGGAAAGTGCCAGCGGCCTCAGGGGTGGGAGGGGGGTGGGAGGCGGCGGGGCCCGGTAAGCAGGAGGGCAGCATAAGGGAAGGCCGAGAGGCAAGAGACCCCTCACATGTGCACAGCCCCCAGCAGTCGTTCCTGCTCCTGAGGACCCCAGTGTGTGCCTCAGGCGTCCAGTTTGTGTACAGCTCACGGCGAAAGGGCTCTGTCACTTACCCGAGCGCCGGCTCAGTGCCCCTCTCGTGCAAGCAAACACAAGAACAGAGGCGCGGCCCCGTGCGCGCGCACAGGGACTCACAGTTGGGGGCAGAGGCCGAGGAGCCTGGCGGACAGTGCCCCAGGGGGTCCGAGGGCTCTGAGGAGTGGGGGCCACGGGGCCGTCCTCGGGCTGGGGCACTCAGCCCCTCTGTGCCTGGCACCCGGCCCGCTGCTGCATCGTCCTTGTCCTGCTGGGTGCCCCCAGGGACCTTCTGCAGCGGGTCCCCCGTGGCCATTGAGGACCTTAGGTCCAGAGGGTGGCGCACCTGCCCCGGCCCCCAGTCTGAGCCAGAGCTCCTTGCACTGGTCTGCACTTCCCGTCAGTGAAGGGAAGCTGCACACAGCCGGGGTAGTGTCTCCTGTGGGTCGGTGGCTCTCTGTGCATTGGCACCCCCTTCCTTTCCTTCCAGAGAGCAAGGCTCGCTGGAGTCTTTTCCTTTTGTGCCCCAAATAACCGAGCACTGGCTGTGGGAGAGTCCATTGCATAGCACTGCCCACAGAGGACCCCACCCACCTTCTCTTCACCAGAGTGAGGCCCACGGAGTGAGAGTTGCAGGCAGGGCCTTTCTTACCCAAGTTCCTTCTTCTACAGAATCACTGAGAATTGCATCCGTTACTGAAAACACTTCCGGCCAGGCTTCCTTGATGAAGTTTATGGCTTCTCCCCCCCACCACTGTTCCATTCGTTCATCAGACGTTTAATAAGAGCCCGCTGTGTCCGGGTGCTGTTCTACAGCAGACAAAGGTCGCTGGTGCTGTGTCCTGCGAGGACGTGTGCCGGGGGAGGGACGGAGCGGCTTGGGGTGAGGGCTGTGGCGGGCCGAGCCCGCGGGGAGCAGCGGCCGGAGCCCGCCGGGCGCCTGGGCAGGCTTCCTGGTGAAGGCGCCGCCCGGGAGAGGCCTGCAGGTGAGAGAGCAGCCAGGGCCGCCGCGGGGGCGGTGAGAGGGAGGTCCTCAGGTACAGGTGTGCGTGGCTCGTCCGCGGCTGGGTTCTGTCCAGTTGTCCTTTTCCTGCATTCTTCATTCTCGTCACTCAGCCAAACCAGAAGTTGAATGAATGCGTTAAACAGACACTTAAGCAAAGCATGGCCTTTACTGTGCAACCCAAAAGCTGGAAGTGGCTGACTGGGGAGATGTCATAGAGTGATGCAGATTCACACGACAAGGTGGCAGAGTCAACGCTGTGATGAACTTGACAGCGTCAGACGGTCATTGTGCTGGTCACTTCCTTAGGGTTATAAACGTTGAACTATGCTGCATATCTGAGACAAACTTAATACTGCATTTTAACAAGAATTCAGGAGACAAAGCATGAAAAAATAATGCCTGCACAGTGGGCGTGTGTTTAGTGCAGCACCGAACAAAACGAAGTCCTCGCTGGTGGAATTGGCACTCGCGTGGAGGATGCAGAAAAAGTACTTGAAACCGGCACGATCTGAGCTGCGGTCCGAGCGGGGGCGCAGGACCCGTGGCGCTTGCTGATCGGGAGCGTGCGGCTGGGCAGGGCTTGCTTCTGGCCCGCAGACGCCGAGCGTTCACTCGGGGCCAGGCTCTGTGCCTGGAGGTGCAGGGCCAGGTGAGACAGGGTCCCTGCCCCTCAGGAGCTTCCAGTGGGGCTCCCCTCGCACCCAGCCTCCTCTCCGCTGGTGCGGACCCAGCCCCTCACTGGTGCCTTGACCTCCTCCAGCTGCGTCCCTGACCTTGTCCCATCGTCCCATCCTCCCTGCTCCCACAGTCGCCACAAAGGGTTCAAAGACAGGCTGTGTCACTGCGCGCATGCAACCTGCCCATCCCTTCCTTCTCAAACGGGGACTTGAGGACTCCAAGTCCCCTGCTGCTCTATGCCTGGGGGTGGTGGGGTGGTCACTGGAAGTCCCGTCTGGGGAGTCTGCCATGCTCCTCCTGCGTAGCACTGCGTGACCTCACAGAGCAGGTGTGCCTTGGAGAGAAGGCGAGGCCTTTGTGGACAGGTCTTACGGAGCTGCGAGTTGTAGAGCAGATGCAATTAATCACCTTGAGTTAACTGCTGACCTTGCGTGCTGCTGGCCTCGTCTGCACTCAGCTGAGCCTTGTCGGTTCTGTCGGCCTTGGCTTCTGGCTCTCTGATCGCAGGCCGGATAAAGAACACACAGCTGCTGAATCACAGTCTTAGACCTGTAAAATACTCTGAGAGTAACAGAGTCCTGTCAGAGAATTGGTGATCCTGAGTTGCTAAAACAGTCTCGGTTTTAAACTTGAGCACTAATGGAATGTCTGCCAGGAGGACAGAGATGTGTGGGGTGCTCACGGGCCTGTGCACTGAGCAGACGTCTGTGAGAGCCCGAGGGGCTGTGGGCGCAGAGACACCAGCTCCAGGCCTTGCCTGGGGAGCCTGTTGTGGGGCGGCGGGAGGGGCGTGGAGGAGGGAGGCTGCATGCCAGCAGGCACGTGGTGGCCGCAGCTGGCCGCAGATCTCCCAGCTGCTGCTCACCGGGGCACTCTTGCATCGCTGACGGCCGCTCTCTGTTGACCGAGGGCCACGTGGCGCCCAGGCCCCACTGCCCAGGCAGGTGGGCGGGGTCTGGCTAAGACTGGAGAGTGCCCTGTGTGAAGGACGGAGCCTGGATCCAGACTCGGGCCCCTTCCAGGCCTGGCGGCCACTCTGCCAAGACCATGGAGAGGCGGTGAGTGTGGGTCTCCCGCCCACACACGCCCTTCCCTCCTCTCCTGCCAGAGGCCACGTCCGGCCTGAGTCGGACCTACTCCAGCATTGTGGACTGTCAGGCTTTTGTCTCCGCAGCCTTCTGGGTCTCACGGAAGAGCCAGGCTCACACGTGATTCCGTTACGAACGTGCTTGGGCCTTCCGTCCCGCCCCTTCCTCCCGGGCTCCCGCCAGCCCAGCCGCGTGGCCGGGCCTGCCTGTTGTCCCCAGAGCGCCGCGTGTGTGTGTGTGTGTGTCCTCCCTTGGGCTGCACGCGCGCCTCACTGGGGGTCCCTGGCTTGTGTTTTAGCCCTGTAGGGCTCTGTTGTGTCTTCACACGAGGTCTGCGTCCCGCCTCCAGCGTGAGTGCTTCTTCAGGGAGCTCCCGGTGTGCGGTGAGCAGCTTGGCCTCTCTGACTCGCTTTGTCTAGAGCAGCAAAAACACGCGTCGCTTTGAAGTCCCGGGTGTGGGGTCCGTAGTTAATGCTTGGGTTTTTCCTTGATCCCAGAGGTTTGTAAACTTTTTCTGTATTTGGTTTAATCTGAACAGTTTCCCGTATCGAACACTGATGTACAAGGAATGAATAGAAGTCAAGAAAAACAGACCTGGTGGGAAAAAGCCTTGTACTCTCCTCTTTTTCCTGCATCAGAGTGTGAAGGTAAGGAGACCTGTATTAGGTCTTTCATTCAGATTTCTAATTCATTAAGAACAGTACATTCTTTTTTTTAACCCTCACCTGACGACATACTTACTGATTTTAGAGAGAGGGGAAGGGAAGGAGAGTGAGAGAGAAACATCGATCAGTTGCCTCCTGCACGAGCCCCGTCAGGGAACCGAACCTACAACCTGGCACGTGCCCTGATTGGGAATCGAACCCACAACCTTTTGGTTTGCAGGGCAACACTCCAAACAACTGAGCCACACTGGCCACGGCGAGAGCAGTAGAATCTTTCGCTATGAGTGTCAGTCCGAACGGCGTCTGTCAGGGGGCTCGGTGGGCGGGCATGTGCCGGGCGTTGCAGGCATAGATGAAGGAAAGCGGGCCCCTGCATCTAAACCCCACCCAGCCCGCCGTGGGGAAGATGGAAACGCACACCAGTGGTGCCGCCCTCCGACGAGGTCTGTGCTGCTCCCGGCGGGCCG
This sequence comes from Trachops cirrhosus, assembly GCA_028533065.1. Lineage (NCBI taxonomy): Eukaryota > Metazoa > Chordata > Mammalia > Chiroptera > Phyllostomidae > Trachops > Trachops cirrhosus. The sequence continues at coordinate 2,301,871 of CM052538.1, read as the reverse complement.
CCCGGGGGAGTCCTCAGCCGTGGAGGCCCCAGGAAGACCCCGCAGGGGAAGCTGGGGAAGGGCGGGGCCCGGAAAAGGCCGGGCTGCCCAGAGGCCGGAGGGTCTGGCGAGTGGGGGGCTGGGGCCCCACGGGGCTCAGCTGGGTTGGAGCTGCGTCCAGAGCGGTGGCCGGGGAAGGCGCCTGTCAGGAGGCGTGGGCGCCTGGCTCCCTTCGGTAGAGGTCAACACGCAGGAGGGGAAGGCCATTCGCACGGCTTCAGGTGGGGGGTCGGGGCTGTGCTTCAGCACAGCTCTGGCATCAGTGGAGATGGCTAGGAGAACGGAAGGCGCCTGCAGGGGCTCGCCGGCCCTTGCCGCGGTCTGGGAGTGACAACTCCAAGGCCTGGACTAAGACGCTGGTGGGGAGTAGGTGGTAGACAACAGCGTCAAAAGGTTTTGTAGAGGATGCCAGAGTGTGTTGAATGACTCTCCCTGAGGAGTGAACAGCAAGAGGGAGCTAGGGCAGACCAGGTGGAGAGCGAGATGGGACCAGGAACGTGTGGTGGAGGTGATTTCATCTGTGAGCCTCAATCAAAGGCAGACGCACCCAGAAGGCACAGGGTATCTCCGCCAGAAATGCTGGGCCAAGTGGGACCCGAGGAGGCGGCCCGCAGTGGATCGGCGCCAGAGGCCGAGCTCGTCCGGTTGCTGTGGTCCCCAGGCCTTGGTGCTGGTTTCCCAGTCCGTCCCGTCAGCCCTGCAGGCATGCACCTCACTTGCTAGTATGGACGTGCTCACGGGTCTTGTCTCCCTGGCCGATGTGTGACTGGCGTGGACGCAGTGCCGTCCTGCACTGCCCAGGGTGCCTTTCTCACCCGGGGCTTGGGCGCCGGCACTGGCCTTTAGCAGCCTGGCCCCAGCTGCCTGGGGGGAGGGGGCGCGGATGGTTTGCTTCCCTCTGTTCTGGGGACACAAAAACACCTTCCCAAACCCTGCCTTCCTCCTTCACAAAGGTTTGCTGAGCCCTAAGGGGAGCATGGCGGGGTCTTCATTTTTAGCATCTTTGTTTCTTTAATAGTGTTTAGTAAAGGCCTGTTGCTTCACTATTAGCCTTTTATTATTGACAAGGTACTCTCAATATGTTTTTTTTGTTACGTGACTCCCTCAAAAGCCTGTGCAGTGTCACCCCTGGATTTCGGGGGGGGGGGGCTGACTCTCAGGTTTAGCAGTTTGCCCGGAATCAGGCACTAGCCGGCGAGCTCGGGCTCGGGTGCAGCCTGTTGCTTGTGGTCAGAAGCGCTGCTGCCTGCGGCAGCTGTCCACACCCGGTGTGCAGGGAGACGCCAGGTGGGGGGCACAAACCTGCCTTGACTCTCGGCTAGTCTGGGGCCCTGCGTGAGTGTTGCGTCACGGGCACAGTTAACAGGAATGCGGGCAGGAGAGGCCGGGTGACCCAGGGCAGCAAAGCGAGGGCCCCCAGGACGAGCCCGGAGGGGAGCGGGGCGGGCAGCAGGCAGGGCCTGGGCGTCGGGAAAGGCAGTGCCCGTGAGGCTCGGGGGGACTTGCAGACACGTGGGTGTCTCGCTGTGCCAGTGTGTCCAGGGCTGTCTCGGCGGCCCTAGTCCAGTTCCCATCTCCAGGAAGGACCGTCCTCAGCTCTAGGTCCTCGGTCTCTAAACGGGGCCGTGCTGGGTGCAGTAAACGATGGCTGGGCCACAGTGTTTGTCGCTGTGAGAGGTGTGTAGAGGGACTCTTAGTGGGTCGGTAACGGTGACCAGGCTTTGGAATGACTGAACTCACAGGTGTGGGTTAAATCCTGCGCAGTGGTCTCGAAGCGGGGTTTCGCAAGCCCCGTTCTCCCCTCCTGGGGTGCGGGGCTCTGTGACTTCAGGAGGTTGGCCAGGAAAGCGGGGAGCCTCTCACCCACTGGGGTCGCCTCAGCTCCTGAACTTTCTAATGTTGCTAATGATTGGTAATGAGCACAAGCTGCTCTGAGTCAGGGCTGACCCCGTAGCTCTCGGCAGTAGAGGGAGGCTCAGCAGTCAGGCGACCGGTCCAGGCACCGAGCAGAGCGGGAGCCCGGCTCTCGAGGGCACTCCGCCACCTGCCGGCCTTGCTGTGCACGCACAGACAGGTCCGCTCAGCACGCACTTCCTGCTCGCCTTTCCGTGCCAGGCTCGGTTCTAGGCCCTGCGGATGCAGAGGCGAACAGACCGAGTGCCCTCCCGGCCAGCTGACGCTGGAGCCGGGGCCTGAGGGAATGAGGGTGCAAGCCCTGTGGCAGCTGGAGCTGCCCGCAGGGAGAGGCCCGAGCAGGAGCGCTGGCTGGAGCAGGGGTGCCTGTGCCGAGCCCCGGCGGGCCTGGCACGGGGGCGCCGTGCGGGGGTGGAGCGAGGGCGGAGCGAGGGCTGGGCTCAGCAGGCCGCAAGGAGCCCGGGCCACAGCGCCTGGCAGACTGCGCAGGGCGCGTCTGTCCTGGGTGGCGCTCTGCAGCGCTCCTGCTCTCAGCCCTGCACCCACTGGAAGTGTGCGCTGCTTTGGTCCTAAAGGGAGAGCCCTGTAGGAAGACAGTGTGGGTAAGAGCTGAGGGCTCAGGAGACAAGCCGAGCTGACATCAAGGCCTGCTACCAGCCGCCGGACCTCGGGCAATGGCGGGACCCTTCTGTGCTCCGCGGCCTGTGTTTGTACAAGCTAGTGCTGAGCCGCCCTTGGAGGCTGGTGTGAGCACCAACGTGCCGGGAGGAGCCTGGCCCGGAGCCCTAGCCCAGACCTGGCAGCTGTCGCTGTGAGCGTCCCAGGAATGCTGACAGTGACGAGCAGTCACAGCCCTCTCTGGTACATAGAGAATTCCTAGAGCGGGGAGAGAAAATGAAGGGGTCCCAGGCAGCATGGACTTGGCTCCTCTTGTAGGTGTGGCCTAGTCTAGGGACCAGCCCCTCCCCACCAGCCCCTCACCTAGTGTAAGTTCTCACCCAGGGGGTTGGGCGTGGGCAGCTGGGGGCCTGGTCAGGCCAGCCGAGGGAAAGAGGACCACCCAGAGGGGTGAACGGGGTCTCGGCCTCCTCAGAGAGCGTGGCGTCCTCAAACAGCCAGCCTCCGAGCCCAGGGCTCTGCTTCGGAGCCCTCGTGGAAGATGCTGCTGGGGGTGCCAGCGCTGCACCAGGGCCGCACACACACCATCTCTCTGAGCCTGCTCGGACGTCTGTGAGGGCGCGTGGCAGTGCTCGGGTACAGGTGAGGGGCTGGGGCGCCAGAGGCTCGGCTGGTTTGCCCTGTTCCGTCCCATAGCGTGACCAGGAATCAGTTGACGTCTGTCTGTCCCGGAGCCCGGTTGTTTTCGTGACCCCACCTAGGTCCTTGGCGTGCCTGAGACAGTTGGAGAGAAGTGCGGGTGGTGGCGAACACGGTGTGGCCGCCGCAGCCTTGGCGAGAGGCCGTCGGGGCCCTGTGGCCTTCCCTTGGGCTCGGGTCCACCCACCCGATGGGAGGCACAGTCGTCGTCGAGCACCAGTCCTGCCCCCTGTTTGACAGAGGGCAGCACACCCGCCCATCCGTCACCTGGAGGCGGGTGTTGGGGGCGCGCAGACTCACACCGGCGATGCCGGGGACAGGGCCCACACCTGGGCCTGTCCAAGGTCTCTCCACTCCTCCCTGCACCTCTGCTCCCGCCCCCTTTCCCGTGGAATGGTGACGAAAGGGCCACTGGTCTGGATGAAGACCGGGGGTCTCAGCTCTGGCTGTGCCTCCAAACTGCCTGGGGGCTTCTCGGGAAATGCTAATACCTCGGCTCTTGCCAGGTCAATTCAGTGAGAATGTCAGATGGGGGCCGGGCTTCCGGATTTGCCTTCAAATTCCCGAGGTGACTGGAAGGCGCAGCTAGGGGTGAGAGCCATTGGATCCACGGTGGGGTCCCTTCCGACGTCAGTGTATAGCGCCCTGCTCATCCCCGTCTGCGGGCCACTCGCCCAGGCCCAGGCCCAGGCCGACCGCCGGCCTCCTCGCCGGCCCCAGTGGACAGCACGGGGTGGGGGGCGGGGGGGAGGGGGGAGTGCTGCTGAGCAGCAGGGGAACGAACCAGGGTGCGGCCCTGTGCTGTTGCCCCATGGCACCTTGTCCTGTCTGCACGCCTCCGCTCCTTTGTCATCTGAACGTCCCTGTGGCACCCCGACTGCTGCCCTCCACCCGAGGCACGCTCCGCCCTGCTCCTAGGGCCTGCGGCGGCTTGGGCGCGGGCCCACACACACCTCAGGGGCATCCTGGGTTGCGGTCCAGGCCGCCCGACAGAGCGGGCCTCGCGCTGCGGCGTGGCCTCGCCTGCCACGTGTCTTTCTGAGTGAGTGTGTGAGGCCCAGCGAAGCGAGCCGTGGCTGTGTGCGCTGTCGGACGGCCGCGTCGCGGTGGCGGTGCGGGGTGTCGCGGGGTGTCACACCGCGTCACAGGGTGTGCGGTCGTGTTGGCCCAGTCTGCTCAAGAATTGCTAACTCGGCCCAGTGCCCTTCTCACACCCCCGGCCGCTGCCTCGTGGCTACGTCAGCCCCCCGAGGGTCGGTCGGCCCAGCCGCTCCGACTCGGCAGAAGCTGGAACGAGGGCGCCTGTTTCATGACTGTGTCTTAATGGACTTTCCCCTTTCCCTTTTTTCCCTCCATTCAAAATGACTAAGAATGTTGTACAAATGCCGAGGGAGAGAATGGGATAGAAGAGTGTCCAGATGCTAAAGAAATGCCCAGTAATGAAGAGCGTCTGTTAGATTTTAATAGGGTAAG
>CM052538.1:2244881-2288213 GCA_028533065.1 Trachops cirrhosus | reverse complement strand
GCGCGCGCGCGCGCGCGCGCGTGTGTGTGTGTGTGTGTGTGTGAGAGAGAGATCGTTAGAAGGTCTGGGTTCAAATTCTGCCTGTGGACTTAGCAGCTCTGTGGCCTTGGGCAGGAAGGCTCCCCTGATGACTCCATCCCCCTCCCCCCAGTTTCCCCTCTGCCACCCTGGCGAGGACATGAGGGGCATACCCCCACCCCACACATGCAGGGCTCAGTAAGGCTCTGCTGTTATTTGCTCCTCTGAGTGAGCCCCGGGCTGCCTGCTAGAGGCCCGGGGATGGCACAGAGACCCTCCAAGGCCAGGAGGTGTCTGGGGGGTGGCCCGGAGGCCGCTGGAGCCCAGTGGCAGCCTGGGGGTGCAGGTGTGGCGGAGAGTGGGGGAAGATGTTCTTCGGGCCAGAGTGCCTGGGTGATGTTCTGTGCCACCCCTGGAGGGAACTAGGAACCAAAGGAGGCAGGGGTTCCCAGAGGTCCAGGTAGAGGGCGGCCAGGCGCGCAGGTGGGGATGAGAGGGAGTTCAGAGTGCTCTGGGTGCAGTAGGTAGTTCTGTGAGCCTGGAGAGACCCCGGGCCAGTGACAGAGCCTCACACGTGGCGGGGCGGTCCTCACAGCGGGTCCTCCGGTGTAGGAGGGAGCTGCATGCCCCCGCCCACCTCTGCCCACTGCACCCACCTCACACAGCTCCCCCGTGAGACCTGCTGCTGCGGCCTCTAAATCGGGCTTCGCTTTCTGACAGCAGCAGCAGGCAACTGGGTGACACATGAAAAAATAAGGCTGTTTGGAAAATTCCACTGCCATGTGCCGTGACAGGGAGCCCCGCCCCCAGCGCCTTCTGCTTCCTTCACACCTAGAGCCTTTGGGCCTCCGGCACTGGGCACCTGTTCGTGGTCAGGGAGCCACAGGCCACAGGGGGGCCCTGCCCCGGCTTCATTGTAATTACTCTTCCAGTCTTGGCTGCGCTGGGAACGAGGGACCCTTGATTTTGGGCCAGAGCCACCTGGATTCAAGCGCTCCCAGTAAAATGGGGCCTCCGGACAACTGGAGGCCTTCCGCAGGTGGGCCACAGGGCCTGCAGCTCCCGCCTCTGCAGCGTTGGCCCAGCCCCCGGGCCGCGCCCCGCCCATCGACCACTGCTCTAACTTCCTGGGGCTGGAGTCTCCCTTTCACACAGTGGGGACAGCGCGCGCCCTGCTTCCCTCTGAGCTTTGGTGAGGAGGGCCAGGGGTTAGAGCCCTTATCTGACGGCCCCAAGTCATTGTGATTTCAGAGTCTGCGACTCACCCATTGGTGAGTATCTTAGAACATCTTAATTGTAAATAAAGCCCATGTTCCTTCCGGGAAATCTGTCTCAAAATATATGGGGGCAGAAGGTAATCACACGTGTCCTGATATTCCCTTTGGTGTTTTCTTCCTGTCTTTTTTCCTGTGGATGATGCGAATTCCGTGTGTGTGTGTATGTGTATATATATATATATATTTTTTTTTTGGCTTGGTCAATAGATTTATTAGTCTATTTTTTAAAAGGTTTTATTTATTTATTACTTTTAGACAGAGGAGAAGGGAGGGAGAAGGAGAGGGAGAGAAACACCCATGTGTGGTTGCCTCTCACACACCCTGCACCGAGGACCTGGCCTGCAACCCAGGCCTGTGCCCTGACTGGGAATTGAACCGGCGACCCTTTGGTTTACAGGCCAGCGCTCAATTCACTGAGCCACACCAGCCAAGGCAATTGACTAGTTTTTACCTGACAGACCTTCATCGGAAACCGTGATTTGGTTTATTGGCTCTCAGCAGCCCGTTCCCGAGTTCTCGGGAAGCTTGCCTTCGTCCAGGCTGCCCAGTCTGTCCTCCTGGTGGGAGACGTGCTGGGCGGCCCTGCTGTTTAACTCCCTTCTCGGGCTTTCCCCATAGAGCCGGCTCTCGCACCGCAGCCTGGGCTTTCCCAGAGCCTCCGCCCGGGGTGCGGGCAGGCTGCTCCCCACGTGCTGAGAACCGGTCCTTGTGAGCCTGCCCGTCTTCTTCCGTTAGGTAACCTGCATCATCTGCGGCCTTCAGACCCACGCTGCGCTCCTGCGTGGAACTCCTTGCTTTCTGGACCATAACTGGGACTCGGCTGGCACCGTGAGGGACAGATAAGCCTCCGTCCCGTTCCCTTCAGGGCCTCAACACCGTTCCCCGTGGTCGTTCTGGCAAGCCCTGCATCTGAAGAGCGAGTGAAGGCACCAGGTGGGCCGTCCAGGCGTTCCACACCGCAGCCGCCCACACGTGGCCGTCGCAGGCCTCGCCCACGCCGAGCCTGTCGAGCAGCTGTTGAGAAGCCTGCGGGCCGGCTGCGGCTGCCGCGGCCTGACCCGCCACGCCGCACTTCAGGAGTCCGCGAGCATGAACTGCGCAAACACTCCGGTCTCCTGTACGGGCACACGCAGTCTGACAAATGCTATCCTTCTTGGTCACCCAAACCATCAGCCTGTACTCGGGATGCTACCAAGCACTTCTGGGCACGGCACCTTTCCGCGCACCTTCTAAATTTCACTGGGTGTCCCTTGAAGTAGGCTTGTTCTCGACAAGCTTAAGAAAGCCCATCCCTCGGGAGAGACCCGCACCGGCCGGTGGCCACGGGCCTGCGGTCCCGGCGCAGCTCAGGGCGGGGCAGGGGGCGTGCATTCCACGTTCTTTGATTTTATCCTTTATTTAAAATTCAGTATCACTCATACTTTAAGAATTTCCTCTGTGCTATATAATAACTCCTTTAAAGGTTTTTTAAGACAGCCCCATTGAGTTAACCTTCCCTCACGATAGGACTTACACATCACGTCCCTTTCGCTGTTGTAAGTAACACCGTGGTGACATCAGTCAGCTGGAATTTGGGGTGACTCCACGAGTGTTTTGGACCACAGGGGTTCTGAGGGCTGTCGTTTTCTGCTTCCTCCTCTGCTGGGCCGTGCCATCTCCCTGTCGCGAATGTGCCACTTTTAGGAGCCCCGCCTCCCAAATTCACTGCCTTTAACCTAGTGCAGGGAGGAGACAGTAACTGCACTTGTTCAGACTGAGTCAAGCACAGGTGGATGGCTCCGGTGTGAGGGTCCGTCTGCTGCTTCTCGCAACCAAGCGCAGAGGGCCCCCCGTGGTGGCACTCTGGTTGTCTGGACACCCTCCCGTCCCCGTCTCTGCCTCTCTTCCACGCTGCTCCCGCTGACACCTGTCTCGGCGTCAGGGAGGGAGGCACTGAGCTTCTGAGAAGTGGCCTGAGTGTGCACGGCTGCACAGCTGATCCTGCTCGTTGTCTAATTTTGTTCCTCAGTTGTGACAAGGACTCATCCGGACACTTCTGGTGCTGATGACAAATGGGAACACATGGTGGGTGTGAATGGCCGCAGGTGTAAGCGACTGATGGGCTGGGGGGGCGGGGGCTCTGGGCCCAGGAAGGGGGCGGAGGGCAACAGGGTGGGGAGAGGGTGACGGAAAGGCCAACGGAGGGCGCCAAACCCCGTGGGCCACAAACTTCTCTTGGTTCTGGGCTCGGGACGATGGTTCCTTCTCACCGTGGGGCTTTAAAACCCCAAGACTCAGAATGAGGGCTGGAAGGGATTTGTGGAGTGCGAGGGGCACTGTGCAAGCAGATTTATTAAACGGATGCATTAGGCTGCGAATTCAGGCCTGAAGCAAGCCTGTACTTTTCCATTAGTGTTTTCTTAAAATAAGCTGGGGAGGCCACGTTAGGGTTTGAAGGATACCTGGTATTATTTTCCCTTAATTTTTTAATATTTTAAAACATTTTCCACTTAGAAATGCAAGCATTTATAAAGCTCCTATTACGCGCCAAGCCCTCTGAGGGTGTTAATGTACCCTACTAAGGGTTCACCTTATTCAAGTCCTCGCCCCCTGCCATCATAACTAACAGGCGCTAAAGCGTTTGCAGAGCTATGAGACAGGAGAAAGTCAGGGTTCTGTGGCCCAACCCATGTGACCATGGCCCTGGCAAAGTAATCTTCCACTGCACGCTTCCAGATGCTCTCTGGGCTGAAGAGATAAAGAGATTACCCTTCCTGCCCCTGACCAATCTGCTCTCCCGTCCTCCCTTAGACTCAGCTGGCCAGTCTCTGGTTTCCTCTCTGGTCATTCTGCCGGTGACAGAGCTTGGGGCTCCTGGGTGGCAGGCTCAAAGCCCAGTGTGCAACCCAGGCCTTCTGCTCCCAGCCGCTGGAGTCGTTCCTCTAAACCTGATGTCTCCAGAAGACAGTGACAATTTAACAAATGTTTAAGTGCCTACTACCTCCCAGGCCCAGGTCACACAGCAGTAAACAAGACAGGCCGGGTTTGCCTCAGGAAGCCTCCATCTAGGAGAACAGATCAGCTACTGCCTAACAACAGCTTTCTCATTCAGGGCCTCGCCAGGTTTTGGAAGGTGGTCTGGCTTCCGACCCCTCCCAGCTACTGTCCGGGGTCCTGGGACCTTGGACAAGAGGCTTCTCTGCCTCTCTATACACTACAGGGCTTTGATCACAGACCCTGTGCAGGCGTTTCTGCAATGCTGACGCAAAATAATGCACATAAACGCTAGGCTAGGGGATCCCTAAACTTGTCTACACATTACCCTCCAAGTAATTGGCCTGGGGAGTGAGTGGCCTGGGCTTTGCCATTTTCAAAGATCCCCAGGCGCTTGCATAGCCTAAGAGCTTAGTAAAGGACAACTACCAGAAAAGCCCATTTTACAGATTAAGAGACTAAAGCCGGGCAGGGAGGCCGCCCCTCCGGCCCGTAGTCGCGGTTCACCCACACAGGCCTCCCGCCTCCCTCCAGGAGGGGATCTGGCCGCGCCCCCCACTCCCCGCACACCAGCCCAGAGGCAGGGGCACCCATCGATGCGCTCCATCGCTCGGCTCCCCATGCCTGGTCCCTGCCCGCTCGAGCCCCTTCCCCCTCCCGGCAGCTTCCCACTTCCAAGATGGCCGCGGGTGGAGCCGACCAGGTAAGGAGGCCCCAGGCGGGTGTCCACCGGGGCTGTGCGGACCCGAAGATCCCCTCAGGCACCTCTCGTGGCTCCGCTTGGCCCTCGAGAGAGTAGAGGGCCGGCGACGCCGCGGCGGGGCTCTCGGCAGACTGGGGAGCGGGTCGCCGGAAGGGCTGCGGTGCGAGCGTCGAGTTCTAGGAGCTGCAGCGGCGGTGCGGCGGGAGGCGGCAGCTTTGGCAGAAGAGCGGCCTCGGCCGGCAGGGGGCGGGGCGAGGGCGCGCGGGGCGGGGCGAGGGCGCGCGGGGCGGGGCGAAGGCGTGCTCCGCCGTTGGCCGCGGGCGGCTCGCGCGCACCTGCTCGCCGGACCCGCCGCCGGCCGCGCTCCCGGCGTTCTCGCCGCTCAAGTTGCGGGTCCCGCGGGACTTGGGGTGCCTACTCGCCAGCTCCGGGATGGCGTCGGAGCTGAGCTAACTCCGGTACTGAGGGGCCGGCGGCGGGGGCGGGGCCGGGAGGGCGGGAGGGGCCCCAGGCGTGCGGCGCCGCTGCCACCTGCTGCAGCGTCGACCGCAGCGGGGAGGCGGCCTCAGGAGGGCGGGGTGGGGGGGTCAGCGCGCGTCCGGGTCCTGATCCGACGCCCTCTCGCCGCGCGGTCTCCACTTAGTCCCGCGCTGGGGAGCCCATGGGGCTCGGGGAACCCTGTGGGACCCCGGCGGCACTCGGCGCTCCACCGCCCCTCCGTGAGACGCGCGCCCTGACACGCTTCTTTTCCGGAACTTGGCGAAGAGTTTGTGCTTTCAGAGGAGCGGGGCTGCCGGCTCGGCGCTTGGACCCGCCCCTCCCGGCCGCCCGGACCCTTCCAGCTCTGGGTCCCCGACCATTGGAGCCTCCTCGTGGGGGGCCGCCCCTCCCCGTGGGGCTCCTGACACCCTTCCTTCTCGGAATCCTTGTCCCTAGGGCCCAGACGTCCTCCTCCTCGCACCCTCTGCCCCTCGGTCAGGACTCCCGTTCCCCAGCCCTGGACCCCCTGCGCCTTGGTGACCCAGGCTGGAAGGCTCCAGCCGGCGTGTGTCGGGGGTGGGGAGAACACTGTCCAGGCGGTCCTCGCTGGGCAGGGAGCCGCCTGGAGGAAGGAGTCGGGGCTGGAAGCCGAGGGGCTGGGGCTGTGATGAAGCAGACGGCTGGCTCTGCACGCTCTAGTCCCGAGACCCTACACTGGGCATTTTAGTGGCAGGGTCTCTGCCTGGCCACGTGAAACCATTTTTTGCCTTAAAATGGCACAGGGCACTGTTTTCACCCGCGTGGAAATGGCAGCTGTGCTTTGGAAGGTTGTCCGTGCAGGGGTCCTGGGGGCCAGTGTCTGCGGCTGGAGGCCCTTCGCTGTTGCCGTGGCGCCTTGAGGGAGCGCGCGTTGCTGCCACGCAGTGAGGTCTGAGCGCTGGGCACTGGGAGGTGCTCTGCCTGGGCCAGCTCTCCCTCCAGCCGTCTCGGAACACTTCCTCTTACCCTGTTTATCTGGGTAGGACCGGCCCCGTGCGACTTCCCAGCCTATTACCCCCTGCTCTATCCCCGTGCTCCTACGCCCCCACGCTCTTAGGTCCCTTGAGTTTGAGGGCTCCGTGTGATCCCCAGCCCTAGTGAGGACCCGGCATGGATTCAGGCCCAGGGTTATTGAGGGAACGCACCCTTTGGAAGACTAAAGTAGGGAGGTAACTTAACTCACTGGCTCGAGGCACCCGGCAGGGGAGAGGCAGAGGTGGGACTCCAAGTCTGCACCTCAGTGTCCTAGCACCTCACTGGGCCGGCTCCAGGCCGGCGAGACAGCTTTCCCCTTCTGCCCCAGCCTCACCTGCCTCTGCTGACCGCCTCCAGCGCTTGCCACCGGGCACCCTCTCTCTCCCTCTCCACCCCTCCGTCCATCAGGTGAATTCCTGTCCTTCATGCCTCCACCTCCTTGTGCCTGTGCCCTGCCAAAGGCCTCCGCAACAGCGAGGGCCGCATTTATCAGAGCACCTGGTCTGGGGGTCTGTCTCCCACGTGGGTCCCAGCCTCTGGCCTTCCTGTCGCAGCCTCAGCGCGGGGGGTGCCTGCCCAGTGTGCTGTCCTTGCTGGTGGACCGTTGGGACCTTGGGGAAGGTTTGTCATCAAAACAGACATTTATAGGGATGTGAGAGGATTTTAGGGAAATGGCTGTGTTGTTTGCTCAGGTTTGTTTTAGGACAGATGCAGACTTTGTAGGGCCTGGGTTTGGAATTCCGGAGTGTCAGGCTGGAAGGAGCTCAGGTAGATCAGCAGGGCTGACTGTCTCCTTTTGCAGCTGGGGAAGCTGAGGCCCAGAGCTCAGTCAGCGCTGCCCAGCAAGTGAGAGGAGAGGCGTTAGGTAGGGACAGGAGGAAGCCGTGCAGCAGGCTATGCGGACAGGCTGGCTGTGTCTGAGCTCGCTTATGCAAATGAGTTGCTAAAACAGTGGGCCTGAGCTGGCTGGGCCTATCTGGTGCCCAGGAAAGAACACCAGCAGCCAGCTCTTCCGAGGCTTAACTCTTGCCTGGCGGCAGTTCTGAAGGCTCTGCGGGGATTACTTCCCCTAATCTTTCAGCTGCCTGAGGAGACGGGCCCTGCTGTCGGCCCCACGTTACTGCACAGAAATTGAGGCACAGGAAAACCAAGAAACTCGTTCAAGGTCATAGAAAATGGAGAGGCTGGGATTTGAACCCAGACAATCTATTTCTAGAACCTGCATTTCCCCCTTATTTGTTTAGTTATTTATTAAAATATTTTTCTTATTTATTTTTAGAGGGACAGGGAGGGGGAGAAACATCCATGTGTGGTTGCCTCTCCAGCACCCCCTGCTGGGGACCTGGCCCTCAACCCAGGCATGTGCCCTCACTGGGAACCGAACCAGTGACCCTTTGGTTCGCAGGCCAGAGCTAAATTCTCTGAGCCACAGCAGCCAGGGTGCCCCCTCATTTATTTTATTTTTAAACTTTTCTATGGAAGCTAACATACATACAGACAAAATTGCTAACTGTTTAGCACGTCGGTCATCCCAGAGTGCAGGGCCCGTGTTCCAAGCACTGCAGCAGCCGCTCTGCGGCTTCGACGTCGGGCCCGGTTTGAGCCCGGCTCGTGCCCCTGTGCGAGCTCGGGCACGTTACTCGGCCCCTCTGAGCCTCGGTGTCTGCGGTGCGCTCGCGGGGCTTGTGGGGACGGGCGCGGGCCATGGCACGTTCGGCGGCGCTGCGTCTTTGGGGAGTGGTTTCTCTTATGAACGACCATGAGTGTAAGTTACGTTGGCTTTCTTAAGTGGTCGGAATGTCCCTGACCTGTCTGTGGCCCCTGAAGCACGCCGGTGCTTGGGACAATTAGTTTTGGTGAATCACCACATGCAGTTGAAACATTTTGTGGTCGTGGGGAATCCCCCATATGTTGAAAGTCCTCAATTGAAGATGTCCCCCCCCCAGCCCCGTGCCTTTTCAGCATAACCACCTTTGGGCAGTGTGACTTCAGAGGCTGTCCCGTAGGGTTGTGAAGGAGCCTTTGGGGACCTTTGGCAGTTTAACCCCAGTTTCTGCCTGATTTGCTGATGGACCTAAACTTTATTTAAACAACATTGTGTTAAGTTCCAGGTGCCTGGAAGTTGCCGTTCACCCTCCAGAGGAGTGCATTGAACTTCTAAGAAATTCTTTTTTAAGGTTTTTTTTTTATCATAAAGAACAACCCATTTAAAAACTAGACTACTTTTACAGTTGACTTCCCATTCTACAAAATGCGTATTAGCCCACTGTTTTAGGTCCTTGTGCAAGCCACGTGGGGAGAAAGTGCTTAGCGTCAGCTCAGCCCTGGCACAACCCCTTTGTCACACGCGCCTTCCGGGCCTGCACCCCGTGTCTGTGAGCTGGTGATGATGGGGTCGCTGTGGAGGGCACGCAGAGGGTGGGCGTGAACACCGAACAGTGGGCGCAGTGCCCGACGTGTCGTGCGCACTTGGCGAGCAGAGGCTGCTGCTCTTGTTAATTGTTAATGCTGAGGCACCTGAGCCCTGGATCGGCCTGTGCCTTTCTCCCCTGGAACCTTGGTGCGTGAGCCACGACCTGAGTTACAAAAAGGACGATGGTGGTCGGTGCCTCGGAGCCCTCTGTGGGGCTGGCTCGTCCATAGGGGACATGCCGCGGATAGCCCTGCGCTCGACTCTGGAGAGGAAGGGGAGGGAGTCGGGCTGGAGCTGGGTCGCTGGGCAGCGCGGCAGCGCAGGTGAGCACCCACGGCCTCCTGGGGGGTCGGGGGAGCAGCCGCGGCCTGTGCCGGTGGGGCCCGAGGGGGCAGCTCTCCCGTGCAGTCTCCGGAGAGCAGCCGGACGCAGAGGGCTGCGTCGTGGACAGGAAGGAGCCGGGGCGTCTGCGTGGATGGGCGTCGCGCCTGCACCCCGAAGCCTCCAGTGAGTGTGTTTCCCCGCCTGGGATCAGAACGGAATGATTTGGTTCTGGCTTCGTAAACTCTTTCTTTGGTCTGAGAAGGTGTAGTCAAGACTTAGTCCTGTTGGTTTTTAAGGAGGAAAGAAGGAAAGCTTTGCTCAAGGTGGAACTGTTGCCCAGCCTTACTCAGGATCACGGGTCGGAGCCGCTGTCCCCCTCCTGGCCTGCAGTACCTGCAAGACGGGGCCCAGAGGAGTGGGGCTTGTTCGGCTCTCGGCGACTTGCTTGCTGCCCGAGGGGCTCAGTTCTGTGGCGGGCAGATAAAACTCAGGTGGTCTTGCCGCCTGAGAGGGACACTGTCTTATTCTCTTCCGTGCTTGACGTCTGGTGTGTTTCTCTGGTCCGGGCGGTGATGGCTGGCCATCATCACACTGGTATCCAGCGTCTCCAGGGCCGCTGCCGGGCTGTGCCCGAGAGCCTGAGGATGCGGCTCGTGTCCTCGGGCCATAGTGGCGGGGCCTTTGGGAGGCAGCTGTGTTGTGTTCTACTTCCTGCACCGCTGACGGAGTTCCTCACTGGTGAGCCTGGGGGCGGCCAGGAGGCCCCGGGGCGGCCACTGCTCCCCTGCCGTGTCTGCCCTCCGCCCGCTCGCCTGCCAGGAGCTCCACAGGACGGAGTTCCTTCCTTGTCTCGATGCTTCCCCTGCTGGCCTTGTTTTGGGAACATAACCCAGTGCTCAAAAGTTGCTTCTTGGATCGACTGTACCTGAAACCTGCCCGCTTAGAACGTAGTTGTTAGGAGTAATGAATTCAGCGAACAGAGTTGTGAACCCCTAGTCCATGCCAGGCGTTTGTCCAGGCAGTGGCATCCGGGAGCCGTTAGTGCTGCGTCTGCCTGGAGCTTTGAGGCCGGCACAGGGAGACGCGGAAACAGCTGTACACACAGTTGTTGTAGGTGGATGTAGCCGGGAGAAGTCCAGGAGGAGGGAGGCCCTGCAGCTTCCTGGGAGAGGTGGGAAGGCTTCGCAGAGGAGGTGGCCTGGGGAGCGTGCTGTGCCTCCCGGTGGCACCTGCTACCAGATCCCTAGGGGCACTGAAGGCCCAGCTGGGAGAGTCCCGGGCATGGTGCAGCAGTCCTGGGTGCAGAGAGAGCCGAAGTGACAGTGTGAGGCTGGGGAGGCAGGCAGGGAGGGACCGGGAGCGCCCTGTGCCCGCTCGGGGAGTTGAGGCTCATTCTGCATTTGGAAACGTGGGGCTTGGAGGCAGGCCGTCGGCAGTTGGCCTCCTGGCAGGCTTCCAGAGTTCGCCCCGCCGCCTGTCTCGGCAGGTGCTGTGTGCCGCCGCCCCGGCGGGGCATCCCGGAAGGCACGTGTTCTCGGGGGGTGCGGTTTCTGGCGTTACAGCGCTGGAGGCACCAGGTGGAAGGGTTTGAGGACGGGCGGCCTTGGCCCTTGCTGATTTGGGTTTTAGAGCGCGTCGCAAGTGGGAGTGCGTTTTCCCGTTTAGGGTTATTTTCCTGAAGGAACACCCTGTTCGTGAAGCTTGAGGAACTTAAACTGGGCTTGGAACACGGGGAGGCCTCACCGTGGCTCAGCAGCTCCCTTAGAGGACGCCCCGGGCTGCCCTGCGGGGCCACGCCCACCATTCTTCCCCGTGCTCGCGTCAGGTGACGCAGGAGAGGGGCCCCCTGGGCTCACTTATCGCACTTGTTACGCATTCCTGTCACTGTGGTATTTCAGTTCAAGTTCATTTTTTTTGCTGGTACTTGAGCTTTTAAAGTGGCCGAAGTCGAGAAATTCCCCGTTTATCGGGCACCGGCCCTGTGTCAGGTGCAGGGCGCCTGGCACTTTCCCCAGACCTCCTCCTCTCGTTGCCCTCGGCCCCCGGGGTTCCCAGGGGTTGGCCCCGTTTCACTGCTGGGGAGGAGGGGGTGAGGCCCAGAGGTCCAGCGTCCCCCCACCCCTCAGGGCGCCCCAGCTGGCAGGCCTGACCGAGCCTGTCCCTCCGGAGGACTTCCTGTCCAGTTCAGGCTTTGTGCCACTGCGACCTGTCGGAGTGCTGGTGGCGTTTTGATGATTCTAATTACCTTTGACCCCTCCGAAGAGTATCTCTTACGCGTGTTTTTCTTTTAATTAAAATGAAAAGGTAGAACTTTCAGGCTTGTCTGAGTTTGACTCCCCGTGTCTTCCTCGCCCGAATCCTTTGTGTCACTGCCCCCGCTCGGCTCAGAGACCTCCCAGAGCAGTGTCCCAGACACGGTTTGCCGCCGCCTTGCTCGGGAGCGGCTCGGGACCTGCCGGGACCTGCCGGGACCTGCTGGGACCCGCCGGGACCCCGGGGAGGCTGCAGCCCCGGGGACTCAGGGCAGCGCGAGCCGCGCAGCGTTGAGGGTGCGCTCACCTGTGTGAGGGGTGCTCAGGTACCTCCGGGGGGTGAACTGAGTTTTTACTCTGTGCTTTATTTTTTTATTTTTGCTTATTAGTTGTTTTTGCTCCACCATTTATCCCCCCTCTACCCACCTCCAGCCCTCCCCGCCCCACAGTGACCACACTAGCGTCTGTGCCCAGAGAGGGCTTGCTTTCCTGTAAAGGCCTTTCATAGAACAGCGTCGCGGTTCCATCTCTGTGTGGGACTCGGACCTCGCCGGGGTTTTTGTTCTGGGGTAGCACGCGTGCGTGCTTCTGCCTTCCTAGAGAAGTTGCGGCCGAGGAGTGGAGCGTCGCGGTCGGGCAGCCCTTCGCCCCTCGCCGGGCCGCACTGCAGGCTTTGCTGGTGGTCCTGTCTCTGTCCGAGTTCCGCCTCTCCATTCATTCCCTCGGATTTCTGCTGTTGCTTCAGGGCTGCACCGACCGGTTCCCTGGATTTCGGGGAGGGCAGGCGATGAACCCCTCCTCCCTTTTCTGCTCTTGCTGAGTTGGCTTTGCGGTGTTGGTGGTGGTGGTGGTGTCGACCGTGCTGGGCCTCTCGAAGGGGAGCAGGAAGGCTCTGTACAAAAGTTAAAAAAACACCCGGGAGAGCGTAGTCATCAAAAGGGCGCGGTTGCCGCCCTGCTTCAAAACCTCCGGCGACTTTCTGTTTGATGCCAGCAGCTCCCACGGAGCCCGAGGGGGTGGGGCCTGAGTCCACTGAGCGCTCTTCTCTTCTCTGCTGACAGTGCTGTCGCTCTCCCGAGGCCGTGCGGTGGGGCTGGGGCAGGACCCGGGGTCCCGTCGTCGCTGGTGCTCGGCTCACAGATCAGATTTAAATGCACCGCCAGATCCCTTTAGTTTTGACAGTTTGAAGGGTGATAGAGGGTGATGGACGTCACTCATGCCAGGTCCCTCAGTCCTCTGGACACTGTGCTGTCCAGGCTGACGCACCTCCTGCCCCCCCACCGCAGTCTTCAGCCAGAGGACGGCGGGCCGGGCCCTGGGGGGTGCGTGTGTGTGCGCGTGTGTGCGCGCATGTGTGCGTCACCGGCTGCTCTGACTTCTCACTCAGCTCTGTATCTTAGGTTCCTGGTCTTTCTTTTTCCTGTGTGGCTTGTCCGTCCCCACTGAGCCAGTCTTCTGACCTGGGTTTTTCTGACTCCGTACGAAGCCATTCGTCCCCTCGGTGTGGCCTGTGCGGGGGCCAGCCGCAGAGACCCCAGCCCTGCCCTAAGTGACCGTGGGATGTCGGGCGGGCCTGATTGCAAACCTCCCTGCGCTCGAGTCCTCCTGTGGTGAAGGGGGCACTGCGCCTCACCTCGCAGGCCTGAGCGAGGTGACGAAAGCCTTTGTGGAGCCACTGCCAGCAGGGCTGTGGCCGGGGGTCCTCTCGCCGCATGTGGTGCGTGCCGTTGATCTTGTTTTAAAAACAACTTGAGTGTTTTTAGAGCACCTCACCTGAGGACATGTTTATTGATTTTAAAGGGCGAAGGGGGTTGGGGGGTGAGAAGGAATCAGTGATGGGTTGTCTCCAGGGACTGAACCCGCCAGCTAGGCGTGCGCCCTGATCTGGAATCAGACCTGCAGCGTTTCAGTGCACGGGGCGAAACCCAGCCGTCCGAGCGCCCGGCCGGGGCCGAGGCAGCCGGGTGTTCGTGCTGCCTCAGAGCGGGCAGCAGCTTGGCCTGTGTGCGGGTTAGGAATCCACGCACTTTCACCGGAGATGGCCTGTCTGTTCACCGTGGAGAACCGCGCCCTCGTGCTGCTGCCAGTGCTGCCCTGGGGCCCGAGATGTGACGGGTGGGTGGCCACGAGGATGGCGAAGGTGATTATTTTATGTATTTTTACCCTGCATGCATCCTCTGTTTGAGTCATCTCCTGGTGCTTTGTATCGTGATAATTTATGTCAAGTCTCTAGCTGCTGGTCCTGAGCGAAAACTTGGGTATGGAGGACTTTTTCAGGGACTCCTTCTTAAGAAAGGCGTCAGGACATTGGAGCCGGGCCTTGGAGGAGCGGCATCTTTGGGGCTTCCCTGCACGGCCTTAATTTCCGTTTCGGTGTTTCTCCTAGTTTCTCCTTGGACCAAGATGACTGATGGAAGCCTCTCCAGCTCTACGAATGGCGTGGCCCTGATGGGCGTTCTGGACGGTCAGCCAGGAAGCCACATCCAGAGCCTGCAGCACGTGAACCGCAAGGCCCCCAGATCCCTGTCGTCCGAGCACGGGCCCGAGCCGGGCCTCGGGGCGCTGGACCAGCGCAGCCTGCAGTCGGCGGACTCGGGCGTCCCCACCCTAGAGATCGGCGACCCGGAGCCCGTGCCCTGCAGCGTGGTCCGCGTGCGGAGGAGGCAGCCCGAGTCGGAGCCGGTCCCCGAGCGGGCCTGCCGGAGCGCGTGCCCGCTGCCCTCCTGCGCGCCCCCGGCCCCCGCCAGCTCCGAGCGGGAGCAGGGTGTGCGGAAGTCCTCCACCTTCCCCAGGACGGGCTACGACTCGGTGAAGCTCTGCAGCCCCACCCCCAGAGCCCTGAGCCGCAGCGACGATGTCTCCGTCTGCAGCGTGTCCAGTCTCAGCACAGAGCTGTCCACCACGCTGTCCGTCAGCAATGAGGACATCTTGGATCTCGTGGTCACGAGCAGCTCCAGTGCCATCGTGACCCTGGAGAACGACGATGACCCGCAGTTCACCGACGTCACCTTGAGCTCCATCAAGGAAACCCATGACCTGCACCAGCAGGACTGTGTGGACGAGGTTGCGGAGGGAAGTAAATTGAAACTGTTGGGACCATTCAGTAACTTCTTCACCAGGTAATGTCACCTCTGTCTCTCTGGAGGATGCAGGTGGTGGACTGCAGGCCAGTTCAGTTGTTCCCGTCGAGCGTGTGTCGCGGCGTGTCCCCTGCCGTCGAGCAGGCCCCGCGTCTGACAGGGAGTCCTGCCCGGGGCGCCGCGGAGTGCTGTGTGGGCCTGGTCTGTCGGCGGTGCTGCTCTTTGGGTCCTTCTGGCTGTCACTCCTGTGTCCCTGGCGCTCTTGGCACAGTCTGTTGTCCCTCCTGGCTTCTGCCCCGCTGCGGCTGAGGGCGCCTCACAAGCGGTCCGCGTCAGCACGCCAGCGGCCGACTTCTGCAGCTCATTCTCTGCGGGGCCTGCGTGCTACTGCCCTGTGTGCTACTGCCCTGCGCGCTCGGGGCAGCCAGCGGTGCTGATGAGGCTGAGGACAGGTGGGGTCCCCCGTGCTCCCCGCTCCAGCCCCCATCTGCATAACTCAGGGCTGGCATTCTGGGAGCCCTGGTCGTGTCCCCCGTGCTCCTGCGTGGCTGTGCGCCTGTGTCCTGTTCTGGCGCTGGCCTCACTGCTGAGGTGTGTGCCGTCACGTGTGTTGGGACCAGACCGTGCACCCTGTCACCCAGGCGCCAAACCAGGACTGCCGGGGTCCCCATGGGACGGCCCCCGCAGCATCAGCCCCTTACCTGTGCTCGTGCGCTGCCACTCAGCCAGTGTGTGTGTCCCGGGCGCCGCCCTTGGCAGGTGGTGCAGGCGGTCACAGGTGGCGACCGCGGGTGGGCTTCCAGGCTGGGGTGGGGAAGCGGGCACAGGAGTCAGTCCCACGAGCAAATGGGAAGCCCCGAACGCTAACTGCTGTGAGGAGGGCACGGCCGGGGAGAGGGAGTGTGGCGAGTGCCCAGCCGCCCTGCAGAGGGCCTGGCCTGGGGCCTAGTAGGTGGGTGCGTTCCTGCGTTTGGCCCAGCTGCCCTGCAGGGTGCCCCTCCGAAGCAGCAGGATGCGCTGGCCAGAGGCAGCTGAGACGTGTGTGACTGTGGGCAGGCACGCCGACCCACTGATGCCGCCTCGGTGGCTCCCTCAGCTGCACGTGGGGGCCATCGCAGATGAGTCCCAGGCTGGGCCAGAGCGACTCGGTCTGCGGTGCGGCTGTGTTTGGGGGAGCACCTTCTCTCCCTGGTGTGCCGCCAGACCGGCGTGCCGCTACCGTGAGCAGCGTTCCCGGTCTCAGAATGCGGTCACCAGCGGTCGCCCTCGTTGGGAGGAGCCCCGGCACTTGGGGGACTCTCTGTGACCCTGCCTGCCGAGGCCAGGGCCCTGAAACTGCGTCGTGGCCGCCCAGATTGTGTGGCTGAGCGGGACCCTTCCCTTGGGCCATTGTCATCGTCATCCCGACTGGGAACACACTGGGGGCCTGCTCACTCGGCTCCTCGGGGCCCAGCCCAGAGCTCCAGAACGGGGTCGCAGCGAAGGGCCTGGGGGACGGGTGTCCACAGTCCCTTGGGGTTCTTGGCAAGTTTGGGAAACCTTGCTTCCAAGGAGGGTGGCCGGGAAGCCTCAGGGAGGAGGGAGCTTGGTTTTGGGGTTTCAGAACCCGTGCCCACGCCCTCGCTGTGTGACCCCGAGCGGGCGACTTCACCCCGGAACCGGCTCTCCCTTCTCGGAGACGGCGTTGGTGAGTGCCCGCACGTGTGCCGTCGTGTCCGCGTGCCCTCGGCGCCCTCGGCGCCCTGCGCTTTCCGTCTCGGCCACCCCACCACGCGGTGGGGGTGGGGAGGCCTTCTCCCTGTGCTCCTGGGGAGCGGGGGGCCTGCGCGGGCTCCGTCCGCCGCCTCCCTCTCCCGGTCTGCTGTGGGGCCTCTTGTCCTGCGCGAGGGGCCCCGCCCGTTCCTGCGGGTCTTGTCTGCGGCCACTGGCTCCGGAAAGTCCTTCCTGGCTCTGCGTGCCGGAAATCAGGTGTCTCCTTTTCGTTCTAGTCCCCGCTGCTTGTGTCCTTACCCTTGTCTCGGTGGCTGTGGCATTATTGTGATCCATCATGAAGTTCCTTTGGGGGCCAGTGACAGTAATGACAAACGGATCAAATGTGTGATATCACAGGCCAAGTCTAGTGAGTTTCTTGTCTTACGACCTTGAAGTGTTAGAGAAGAATTTTTTTTTCTAAATATTTTACTTATTTTTAGAGAGAGCGGGAGGGAGAGAGGAGAGTGAGAGAAACATTGATGTGCCAGAGAAATATCAATCGGCTGCCTCTTACACGCCGCCAACTGGGGACCTGGCCCGCAACCCAGGCACGTGCCCTGACCTGGGATCAAACCAGCGACCTTCTGGTTCTCAGGCCGGCACTCAGTCCACTGGGCCACACCAGCCAGGACTAGAGTTTCAAACTAGAGTTTGAAGGGGAAAGGGCTCTGTGCCACAGTGTTTGGAACCTACTACACATTTTATGGGTGCATTACAGGGGCGTCATAGCGAGAGCCTGGCGCGTAGTAGGTGTTCGGAGGATTGCAGGCTGTGTGAGTCTTTGTGGGGACAGGTCTTTGGGGGTCCCAGCCTGGCCTCTGAGTCACCCTGCTTCTCTGCTTCACCCCCCGAGCCCAGGTGACTCTCGCTACCCTGGAGCCTCTGTTCCCTGGCTCACTGAGCCCGGTACTGGGTGGTAGGAAGCAGCGTGGGTATCTTGTGGGGTGGGGGGGCTCCAGCCACAGGGCTCCCCTGGCCGCCAGGGATGAGAATAAGTCAACCAAGACGTTATCTGCTTAGGGAGGAAAGGTGGCGGATCTCTCAAAGGAGAAGGGCCAAGAGCCTGTGCCTCAGTGGGCTTTTATTAGGTTCATTTGCACAGGATTACAGGTAAAGCTCATTAACCATTGTCAGGCAGTGAGGATCAAACCATAGATAACAAAGAACTCTGAGGACCTATTCTGAGTCAGGGTCAGATAGCTAAAGAGCCATAAAACTTTGAGGAACAAACTCACTTCTTGCTTGGACCCTTATTTAATTGAGAGCATTCTAAACAAAGCAGGTTTCACAGGATTTTACATATTCTTTCTTAGGCCTGATTGCCCAGGGAACCCGCCCTTTCCAGCCCAGGGCTACACCACCCTGTCATTGTTTCAGGCTTAGGTGGAGCAGGGGAAGTAAGGCAGTCATTGTTCCAGGCTTAGGTGGAGCAGGGGAAGTGAGGCAGCCAAGAGATTAGGAGACTTCTCCCAGACAGAATGAGGACTCAGGCTTTGTCCAAGCCGAGGGGCGAGGGTCCATCATCCCCTTTCTCTGTAGCCCCCCAGTCCTTCCTCGGGGGCCTCCCACGTGATCGTGCCTGTCTTAGGTTGCTCCCCCCTTGGGGAATCTTACCCGTCATTGGCTAACCGACCAAGCACTGAGGGCCAGTTATGGAAAGAGGAGCAGAAGCAGTGCCCCTGCCAGGGAGGTAAGCTTTTGTCTCCTTGGTGGCTTACAGTTCGAAGGTCGCTCACTCAGCCTTAGCCATGGGGAGTTACAGCTTCTGAAACCAGGCAGGGCGGTTCCCAACAGTGGGGGGGCTTGTCGAGGAGTAAGGACTTGGAGGGAGGAGGGCGTGGGGGCGGGTAGGGCCCTAGTGGCCTGAGGGAGCAGGCCTGTTGGTGACTGCGGTGGCGGCTTCCCGACCGGCCGCACGCCTGGCTTCCTTCGTCCCAGGGCAGCTCCCTGGTGCACCAGCTCAGGGAGCCCTTACAGCCATTGTGAAACCGTCCACTTCCTTAAGTCAAGTCCCTTCCTGCGTAAAATTCCCAGAGTGGTTTCCGCGTCCTGCGCTGAGTGCCGGTGGCTGCAGGTGCGCGCTGTGCGTGCCATCTGGGCGAGGCAGTGAGGGGGGCCGAGGAGCTTGCAGGGGTGCAGAAGTGATACAGGGCTTGGGTCTGGGAGCCTCGGTGTCTCATCTGGAAACAGATAAGTTCCTGCGTCGGAGTGTTGGGGTTCAGAGGGGGAGGAGGTGCCCGTGACCGCGAGGCACTGAGCACGTGGTGGACCTGCTGACGTTTATTCTGTTACTTTTGTGCCTGGCTGACCATGTTCTACTGCTTTGACCGTTTTAGAATTAGCATCAGTGAACTGAGGTGCAGCATGGAACTTTCGCTTTTCTACAGAATCTGCTTGCTCATGTTCCTGGAGACTTTGGCCTGCACCAGGGGTGGGCAGGACACGCTGCTGAGCATCCGAGCGGCCGGGGGGAGTGCGCACTGCCCTGGTACCTGGGGAGGAGCCCTGGCTCCCGTTCTCTCGGCCTGGCTGTGTGCTGGCCTGGGGTCTCGGGTCCGGCAGGCACCCCACCGCCCTGGGGCTCGTGTCCTTGTTTGCAGAGTGAGCGCCCCCCCCCCCTTACAGAGCCGTCGGGTCCGGGGTCTGCTCTAGTCCGCATGGACTGTCTCCATGAGCGGGGGACCGCGCCCAGCTGGCTGAAGGGGCTCTGTGCCGCCTCCTGAGTGGCTGCCCCCCGAGCGGGCGGCAGCCACCCTGGTCGGAGCCGGCCCCGGGCCTTCCTCTCGCTGAGCCTTTCACAGCCCTTCCAGCAGAGACTGGCTGCGCACTGCGGACGGCTCAGGAGGCTAACCACACATGTCCCAGTGGCAGACTGTGACTCGAACACGCACTTGTGCGATTCCAGAGTCCGACTCCCCACGCCTTCCTGCAGAAGTCACTCCGCTGCCTCTTGTACGCTGTGCTGGGAGCAGAACCAGGGCTGGGACTGGGGGAGCAGATGAGCCGCAGTCGGGCTCAGGGCTCTTCTGCAGGCCGGTGGCGGTAGAGCTGGCGGGTCCTCTGCAAAAGGGTGGGCCGAAGATGTCCGGAGGCTCTGAACTGGGGCGGGGGGCGGGGCGCAGTTGGCACCTCGGGCGAGTAGGTTGAAGAAGCCCCCCAGGCCTCTGAAAGTGTGAGACGGAGGCTGGGGCCAGCTCCGAGGCTCGAGGCCTGCTGGCTGCGTGATCGTGGTCGCCCTTCCTGGCCGCCCACGCGGGCGGGGTGGGCTGGTGGGGGTGGAGAACAGCAGCAGCCGCTGTGGCAGAGCGGAGTGGGAGGCCTGGAGCAGACAGAAGCGGGACAGATTTAGTAAGCAAGGAACCGAGTACGGCGGCTGCCGTTGTCCCCAGTGGAGGGCCTTGAGCTGCTTCAGTTATTCGGAGTTCTGTCCTTCCGGTTCCGTTTGGGCGTCCACCTAGGTACACACTGACCCTGACTCCTCTGAGCCTGCGTGGGTCTCCCCACCCCGGGGCCTCCCCTCCCTCCGCTGTGAAGCCGTGTACCGGGCGGATTTCCAGCAGCCCAGCCCCTGTGGCTGTGGACTGCCTGCCTGGCTTGCCCAGCCACGGGCTGCACCGCTGAGCTCTCACCAGCCACGGTCTCAGCGCTGGGAGGGCACTGACGACCTTGGCCAGAGATGTTTCTCTGACTCCAGGTGAGCTTCCCTCTGAGGTTGTCCTTTGCATTTGGAGAGGGTGCAGCAGGCAATGTCCCTCTGCAGACGTGGTTGACAGCCACAGGAGCCAGCTGTCCGTGTGCTGGACGCAGGCGGGAGGTTGCCTGGCGGCCACCCGGGCACTGTTTGGAGAGCCCGCCTGTGGCTGTGCGGCTGTGCACAGGAAGGGCGGCCGGGTGCGTGGGGCCCCGCTGCCCCGCGCCGCAGGTCACGGGCGTCATCACGTACGGAGTGCCCGCGGTGGGCAGCGCTGTGCCAGGGCCTTAACGTCTCTCGTCGTACATTCTTCTAAGAAACGCACACTGAGCCTCTGCCACATGCCCGGGCGCTGTTCTAGCCGCCTGGGAGCCATCTGTGAGTGGCACAAAGAGGCTGTCCTCCAGGAGCTTGTAGTTCGTTGCGTGGGAGGAGGCTGATAATGGCCACCCTGAAAGTCAGTGAGTGAGTGAGTGAGCACCGTGTGCGTTGGGCGTTGGGAGTGCTGGGGGGGAAAGGAGCCGCGGAGGCAGCGGGAAGGCCGGGCGACTGGGGAAGGCGGCTCGCAGCCCAGCTGGTCAGGGCAGCCCACCAGGCGGTGCCCCTCAGGTCAGTGAGGAGGCGGGATTCAAGTCAAGACCTGAAAGAGAAGGGAAAAGCCTGGAAGCAGGTGCCTGGGAGGGGAGCTCAGGCAGGCCCGGCGCCGCAGAGGGACGCCCGAGGCCCGAGTGATGCCCGGCGCTCGACGGGGGCAGGGGCGCCCGAGGCCAGCGGGCCAGGCCGTGTGGGCCTGCGGGCCCTTCGCTGTGGGGCGCTGGCTGGGCGCGCGGCGTGGAGCGGAGGAGCCGTGCCAGTGGTCTCCTGCTGTGGGACGGAGGACCGCCGGCGTAGGGCCGCAGGCGGCGTGCCTGGCTCCTCGTGCGCGGCTGCTGCGTTCTCAGGACCTTGCGGGAGGAAGCAGACTGCCGGCCGGCTGCGGCCTCGTGGGAGGCTGGCCTGGGGAGACGGCTGCTTCCGGGCCCATTCCGGTGGTTGGCCGAACGCAGTGCCCTGCGGTGACGGGCCTCAGCCCTTGCCACGCGCCCCTCCGTCTTTGGAGCCCGCGGCAGACGCGCCCCCGGTGCAAAGCCCCTCTCACGCTTGGAACCTCTTCTGCAGGAAGAGCCCAGTTGTTCGGAGGGCTTGCTGCAGAGGCAAGGCCCCCTGGGGATGGTCTTCCCTAAAGTGACCGGTGCCGTAGGACACGACCTGACCGCAAGTGGCCGTCACATTCCTGCGCTCCAGACAGGGATCTCCCCAGGGCGTGACCCCAGGGGCAGGGACTCGGAGGGGCCCTGTTGGAGCCCCGCCTCTTGTGGGAGCGTGGGCTGCACCTCGGTCTCAGCAGCACGGCTGCAGTGGCTGCGGGGTGCTGGGCAGGGGAAGGGGCTGCCCTGGGTGATCGCCGTGGGGTTGGGGGAAGTAGCTGTGACGTGAGGAGTACACTTGGGGTGTGGAGAGGAGAGAAGCGTCCGAGAGGAGTCCAGGATTTGGGCCTGGACCTGTGGAAAAGGAGAGCTGCTTCAGTGCAGACAGGGTGGGCGGCAAGATGAAG
This sequence comes from Trachops cirrhosus, assembly GCA_028533065.1. Taxonomy (NCBI): domain Eukaryota; kingdom Metazoa; phylum Chordata; class Mammalia; order Chiroptera; family Phyllostomidae; genus Trachops; species Trachops cirrhosus. Next base: position 2,266,642 of record CM052538.1, on the reverse strand, counting down.
AGTTGGGTTTGAGACAGCTGAGTCACTTCAAGACGGTGGTGGGGTGGGCGAGGCTTGGCCTTGGGGAGTGGGGTCTGGGCAGGACATAGAAGCTGAGGGCGGTTTGGAAGCAGGTAAGGTCACCACGGAAGCGTGTGGTCGGAGGAGAGGGCCCGGGAGTGGGCTGTCGCAGCGCTGAGCAGCCTGAGACGAGGGCCCCCGGGGAGACCGAGAGGTGGGGGGGCAGTCACTTGGACAGAAGGTGCTGAGGGGTCGAGGAAGAAGGGGACCGAGAAATGGCCGTTTAGAGGAAGCAGGTCCTGGTGACTTTGTGATGCGGGCGGACGGAAGAACTGGAGAGAAGGTGAGGGAGCACGAACGGGGGACAGGACTGGTGGGCAGGGCGGGCAGACAGCCCGGGGGTGGGCGTGCTGCGGGGGACAGAGAGACGGGGGCGGGGTGGTGGCTGCAGGCTCGCCCTGCTGCGAGGCTGGAGCTGCGCGCGCGTGTCCGCTCTCGGGAACGGCCCCTCGGAAGGGCAGAAATGCCGTGTCCGCCAGAGGAGTGCGTTCTGGAGTGCCCCCCGCCCCGTGAGTTGCATCGGGTGGAGAGGGGCCTGGCTCCCACGTGGTGGTCACCTAGGCCAGCAGGCGGGCGGCGCAGGGGCGGGGGCGGGCGGCCGCGGGAGGGTGGGGAGTCTGTTTCCAGTGCACGTAGGCTGTTCTCTGCTTTTGATGCTGCTTCGCTGTATGTGTGAAGACAGAATTTTTATCTCAGCATACCTTTTTTTTATCCTCACCCGAAAACAGACTCACTGGTTTCAGAGAGTGGGGAAGGGAGGGAGAGAGAGGGAGAGAAACATCGATCGGTTGCCTCTCGTGTGCCTTGACTCCGGACTGAACCTGCAGCCTAGCATGTGTCCTGACTGGGGATCGAACCTGCAACGTTTGGTTTGCAGGACAGTGCCCAACCAACTGAGCCACACTGGCCGGGGCTCAGCGTACTTTTTTTTTTTTAATGAACTTGATTATTTTAGAGCAGTTTTACAATCACAGCAAAATTAAGCAGGAAGCCCGAGATTTTCTGTATCCCCTCTGTCCCCACGTACACAGAGATCCCCCCACCGTCAGCATTCCCCTCCAGAGTGGCACCTTCGTTGTCACCAGGGAACCTGCACCGGCGCACCAGTGTCCCTCTTGGTGCCGGGCACTCTGTGGGCCTGCACAGATGTCGCCGTGACACGCCGCACCGTCACAGACTCACGGGGAGCAGTTCGCCGCCCTAAGGTGCCCTGTGCTCTGCCCGTTCTCCCGCCCCCAGCCCCCACACCCGGCCCCCTCCGCCTCCTGAGTTCTGTCTCCTTGGGGGGCTGCTGGTCAGAGCCCCGCCGTGGGCAGCCGTGGCCGATGGCCTCTGTGCCTTAGTGGTGTGCGTCTGCGTTTCTTCCAGGTCCTCTCCTGGCTTGACCGCTCGTTTCTTTTCAGTGCCGGCCGGCTCTCCACCGTCCGGGCGGCCGAGGTCTGTGGGCCCGCCCGCCCGCTGAAGGGCACCTGGCTGAAGGGCAGCGGGGCGAAAGCTGCTGTGCGCCTCTGCGTGCAGTCTCTGTGCGGGTGTGCGGTCTCCGTGCGGGTGTGCGTGCTCAGCGCCTGTGGGCGTGCACCGAGGAGCCTGGTTGCTGGGCGGAGTGGCGAGAGTACGGTCAGTTTGGTTTAGTTTTTTTTTTTTATTGTAGGTGGGGTGGACAGAGAGATTTCTTGTTCCACTTGCTCACGCATTCATTGGTTGATTGCTGTATGTGCCCTGACCAGGGATTGAGCCCACAACCTTGGTGAGTCAGGTTGGCGTAGCCGTAACCAGCTGAGCTCCCCACCAGGGCAGTGCCTCCCAAAGTCCCCTCCGCTCATCACCCCCGCCGGCCCGCCGGCAGTGAGCGCGTGAGCGGCCCTGGGCCCCACGTCCTGCCGCACCTGCCGCGTTGGCGGGAATTCCGTTCCTGTTGCTTTGTTTTCTCGGGGAGCAGGGACCGGGTCCTTAGCAGACAGTGGGGATGGGAATGGAGGGATGGGATGAGAGGAGCGAGGAAGAAGTGTGGCAGTCACCCAGGGGAGAGGGAGCGTGAAGGACAGGCTGCGGGGCCGCGGGGTCAGGGTGACCGCAGCCCCGCCTGCGTGCTCCTGCCCTTTTCCACGCGTGCCCCCGGCGCGCCGCCCTGGGGGGCCGGCCGCGGCATTGCCGCGAGAGTGCGGTGACATGGGGGGGCGGCCATCGAGGCGAGGGTGCCTGGGAGGGTGCAGCCGGCCTCTAAGCTGGACGAGGGGTCAGGGGCTAGCTGGAGGGCGGGGGAGGCACAGCGAGGGGAGGGCCGGCCAGGGGAGACCGCAGTGGGCGGGGGGGGCCTGAGGAGCGGGGCAGAGGCGGGGACTGCGGCCGGTGGGGCGCCTTCGCCGTGGGGGTGAAAGGCCTGTGGGCAGGCAGCCCGTTGGCGGTGGGGCCCCGTGCCCTTGAGCCCCTCACCGCTGGGCCCGCTGCCGAGGGGCCGCACCGGACAGCGGGCCTGCTGCAGGGCGCTGTGCCCTGCCGTGGGCCGGCCTCTCGCGGTCCCCTGCAGAGGCCCAGGCCAGAGCAGCGAGAGGGGCAGGGAACGGCAGGCGGAGCCCCGAGGCCCATGGGCTGCCGTCACACTGGGCACCAGGTGTCACCTCCTCTTCAGTCCTCGCCTCTCCCAGCAGACCTGCTCTCGCTCCAGCTGGCTGCCGGCAACCGCTGTCCCTGTGGCACCCCTGCCAGGCACTGCCAGGCGGCCTCCCAGCCCGGGCCCAGGCCCGCAGACAGTGGGGACGCACCCTCTCGGGGCCACCTGGTTCCGGAGCCGTTTCTGCAGAGGCTTAGCCACTGCCCGAGGGCCCTCCCTGGCCCCTTCGTGAGCACCCTCCACTCGGGCTCTCCGTGTGCCCCACGGACTGCGTACTCACACAGCAAGGGCACGTGGAAGGTTGGGTGGTCTTGGGCATGTCATTGTAGCTGCCCAGGGGCTGTGAATTTGGTGGCCCTCCTGGTGAGCCCCGTCTCCCAGGGGGCCCGGGTCTTCGGGTGCCCTTCCTGTAGCAGCCCTGCTCGGCGCGTCTGTCAGGGCTGGAGCCCACTCGGGGTCGGCGCAGGCTCCGCGTGGGAAACGTCTCGTGTCTGTCTGATGGCCCCCACTGACCTGCACCCGTGCCCCGGCCCCACGGCAGGCCACGCACGCTGGGCAGCCACCCTGTCTGGCTGTCCAGGGGCTTAGGCTGGGCCACAGTTGGGGCTTCTGCTGGAGCCTAGACCTGCGCTGCCTGGAGCCTTAGCCACGGGCCCCGCGCAGCTGTTCACGTGTCCCTGGCAGGGAAAGTTCGGTTCCGCGGTCACAGCAGCCACAGTCCCGGCGCTCGGCGGCCCCTCGCCGCACAACTCAGATCTGAACCTTTCCGTCGTTGTGGCAAGTCCTGTCGCTCAGTGCCGGCCCCCGTGGTCTCGGTGACAGTGTGTGGCGGTGTTTTTATTTTTACCTTGGGTCTCGCTGGTGTGTTAGAGCACACGCGGTGGCTGAGAGGCACGCGAATCCGTGTGAGGGGTGTGAAGATCAGGTTAGCCTGCGGAAGCCACTGTCCCCAGGTGGCCTCCACGGAGGCAGGCGGGGCGGACAGGTCTGACGTGCTTCCCCCTCTGTGGCCGGGCAGGGGCTGTCTGCACGTGGGCGGCCCCCCGGAGGCCTGTCTGACACCCCCTGTGCCCCCGAGCACTCTTCTCAGTGTCGGGGTGTTTGCTGCGGGGCGGCGGGGAGCCTGCACCTCTCAGCGGTGTGTTCTCCGGGGCTGCGCCTGGCGGGCGCTCCGAGAGGGCGCTTGTAGCGCCAAGATGTGAGTGTCCGCTCTGCCCTCCCAGCTGGGCCACTGGGCAAGGAGCCGCTTTCTTCCCCCGAACCTTGGTTCCCTCGTCTCCGAAACGGCAGTAACGGGCGGTGCATGGGGAGTGTCCGGACCGGGACCAGCGGTTGGGGCTGTGTCCCCCGCCGGCATTTACCCGGGGCCGCCCCGCCGCGGGCCTGAAGGAGTGGGGAGTGGGCGGGTGCAGACTGGCGCAGAGGTGGGCGCAGGACAGGGACGGCGGAGACGGAAAGGGCTGAGTCACCCTGTGGGGCGATCAGAGCTGGCCCCAGCTGGCCTCCCTGCGGCCTGGCCGGCTCTCCACTAGGTGCCGGACTTCAGGCCAGAGTTGTTCTGTGTCCGGCTGGGCTCCGTGACCGTTTCCTTCCCTGGGGCGGCGGAGGGAAGGTCTCTGATCTGGGGAAAGATGCCTTCGAAGTTCAGCCCCCCTTGGCATTGGGTGCTGACAGTGAGGCTCCAGACCCCCCCAGGTGGGGAGGTGGGGACTGTCACTGTGGAGTCAGTGACACGCGGGAGTGGCAGGAACCGAACTGAGAAGGATCTGCGCGTCCAGGTGGACATCCTGCTGTCCAGCCAGGCCATGCTCTGGCAAACCTCACTCTTCTGCCGCACCGTCTGCGCCTGGCTCCTTGGAAGGTGCCCCAACTCTAGGGAAGGTCACTTGGGGGCCGGGGGAAGGAGACTGTGTCGGGAGGGCGCGCCCTAACTTCACGGGAACGCCTCGGTTTCCACGCTCGGCTGCCCTGCCAACCTGGCAGGGGGTCCGGGGCGGCATGCAGGCGCTCTGTGGGTGCGCAGGAGTCGGTGGGGTTGAGGACCCCACAGGCAGTGCCGTTGGTTCCTGCGAAGCAGCTCTCGGCCCCCCAGCGGCTCTCCCGGTCAGTCACCTTCCCTTTGCCCGGGTCGGGGAGGGTCTGTCCTGCGGAAACAGCTGGTGGAGCGCAGTGGAAACGACCGTGCCCCGTCCACAGGGCCTGCGCTGGCACGCCTGCCTGTGTGGCCTGCAGGGCACCGCCGCCCTGGCGTGGCCGGCCCCAGACGCGCGCGGCCTGCTGGGTTTTCGCGTGCGCACACGTCACGCGTCTGGCCAGGTGGCCACATCGGCTAGTTCCTGTTTCTGCGAAGTGAGCTGGGCTTGTAACTGAGAGTTGTTTCGATTCCAGTTTTGCTGATTCTTTGTTGTGAGCACTTGTGGTTTATTTCAGGATTTCTGTGAGGTTCTGTATGAGGAGGCGTGATGAGTCACCCACGTTTGCCTAATCGCTGCTGGGCACGCAGCAGTCCGGTTTTCCTGTTAATTCCCCTTTGCTCCCGGCCAGAAGGTGTTCAGATCCAGGCTCTGTGGACACAGTGTTACTGGGAATAATAGATGTTTGTGGGAGTTTGAAAATCAGGATTTAAGTCCTATTGGTCTTTAGGTTCCAGGTTTGGGTGTTAAACACATTTCCTACCAGGAGGGGAGATGTGGGGAAAGAGGGAGGCGGAGAGGCTGTGGGCTCAGTCCCCCAGAGTCCTTCGGGGAGGGAGACGGGAGGGAGCCCAGGAGCAGGGAGAAGGAGCGGGTGAGGGCCGGTTAGACGAGGACAAACGCTTCCTGGATCAGCCCTCGCCTGAGCACCTGACTGCACCTTAGGCGGTTGCCCTGGAACGGACGGCGTTCGCTCCCTTGGAAACCCCTTTGAGGCCGGTTAGTTTTAAAGCGGCAGACACTGCGTGCTGGTCCTAGTTCGTGGAGAAAACTCACGAGCATACATTTACTTAGGTGACTGCAACACACTCGAAGCAGAAGAACGGCTCAGACGCAGTGGGAGTTTATTTCCCAGCTCTTTCGTCTCCTGGCTCCGGTGCTTCCAGCCCGAGGCGCTGGGTTCCTCTGTGGCAGGCCGAGAAGGGGAAAGCGCCCAAGGCACCCGGGATGGCGCGCATCCCCCCACCTCGGGTCCCTGGCTGGAATGCGGTCCTGTGGCCACACCTGCTGGCCAGGGAGGCCGGGAACCCAGAGCTAGGACAGCGAGGGGATGGGTCTGGGGAGTAGCTGGGAGCTTTGCCCGCTTCTCGGGGTCATTGTTCTCCGTCCCCCTTCCCGTCCCAACTTCTTCGTGGGAATTAACTGCCTGGAGCTGATCAGGTGAGCGTTCCGCCTTCTGCTGCCTGAACGGGGGTCCTCACCACTCGCAGGGTGACCTCCAAACCACTTGGTGTGGCGCGAGGCGTGCTCTGGACCCACCCCTGCCCCCCTCAGGACTCCAGCCCCCATTCTGTGCTGCGGCCATGGACGCCGAACTTGTGAGAGTTCTCGGGAGCAGCCGTCTCTGCCTGGCAAGCTCCTGTCGTCCTTCAGGATTCAGCCCAAGTGACCGCTTCTCCAGGAGGCCTTCTCGGACCGCCCTCACCCCTTTCGGAACTCTCGTTTGGACCCCACGGCCTGTGGACGGCTTCTGAAACAGCGCCGCCCCCGCCCCCCCCCCCCCCCCGTGGGCTCTGAGCTTCCTGGGGCGGCGGCCACGCGTCCCTCACGGTCTGCTCTCCTAGCCAGTGCCGGCACTTAGTGGGTGTTTGGTAAATACTCTGAAGTGCAAGAGGAGTAGACTGTAAGTCTAAAGAAGTCATAGATCTGGTACACTCAACTGTCAAAACCAACGTGTTTCCCTTTTAGACTGTGTCATGGTTCTAGCTTTTGGGAGAAGACCCGCTCCCCGCCCGCCCCCCAGCATTTAGTCTCCCTCCTTGGGTCACACGGCTGTGTAGGGTCCAGATTGCCATGTGGCTTCCCCCCTGTGGTGTCTGCAAAGCTGCCATGCTCTTCAGAGATTCTTTTTTTTAAATGATGAACCTTCTTAAATATGTTTTCTTAAAGGTTCTCTTTGTTTAAATATACGAGGTCTGTCCGGATAAAAACCCAACCATTGTTAATTTTAATGAGAACGGTTTGCACGACATCAGTGTAACCCGGCAGCCAAGGAGAGGGACTGGATGCGCATGTGTGAACAATGATGACCTCACTGTACTAGTCAGTGGGGGCGGTAGATGCCATTGAGTGAGCACGTGTACTGTGTGGCCGTCGCATTCGAAATGACTGAGCGAGGAGAGCAACGAATCTGCATCAGATGTTGCGTTAAGCTTGAACATTCCTCTGTGGAAACTATTCAGCTGACTCAGAGGCCGCAGCTGTGGCCAGCTGGTGATTGGCAGCTTCATCACGACAATGCAACCTCGCAAGCATCACATCTCGTGTAGAGTTTTTTGGTGAGACATGAAATCACCCAGGTGACTCAGCCCCGCTACAGCCCAGATTTGGCGCCCTGTGACATCTGGCTTTTCCCACTAAAATCACCTTTGAGAAGGAAGAGATTTCAGACCGTCAGTGAGATTCAGGAAAATAAGACGGGCAGCTGGTGGCGACTGGGAAACTGTGTGAGGTCCCAAGGTGCCCACTTTGAAGGGGCCTGAGGCGTCATTGTTCTGTGTGCAATGTTTCTGGTATCTTTTTCAGTAAATGTTTCTGTTTTTTATATTATATGGATGGATACTTCGTGGGCAGACCTCACATACAGGAGAATTTGGGCTTTTTGTGTTCGTCATTTTATTTTCCCCCTTTCCACGTTTGTACCCACTACTGATTTTTCCTTTTTCCTGCATTTCCTTGCTGACTTTCTATGGATTTTAAACATAAAAATGTGTCTGTTTCTGTGGTTTGATGTCTTGCTTTTTTACTTGCGGAAAACAGTTCCCCGCAGGATTAAGAACGTGTCCGCGCACTAGCGTCTGCGTGATACTCTGCCCTGCGGGCCGTCCCTTGTCTGGTGACAACGGAGGGTTTCCGCTCCGCCGTCCGGCGGCAGCGTGGGCGCCGTGCCGGGCAGGACCCCGAGCGCCGCCCGCTCACGGCCACAGCCCTGACCCCGGTCAGCCCTGGCCTGCCCTCTCCTGGGCTGGCGCCCGGGAGCCCCAGGAGCCCCTGCCCTGGGCGCAGCGTGCTGGCAGGGGAAGTCCAGTCTCTGCCGTCCGAATGAGGGCTGTCAGCCTGGCCGTGGCTCTGGCCCTGGCTCTGGCCCTGGGCCGCTGTCTGTTGACATTGGGCAGGCGGTGTCTGCGGCCCCGCGGCCCACGGCCTGCACACAGGCCTTTGGTTTTCTTCTCTCCTTCTCCTGGGCCCTTGCTTTGGCTCCTGGGACCGACTCTCAGCCCAGGAGCCGCAGGTCACACGTCCCTGCCTTCCCTGAGACGCTTTCTTCGCCTCTGCCCTGTGCGCCCTCCGCTCTGTGCGCCCTCCACCCTGGGTGCCTCGGCCCCAGCACGGCGGACGCCTCTCCTGTGAAGCCTCCCTGGCGCCCCCAGGGCAGAGGCGGCCTCCTCTCAGCGCTGCTCCCTGGGCCTGCTTTTCCGCAGCCTGGCCCTCGTGCGGTTTTGTTCCCTGCGCCTGCTCTCCCTGTGAGCCCCTCAAGGGCAGGGCCGGGGTCTTGGTCGCCCCGACCCCCAGCTGATGTTCTCGAGTGGCCCTGGAACGTCGGCAGAGCACGGCTGGGTTCTGCGCGCCTGGGGCACAGTGGGACCCCGGCTCCGGGAGCCGCGGCGAGAGTGGTTTCTGCAGTCCGCCTGGGCAGGCCCTGTGCACCTCGCTCAGGGCTGGGCGTCTTCCACGCGGGAGAAGACGGGACCTCCCGGGTCCGGGGGCACGGCCCAGGCTTGCTGCGGTGGAGGGAGCGGGCGCGCTCTCCCAGGCATGTGCCCTGACTGGGAATTGAGCCAGCAACACGTTGGTTCACCGGCTGGCTCTCAGTCCACTGAGCCACACCAGCCAGGGCCTGGTTGTCTTTGCTTTAATTAGTAGAATCGTCAGAGCAGTGTAAAGCAAAACCTACAAGGTTCTAATTCACTGTTCCTGTAAACTGCTGGGACTGAGTTCGTCTTCAGTTCACGTGGATCAAAGCTTCAGTGAAGGAAACGAGAGAACACAGCAAGGGACACGTTTACTGGTTGGGGCAGAGCTCTCAGCCCTAGCTGCACAGAATTGTGCAGGACCCCTAAAAAAATAAACTGGTGTCTAGGGCCCAGCCTCAGAGATCAGTTTTCACATTGTCTTGGGGAGAGACCAGGGTGTTAGGATTTGTAAAAATTTCTCCAGGTGATTGGAGCCTGCAGCCAGGATTCAGAACCAGCAGTGAGCGACAAGCACGGACTTAAGTCCAAATCCAGGCCCTTCAGTTTACGGCGTGGCCTTGGGTCAGGCGGTCTTGCCGAATTTCCTCATCTCTGAGACGACCAGAGTCACGCACAAACACCCTGAGGCGGGGGGCCTGTGTCCGGTCCTCAGTGTGTGTCCCCCGTACTCGGCGCGGGGGCCGCCGGGACAGAGTCGGTGCTCGGCGTGCGTGTGTGGGATGAAAGGAGCGGTCTGTGAGCGGCGCGAGGGTTAGATGGGACGAGACGCCGGGCCCCGGAGTGGCCAGTGAGCACACGCAGCAGCCCTGATGCGGTGCGGGGGGGTGCCTCTGCGGCACGGGACAGAGCGAGAGGCGTTTCTCACCCGGGTCAGGCAGCGTGTTCTGGGGGGGGTTCGAGCCCAGGCCGCCTGACGCTGACCCCCAGGGACAGCCTGTGCCCCTTAGTCAGGTCTCGTTCGGTCAGCCTCCCGAAACGGACACAGGGCCGCTCCCCCTGTGGGGGGCGGGGTGGTGGTGGCCGTGGGCCCCGCCCTCTCCGGGTCGCGGTGCTCCCGGACTGCTAGCCAGCGGCTGTTCTTCCTCTGTCTTCTCGCTGTTCGTTGGAGACTAAGAATAAAGTTGCATTTTTTCTGTACGACATCAAACTTGCTCCCGGCCTTCCTTCTCCTTGTAGAAGCCTGGGCTGACGTTAGAGAAGGCATCGTTGTTTGCCATCTCGTCCCCGTACTCGCTCCAGTGCTGGAGGGTGTTTGAAGGAGACTTCCGGGTGGGGGGGGCATGCACGGAACGCCGGGGCCATTCTGGACCCTGCCCGTCGCTGCGGGCACACAGGCCTGAGTGCGTTCCAGGGTCAGTTAATGAGTGACCGGTTCGTGCAGTCCCGTCCCGCGGGCTTCCTGCCAGGCCTCGGGGCACGGAGGACAAGCAGGACGCACCCCGATGCAGTGGGAGGGGACGGAATAATGAAAATGCAGGTCCCGGCTCCCTGTCAGGGACGCACGCAGAGCGCCCTGGACGGGCGTGATGTGTGACTTTTGGGCGGTTTTGCGATGGCATTTTGTGGTGCCTGCTGTGCATGGCAGTGACTGCTCTCCGTGTGTCGCCCTCGAATCCCGGGACCGTGTCGAATCCAGCTATTCTCACGCCTTCCCTGTGGGTTCTTTTGGGTTTTCTGGGTGGAGCGTCGCCTTGTCTGTGAACGTGTTTGCTTTGTGGTCCTCACCCCCTCACTTGGTTTTCCTGCCTTTTCTGCTGAAACAACGAGGCCCCCCCCCCCACCGTGAGGCTGACCGGGGGCCGTGTCTGGGCCCAGCCCCTGGGGAGCTCTCCTGCCCCGTGCTGTCCATGCGTGCCACCCGGTCCCTCTTTCGTCAGATACCTTACCTTGTGTGAACACCTTTTATCGGGTTAAGGAAGTCCCTTCTGTCGCCAGTTTCGTGATTTGAAAAATGTCACAACCATGCTGCATTTTATCAGATGCCTTTTTCTGCATTTCTTGGTCGTGTTTTCTGGTTTGTCTCTGTGGTGAATAACGTTGTGCTTTCCTGGCAGTGAGCACGCTGACTCTGCATCCTTGGGGCGATCCCAGCTTGTTCCTGCTGCAGCGCGCCCTTCGGACCCACTGCTGGGCTCGCTCTGCCGCTGTGTCGTTTGCGCCTTTCCGGTCTGTAACCGGCCTTTCTCTCGCCGTCTGTGCCAGGCTGGGGTCAGGGTGATGCTGGCCTGTGACCTGGGCTCCGGAGTGTCCACTCTGTGTCTTCTCAGTGAGACTTTTCCCTGGTGGCTTCGCGGACCTGCCGATGTGCTGAAACGTAGGAGGCAGTATTGTTGCATACGAATGAAAAAAGCAGAGGCCTTCACGGGGAATTCAGAAACCCATGGGGGGCCCGTGCACACTCACGGGGTCTGCCCAGTGACTCTCGACAGGGAGCCCGAAAGGCCTGGGTGGGCGAGTGTTTCTTATTGGGCGACGCCCCCGGTGTGCTCACCGAATGGCCTGACACACGTCCCCCGGGGTGGGAGGGAGGGGTAGCAGTTCTGTTCTCTGAAAGAGTTGCTGCGTTTCTTCCTTGATTAAATTCTGGAAGAACTCATCAGTGAGGCCGTCTGAGCCTGCGCTTTCTCTGCGAGTGTCTGACGGTCGGTGCTTCTGGAGACTGTTGTGCTCGGGTGTAACTGTCGACCTGAGTACTGCAGGGCGAGGGAGAGTTCGGAGGGCTCTGGGGACACGCAGCCGTAGGCTCTGCAGTGCGGGGAGGACACAGGTGCCCTGAGGTGGGCGGGGGGTGCGGCGCCGTGTGAATGACGCCTCTCCCTGCCCTGCTGCCCCGCGGGGCAGGACACGTGGATCTGACCCCTCGGGGAGCGAGGATCGACCGGAAGTTTGAAGTGGCCGGAAGAGCGCTTGTCCAAGTGCAGCCAGCAGCGGCTGGCTGGAGGGCTCCTGAACTCGGGCGTCTGGCCGCCCCACAGGGTCTCGTGCGGGTGCCTGGGTACCTGCGGCTCAGGAGCCTGTGTTTCCAGCCAGCGCCCAGGCGATGCCGCCTCCAGTCGGGATGCTGGGATGCTGCGCTTTGGGATCTGCAGCTCAGTGAGCTCACTGCTCGCGCGGTCCCCACCCCGCCCCGCGTCAGCTGCCCCGGGGCGGGGATCCCAGGGCCTGGCGCGGGCCAGGGACTGGTGCTGCTCCTGTGCCTTGCGGTCCCCTCGCCGCCCCCGTGTGCGTGTCTGTCTTTTTGTAATTGCAGAAGGAAGAATACGTGCATTTTTGATTTTTTGTTTGATTTTTGTTTTAGCGACACAGAAATTTATAAAGGTAAAATTTTCGTCTTGGCCCCTTGCCACCTCCCCTTGCCCACAATGGCCGTCCCCCGGCTGTCTGCGGTCAGACCTCTGTGCAGCCGCAAACGCGGCGGTGGCGGTTTCCCTGGGTCACGGCGGTGATGGAGCTGGTCGTGAGAGGACCCGGCGGGTGGAGCCAGTTTCGCCGTGGGCTCATCGTGGACCCGGGAGGGCGTGGTGCTGCCAGACGGGCGGGCGAGCCGGCCTGTAGTAACTGCTTGTGGGTGTGCAGTGGGTCAGGCTCGTGGGCCTCGAGGTTGTCGTTTGGATCTCGTCCCTGAGGAGCTCTCCACTTCCAGTCGGGGCAGGGGCGTGCCTGGGGGTGGCTCTGACGCGGGCTCGGACGGGGGTCCCGTGGCCCTGCTCGGGACTCTCCTAGTAACTGCCCTGTCTTCACAGAGGGCGGTGTCTGCCACTCGGGGGACGCTCTGAGTTGTCGCAGATGCTGCTTCGTCTGTCTCCCAGACAGACGTGCTGTGGGCCTTGTGGCTCTGTGGCCTAGCCTGCCTGGGGTGCGGCTCTGCGCCTGCAGGGCGAGGAGATGCGGGGCGGAGCTATGCGGAACCCCAAACCGGTCGGCCCCTCCTGCGTTACTCCCGGACTGCCCGCCCTCCCCCGTCCCCCCTCCCCGGGACTAGGGTGGAGGCAGAGCCCCGCCTGCCCAGCCCCACCTTTCCCCGCCGGTCTGTCCTGTGTGCCTTGAACTTCCAGGTGACTCTGGAGCTTGGCTCTGAAGGGCGTCCATGGTGCTTCCTGGGGACTGTGGCTGCCGCCTGCCAGGACCGTGGCGAGGGGAGAGCGAGCGCGTCTGCGGCCGGCCTTGCAGAGCCCTGGGGCCGTGGTGGACGTGATGTCCGTCTCCTCCGCGCTGCTGTTCACGGACAGGTCTGTGGTCACCGCCGGCCTTTTCTTGGTCTCGTAATGGGGGACGCCCCTGGAGCCGGGTTCTCCGGTGTGTGTGGAGGTCTTAGGCCCCCGCCCCGGCACTGGGCAGAGCTGCCTCCCGGGCACTTCTCAGGTGGGATGGGCGTGGCCCCGAGACCCAGCCAGGTTCCCCCGAGCGTCGGGAGCTCTGTCTGGGGCGTGTGCGCTTGCTCCCCCACTGGGGGACTCCTAGCTTAGTTTGCGGGGTCACCTTTTTAGCCTCACGTGCTACGTGGGGCCCATCTTCCAAAGGAGCAGCGACTCCGTGTATTTGCAGTTCCCGACGGCGCGAGTCGTGTGTGGGGCTGGGGACTTGGGCACGCCGGCAGACCACAGCGTGTCCCACCGGGAGGTGGGCTCCTTCGCACCGGAGGCTTGCTTTGCAGAGCGCTGTCCTGTTTCTCGTGCTCCCGGGGCAGTGGACGCAGCTGGCTGCTTCCTCCCGTGTGTCCAGGCAGAGTCAGGGGGCCGGTGTGGGCTTACGTGGCTGTGAGGCCTGTCGGCGTTCGAGGGCTGGAGATTGGGGGGAAACAGGCCGTGAAGGGGTTTGGAAGCACCCCTCAGGTCTTTGTCCTCTCTGCCCCAGACGAGCACCGGGCTGTGTGTGTCCCTCCGGGAGTCAGCCCCGGCCCCCCCCCCCCCCCCCCGAGCCTGCCGTCTGTACCGCGGCGGCCCTGGCGCCTCCCTCGCAGGGCTGCTGCACACGTGCGGAGTCTGTGACACGAGGGGGCCCGAGGGGCCTGACAGGTGGTCTGTGGACGGTGACCGCAGCTCAGGAAGTGGGGGAGGAGACACCCCCGCCCCGTGGGGCTGGGTGCCGTGTGTCCCCATTCACTCCTGACCGCATCGCCGCAGCTCCTGTCAGCGAAGGGAGGGCGAGGAAGCGCAGGGGCCCGGGGAGCTCCCTGTCGCAGCAGCTCAGGTGCTCGGTGGGCTGACGGAGGGGGCCTTCGGAGGGTTATTGCTCAAGACCGAGAGGTTGTGAGAGCTCCCTGTGGAGAGGCGGTGGCTGAGGAACCTGCTCGGCAGGGCGGGTCGGGAGGACTGCTTCCCTGTGCCCGCTCCAGCTGTCTCTGGGCAGCGCTGACTGCGGAGTTGCCAGGCGACAGCCCGGAGACTCGGGTCTGCGTCGGTTCTGCGTCGGTCGGCTGTAGGTCTCTGGGCAGGGCTCCCGCCCTGTCCGAGTCCTAACCTCCTGTTTTAAATCGGCAGGGGTAATTCTCGTGTAGTACTTGTGAAGGCCCCCCAAAACATGCATTGAGTACATTGGAATGTTTTCCCGAGTGCCAGGCGCTGTTCTAGACTGGAGGCGCCCAGTAAGTCGGAGGGACGGCAGAGGACATCCTCACGTGACCTGTCTGCAGGCTCTGCGTCTCCCAGTGCAATGACGCGTGGCCGACCAGTCTCACCAGAGGCCACCCGCCGCCTGCAGGGTGCAGACCTCCTGCATCCCAGCAGTGTGGTAACTGGACGGGCCATTACCGGGGACCCGCTGTGCCCACCCTCCTGGGTGTTCCGTTCTGGTGGGAGGGAGATCGATGAGTGGACAGTGTCCAGGGTGCTGTGAGTGCCTGCGCCTGGGCCTGCGCCACCCCCGGCCCGTGCTGAGTGCCTCCAGTGCCGGAGCACGGCCCGGCCCAGCACCTCCTGATCTGTTCTTGTCGGGGAGCGTTTGAAATTGCTCCCGAGCCACCTTTTGACCTTGGGTGTGCCCGCAGGTTAAGTTGGTGGGGTGCGGGGCTGAAGGGAACAGCCTGGCCCCAGCCTGTGCTGTGAGCCCTGGGTCCCGGGTCAGCGGCCAGACAGACAGTTGGGCTTGTGATGTTGATGGCACTTGACCTTCAGGACCCCTCCCTTGGACCTGCTTTTGAGTTCATAGTTAAACACGATGATGGCTTCTGTTTCCTTACAGAGGATCCCCCCAGATGGTAGAAGGTCCGCGAACCTGGACCTGCTCCCGCAGGCAGGTGACGGCCGTGCTGGAGCAGCAGGGGCTTCTGGGAGCAGGTCCGCGCCCGGGCCCGTGTGGCCGAGACCCCGTGAGGCAGGCCCGGTTTTAGGAGGGGTGCGCACCAGGTGGGGGGGGGCCGGCCTGTGGCTTCCCGCAGCTCTGCCCTCTGACAGCTTTCGGGTCCCTCCCGGTGTCCTCCTCGGGCTGTGCTCTCCGGTAGGAGGAGCTGGGAGTGGGGCGAGCCCCGAGTCCTTCCCTGGTGACGACACGCTGGCTCTGTGTGCCTGGAGGCTGCCAGCGCCGTGTTCTTCCCCTGCGTGTGGGGGGGCTGCCGAAACCGGTGGGCCGTGTCCAGGGGAGCAGGCTCCATGTGCCACCGGCACCGGCCCAGGCGGCCCTACGAGGGCCTGGGGCTCAGTCCCTCATAGGTGACCTTGGAACTTGCCCAACTCCTGAGCCGTTCTCCTCGGGACACGCCTCTAACACTGCCACGGTTTCCCCGGCGACAGGCACACATCCACTGCGCAGAGCCGCTGCACGAGTGTCCGCCACCGGGCTGAGAGGGCGGAGGGACCGGAGGGACCGGAGGCCTCTGCGGGTCATGCCTTCACGTGCGATGCCCTCATACGAGACGCCTTCACATGCGATGCCCTCACCAGGGGACGCGGTCACAGGGCAGCTCCCCACACGGTCCCTGCTGAGCAGTCCACTCGGGACCCGTGCCGAGGCACCACGGCACAGTGGTGGCACGGGGCCGGCCAAAAGTCTGCCTGGTTTTCTCCACACGATGGCTCTCGTATCGCTGAGCCGCCTTCGACTCCATTCACGACGATTCTGTTAGAGCCCATTGTGACAGCTGTCCTATCGTGTGTGTTTTCAAGAGCTTACAAAATTGGTGAATTTTTGTGCAGCCATTTTAATATTGAAGATAGAGAAAATACGCGACATTTTCGGCATATTATAAATACCTTTATTACTTCAGGAAAAATAAAAATGCAACTGAAACGCCAAGGAACACTTGTGCAGCGCGCGGAGAGGGCGCTGTGGCTGATCGCATGTGTCAGCGGCCGTGTGCGGACCCGCACGCCGGAGGTTCTCCCCGGACGCTGCTCCACGGTCGGGGGAGCCGCTGAAGCGGACAGCGGCCGAACCGAGACGTGAAGAACAGTCAGCGTTCCGCCGCACGGGGGGAGCTGGCACACGCAAACACCCAGATCAGCAAAGTGGCTGGTGAAAGTGAAGAACGTGTTTCTGATCTTACAGAAAAGACTAAGCAGACTTTTTTGGCCAGCCCAGTGCTGACGCGGCCGAGTGAATGTCCTGTCACCGGACTCCACGTCCTGCGCGGGGGTGCGTCATGGGCGAGTGCGCACTCTGCGGCCCTTCGCTGGTGCGGGCGCTCTCCGCCCAGCACTGCGGGCGCGCCCTAAACTCGCTGCCTGGTGCGCCTGGGCTCGCGTGGAAACCGGGCTCGGGTTTGCGGTGAGACGGCGAGGGGAGTGGTGAAAAGCATTTCATTTTTATCGACAGGAAGTCCTTAGTCAGCCCTGGCTTTTAAACGCATCAGCCCTTTTTTGGTGGGTGAACACATTTGCAAGGTCCGAGACTGCAGAAGTGTCGAGGAGTGTATGGTGTCAGGTTCCCTTCCTGCCACGTGCCTTTCGCCTCGAGGACCCGTCCCAGAGCAGCCACTGTTCCCAGTTGCCCTCTTCGTCCAGAGACAGTCTGTGCGTGTCCCCGCCATAGCGATGCGGTGGCACGGGCCGCAGGTCACACGGCCATGTTCCTGTCCTTTCCTTGAACCTCAGTCTTTCCAGAAAGTGCTCTCCGACCCTTAATGTTGTGTGTGAATGTGTCTTGAACCCTTGGGCTGTGTTCAGTCTGTTTGTGACATTTCAGAAAGGTCGTGTTGAAGGTGACACATTTCAGCATGACAACACACACACTCCAGGCGCCCAGGAGCCGTGTCGGACACACCGGCCTAAACCTGGGTCGGGGTGAGGCTCCACACATCTCCGGGTTCAGCGCCTTCCCAGCCCCGTTCAGGCCCCCCCACCCCCCATGCCTTTTCCTACGTCAGTCTTGTCTGCGCTCCCGGCCCCTGGGGCTCGCTGGACAGCCCGGGGCAGGAAGAGAGTGGGGGGCGGAGAAAAGGAAGGCTTCGGTGGCTCCTCATGGTCCACTTTGTCCCAGTGAATGCGTCACTGACCGATCTCGCTCCTGATTCCGAGGACACTATTTACCCGTGACCTGGCACCCTGCAGTGGACCTGTGAGCTTCTGGCTTCACGGGCGAGCCGGTGGGCAGGCACCGACGCGCCCTTACTTCTCAGCATCACTCTGCCACCGGCACTGATGCAGGAAGGGCTGAGCCCGTGGAGAGTTCTCATGAAAGCTCACTTGAGCTGGATGGCCCGCACTGCTGGGGAGGGCAGGGTCTCGGGCGCTCTGCAGAGTGACAGCATCGCAGCTGCTGTCGCACGCTTGGAGTTAAGGAGGGAACACGAGGGAGAGTCCTTGGCGGTGAGAAAAACCAGGGTGCGGTGGGGTGGGTCGGACTCTGGGGAAGCTGGAAGAGGGGCGTTTCAGAGGGGCGCTGGCCTGGAGGCCCGGGACAGCGGGCAGGGCCAGCCTAGGGCGCGGGTCCCCCTCAGGGTGGAGGGCAGGGTCCGCCCGCCCACGTGGCCTGCCCAGCGGGGTTTGCCATCCGACCACCCTGCGAGGCCTCTCTCGGTCCCTGGACTGGTGAGATTTCCGTAAGAGCCCCTTCCTCGCCCGCGTTGGTGTCTCACATCGTGTCCTCTGACGCGTTGCCTGTCGAGGTGAAAACAGCTCTTCCGCAGGCCCTGACTCCTCCTCCCCGCGCAGGTTCTCGCCGCCCCTCGCCCTGCGGGTCAGTGTTTCCCCGTGCAGTTGGGCGCAGCACAGCTGCTGCGCGCCCAGCGTGCACGCCCACAGGGCCTCTCCAGCGGGGCCGGCACCTGAGGGGCCGCCTTCCTTCAGCCCACCTTCCTTTCGAACCTGGCCTCTCCCCTGGGATCTCCCTGATGCCCGCCTGCCTTCATGCGGAGTGCTGGCCCGGCTGGGGCTTGAGGCTGAGGACAGGTACTCCCTCTGCTGGGCCCTCAGTTCCCCGATGGAGGCGGCGGCTACCGTCCAGTGGGCACGCGTGTCCCCTCCCGGGGAGCATTCTGAGGGGGGCAGAGGAATGGCGCGTGCGACGGAGCACGAGCAGGGACTGTCACACTGTTGCAGGCAGTTGAGGACAGGGCTGCCGTGACCGCTCTGCTCCGGGGAGGGGCCCCGATCGCTGGGTGGCGAGGAGAGGGCCGTGGCATCAGGCAGAGGCAGTGGCCGTCCTGCAGGGCCAGCGCTGGGGGACCAGCGGCTGACTGCTGGAGTTAGCTCATAGAGTTACGCCTCACTGCCCTAAAGAGAAATGGCCTTGGGCACTGGGGGAGTCCACTGGAGGCGCCGTGCCCCTCGCCCTGGTGCACGGGACGCATCCGTGTTCCCCGGGAACGAGGGCCCTCTCTTACCCGCCACCCCACGGCTCTCGAGGTCAGGAGATGTAACGCCGACCCAGGGCTGTTTTCTAACCCGCACTCTGTACGCACGTTCTGTTGATCACCTGATAACCTTTACAGCTTCCCCCCACGGTCCAGGCTGCGGTCCGGGCTCACCCACCGCGTTTCCCGGTTGGGTCTCCTTAGTTGGCTTCTGACCTGGATCAGTCCTTCTGCCTGGCTTAGCCTTTCGTGACGCCGAGGATTTTAGAGTCTGGACCCACTGTGCCGTAGCTTGTTCCTCGGTTTGGGTGTGTCTGCGTGTCCTGGGGGTGCGTCTTTGGGCAGTGGCGTGCGCCGTCTCTCCGGACGTCAGAGATGCCAGCGTGGACCCCCCGGGTGAGGGGGAACAGCTGTGTTGCCTTAGTCATTAACAAGTGGTTTGGGGGAGATACTTCCAGACTGAAATTCCCGGTACTCGTCCACTCTCACCTGCGAGGTTCAGCGCCCGCGGTCAGTTCCCGCCTCCACTGTCTTCGATGCCCACTGGGTGGCGTCCTGCCGCTCCCCTCCCTCCCTGCTGACTCCTCTCCATTCGTTTGTGACCTGAGGGGCTCGTGCATCTCCGTTGTAGTCAGTGGGTCATAACCCCTCGTTCTCATTATCCACGTTGGTGATGGCACCGTTCCCGACCTCGCCGGCGGGAGCCCCCACACCCACAGCTGCACCCGTGAGGCCAGGCCCCGAGCCCCTCGGTGCGCCCGCCCCCTCTCCACACCGGCTGCTGCTCGTGGCGTCCTGCCAGCGGGCCCTGGAGACCTGTCTTCACTGAGTGCGCCGGTGCAGTGCATTCCGGAGCCCAGCTTCCTTTGTGCCACCGTTTGGGACCTGTGTGTGGGACTTGGGACACGAGCTTACGTGTTGCTGGGAGAGAAGACCCGGTGACAGTCCCACGGGGGCTGTCTTTCTGTGACACCTAGAGACGCTGTGAACAGGTGACGCAGGCTCACCTCACAGACGGTCTGTGCAGAGCTCGAGGTGACGACTAAAGCAGCTGTTCCCCCACGGAACACCACCGTGTGCTGTGACTTCAGCTCCCGCAGAGGCCCGGTCAGACGCGGGCACGCCCAGGCTCAGAGAGGGGAGGCCGGGTCAGAGGCACCCAGCCGGTGGGGCCGAGCCGGAGTTCCGTTCGCTGCGGTCTGCCTCCGACGTTCACCCTTTCTGCTCTGCTTCGTTATGATGTAACGCATTTCTTTAAAGGGTTTGTGCAGGTAGCAGCGAATGACAGAAAGCTTACTTGATGCTCAAGTTCTTTTGCCTGCTGCCTGACTCTGTGTCTGTGTGAACATCAAGTCTGAAAAATTAAAATTTGTGGTTTGTCACATTGTTCTCTCACAGGAAGTCTGCTTGTTTTCGTTAGAGAGTGGCTGGGCTGTCCTAATGTTTCTGTGAACACCTAGAAATTCCCTAACCGTCTTATTTTTCTCCTATAGGAATTTGCTTGCTAGAAAACAAAATGCAAGACTTGACAAACAAAATGACTTGGGATGGAAGTTATTTGGAAAAATACCACTCCGAGAGAATGCTCAGAAAGAGCCAAAGAAAATACAAAAGGTATACACGATAAACCCGGAACCGTGCTGCGCAGCGTATGTTTGTGGAGCTTGCAAAAGTGGCTGTTTGAGGCTTTGCACCTGGGAAACTGTGCGTTGGTTTGCATGCCGAGTCCCTCAAATGTGAGTCTGTCCTCAGAACGTCGGTGACTTGAACTTGTCTCATTTCCTACGGTTTGTAACGTGCACACAGGGGAGTTCAGTTGCGAAAGCTGGCCTTTGGATGTTTATATCGATTTAATTTAATCAGTGTCCAGTTGCAAGTGTGATCATTGCTAATTTTTATGAATTGTGTTTGATATTAAAGCACGTTCCTCCTCTGACCCCACGAGTTTCTGGAACTGGGCCCTTCCAGGGCAGCTCTGGCTGGGAAGGCCGTTGTCCACCCAGGCTGCAGGGACCTCTTCCCTTAGCTGGCTCTGAGCTGCCTCCCTGCCGCCGGGGAGGGGACAGGGTTCAGGGCCTGGCCAGGTCTGTGGTGTCGCCTCACCACCAGCTCCCCGTGGAGGGGACAAGCCAGCTGCTGGGGGCGCGTGCTCATCTCCCCAAGGAGGGGCTCGTGCAGGGACCAGCAAGGCCCAGGCTGCTGGTTCTCGCCACCGGCCTCCCGGCCGTCGTAATGGTGTGCTGTTTGCCCGGGGCAGGGGCCCGGGCCCCCAAGCCTCGCCACTCCCGCCCCGCCTCAGTTCTGGGGTAGTTGTTCAGCGAACACTCGAGGACCTGCTAACGCGGGCCTCGTTCTCTGCACGGGGGTCAGAGAGACGACACAGCGCCTGTGCTCGGCGGGCCCTTGGGGACGACAGGGCTCCGGGGCAGGTGTTGGAAGGAGCGGCACAGGTGCGTGGGAGGGCGGCAGGGCCTGCGGGCCCGGCCACCTAGGAGGCGGAGTGTGAAGGTGTCAGAGAGCGAGCGGTCCCGGGGGTGGATCCGTGCTGAGTGATCACTGCGTGCAGCATCGAGTCAGCGCTTGGGCTTCTGGTTCAGGTAAAACTCGCGACAGCCTCACGAAGAACACTGTCACTGTCCTCACTGTGCCAGAGCCGCACCGAGACGCGGCCCAGTCGCCTGTACGGCCCGCCGGTGGCAGAGCTGGGGTTCAGCCCGACCGCGGGACCCCGCTGCTGCTCTGCCTCTCCGCGGGAAGCGGCAGCACGGTCCCGGGAGGCAGGGCGAGGGCCCCCGGGCCCGTGTGGGACGAGGGGAAGTGTCTGGACTGGCCCTGACCTGAGCGCTCCGGCCTGCGTGCGGAGCGGTGCGGCCACCCTGGCACGGACGTGGCTCTCGGGCCCGCCCAGGGCACAGTGGGGTCCGGCTCAGCGCGTGGCAGCTGTGGGGTCGCGGAGTGCGGCCCCTCGGAGGGTCACACGCATGAGACCTGGGCGTGTGGTGTGCGGGGCGAGGCAGGGAGGACGCGCTGCGGTTCTGGCTGGAGCACCAGGGGGACGTGAGCCTTTTTCACCCCTTGTTGAGTGAAGTGGGTTTTGGACGCCGTCTGGAGAGCTCGCCCGGACCCGGGGCCCCAGAGTAGACCGGCGTCGGGGCCCGCTTTTGCAGGCCCGTGTGTTTAGATTTGGGTCCCTGGTCATACAGGCTTCGTGCAGTGGGAAAAAGTGAAAGTGCGACGATGGATTTGTTTGGAAAACTCAGTGGTAAATTTCTTTTTTTTTTTTTTTTTTCATTACTTGATAACAGATTTTTATTTTTTTTTTTTATTTTTTTTTCCAGTTTTTATTTTTTTATTTATTTTTTTTAATATATTTTATTGATTATGCTATTACAGTTGTCCTATTATCCCCCTTCATTACCCTCCACCCTGAACACCCTCTCCCACCCACATTTCCCCCCCTTTACTTCAGTCCATGT
>CM052538.1:2180036-2244381 GCA_028533065.1 Trachops cirrhosus | reverse complement strand
GTCAGGCTGCCAGGAGTGCGTTCTCTCCATCCTATGGAAGCCTGGGCCTCTTCTTTGTTCTCTTAAAACGCGCCTGTCGAGGTGGGCCTTATCTCTTCCAACTGGCAGACCGTGCCCTTGGCTCGGGAGCCTGGCGCCCTTGTCCTCGCCCTGAGCACTGCTGGGGTCACACGCCGGCTCTCGGTGGATCGTTGTCGAGGCCCGGAAGTCTAGAGCACGGCTCGGGCTCGCTCTCGGTTGAAAGTGTGCCTGCTGACCCGGAACAAGCCTGCTCCGGTGCGCCTCCTGGCTGCCGTTTGCCGGCAGGCGACCTCTCCCTCACGGCCGATCGCCCAGTCCCGTCCCCTCGGCCGGCACCCTTGGGGAGATGCTTTCCTCTGTCCCCTCTCTGTCGGCGGCCTGGCCCTGGGACTTGGAGCTACGATTTTGCTTCCAAAGCCTTAGCTCTTGCCATGTCGCGTGCCAGCCCGATGTCGTTCCACAGGGCCCCCGCGGCGGGTGGCCCCCGCTCTCGGGGAGGTTCCCCTCACCTCCTGGATTCCCGGCCTCTGCTCGCATCTTACTTGCCCCTACTAGAGTGGGCTCTCGAAGGCCGTGTTCGGAGGGTCTCCTGACGTGCTGGGCCCGTGTGGTCCCCTCACAGGCGAGGCCCTTTATGTCTTCCCCCGGCTGCCAAATCTCATGGCCTGTTTTGCTCATGGTCTCTGTGTGGAGCTGGGGTCCTGCTCACTTGCTCTCGCTTCCCGGTTTTCCCTGACCCTTTGCCACGTCACCAGGCCCGCCCCGTGGGGCACTCCCTCGCATCGCCTGCCTGCTGGAGATCGTTTTTCCTTGCCACTTGCGGAAGTCTCCATGGGCTTTTTGGCCAAACAATCTTACCAGCGGCACCCCCTTCGCGGCTGGTGTCAATAACACGCATTTAGCAATTAATTGCTTTCCACTCATGTGCTGCTTCTGTTGTCATCCGGGATGGCTGTTTCTGTCTTCGGTGAGCTGCGTGGTTTGTCCTGTCTTCCCGCTGGACGGTCTTGTCTCTGAGAAGGTTCCAGAGCCTCGTCTGTAGTAGGCAACAAGAGAGCGCTGCGGGTTTTACTCTGCAGAGGGCTGAGGGTGCACACACGCTCACACCCACGGGTTCAGAAGCCGGACTCCGTGGCACCGGCTTGCTCGGCTCTCCTGAACTCTCCTGGTGGAGTGCTTGGAATGTGGGTCAGCAGGTGCGACTGAGCTTTCGCGGTCCGGTCGTAGAGCGGCTGCTTTCACGTTTCCAGGGTGCGGTGTGGTTGTTTACGTAACAACTGGCAAGGATGGTTTCATGCACAGATGTTCCAGATCTCTTTTTTGATGATTCTGGTTTAAGAAATGAAACAGCTTTCATCATCCTCTTGCAAAAAATTGTAAACCACTCCCCATTTTCAGTAAAGGTTTAGAGGGCTGACAAATGCCCTTCAAACGGGATGCAGGGATGTGGGTTAGAGGTCCGGGCGGGGCGGGCGGTGAGACGAGGCCAGGAGCCGGCTGAGTGCCAGCCTCGGCCCTTGGTCTGGCCCTGAGATTCCCAGTGGCTGCTGTGACACTGTTAGAATTGAGAGTGCCCAGAACACGGCCCTGCCCAGGAGAAGCACAGGACGCCCGAGGCAGCGCTTGTGGGCCCGTGTGAAGCACTGCGGGCAGCTGGGAGGCAAGGTCCTCGGTAACTTCCCCGCCAACGTGGGAAGTCTGCTGTCCTCGTACGACAGGCGACGGCCTAGCCTGCAGAGCTGTCTGACCCCTTTCCTGGGCATGTCTTGCTTTCGAATAGCAAGAGATATTTTCAGCCCATGATCCTCGAGATCACCCTAAAGGACTTCACAACAAAAACTTTCCTGCTTTCAGAAGGGCTTCATCCTGTCAGAGTTGGTCTGGCCTGGAGTTCACCCTGGTTCCTTTGTCGTAGGAATATGAAGACAAGGCGGGACCACCTCGCAAGCCGCCCTCCCCAAAGCAGAATGTGAGGAAGAACCTCGATTTCGAGCCGCTCTCCACCACTGCGCTCATCCTGGAAGACAGGCCAGCGTGAGTCCTGGGGGTCTGCAGGGCGCGTCTGTGGGGTGAGGGCGCCTTGGCGACCAGTCAGCTTTCCTTAGGAGGGAAGCAGAGGGAAGAAGAGCAAGCTATAGACTCATTAAAAATGCCAAGTTCCTCTTTATTCCCTGCTTTTCATTTTAACTTAGCGTTTAAAAATACTTAAGTAGCTCCTAGAAATTATAGACTGGCTTACAACTGTAAGCGGACACCAGCAGTGCCCTGGGACCCGGTGTTTTGGAGACATCCCAGCGTTGCAGAATGAGCGATGCCCCGACCGGCCGGCGGGCTGTCTGGGGTCTGCAGGGACAGGTGTTCTTAGGGAGTCCCTCCTCTGGCATCTGCCTGTTCGATGGACTGCACGTTTCGGAAAGGGAGCACGCATTTTGTTTTTTAGGATTTGTAGTTGCCCATCACAAGCACATGCTTAGAACTGAGGTGCACCTTTGTGTGTAAAAACGAAGCCGCCGATGAGCCGGCTCTGACCGGCCGGCTGTGTCGGAGTGCGTCCTGTGCACCAGAAGGTGGCGGGTTCGATGCCCAGGCGCGGTGCGTACCGGAGGCAGCTGACGGATGTTTCTCTCTCTCCCTTCCTCTCTCCAAAATCAACAAAAACAAATCTTTGGGCGAGAATTAAAAATGCGAGCAAACAAAACGGAGAACAGAGCTATGGCCCGCATCGCTGATGTGGCACCGGAGCACTGGCAGACCGGCCAGGGCCGTGTTCGTGCCTGGACGGCCGGCGCGGTGGGGCCCCTCCTCCCGGGCGCTGTCGGCCGCTGTCGGCGTTCCGCTGTCGTCGGGATTTCTTTGGAAGCAGGAGAAGAGCATCTGAAGTGTTGATTTCTATTTGGAGTTGTGGGCAGTTATTTTTTTCTTTCTACTAATCTTTTCATTTCAGGTTTTTCACAATGAGCTCATTTTACTTCTGTAAGAAAATAGTTTCAGCTTATGAAAGAGCTGTGTCCTTGTCGCCTTAATGTATTTAGTTTTTTGGTGTGTGGGCTTCCCAATTTTTTTAATAAATAATGCTTCAAGTTTTGTTTTTCAAGCAATTTTATTTGATATTCGTAACAGCAAAAAATCATTTATTTTCTATCAAGAAACCTCCCGGCGAAGCCAGCCGAAGAAGCTCAGAAACACAGACAGCAATATGAAGAAATGGTGGTTCAGGCCAAAAAACGAGGTAAGGGCGTTCGCCACACGTGTTCGGGTATGTAAGGCACAAGATTCTGTGTCTTCCTGGGTATTTTCCCTTTCCCGTCTGGAGCCCTAGAACCTGAACTGTGTTGAATGCGTTAGTGTTTTGAAATCTGTAATTTTCCACCAAAAATGTGTGCTTCTACTAACACCGTTCCTGGTAACTTTAGTCAAGGGAATGACGTGTTGAGCTCGCACTGGAAAGGGGAGGGGACTGTGCAGGCGGCGGCGCTCGCCTGTGGCGCGTGAACGTTCGCGACACGTGCACGACCCCTGGTCCGGGCACTGGCCGCCCCCTGGGCCGCAGGTGCAGGCCTGACGGCGGCCAGCACGGCACCAGCCGTCTGCTGGGAACCGGTCCCGGTTGTGTCCTGCTTTATCCGATCGGCAGAATGGACGTTTTTTGGTGTGTCGCAGAATTTTAGTAATTAGTTTATGTTTGCCGTGAGATGAAAACAGTTGAAAATCACGGGTTTAGGGGGAAAATGCTGGATCTGAGAAAGCCTCAGCCTGCAGTGATAGGTAACTCTCTCCCTCTGGGCTCAGTTTTCCTTATTGATAAGACGTGAAGGGATTTGAAAAATTCCTTGCAACATTCTATAATGGAGGATATGTAAAAAGAACACGTGATAAACATAACGTGGCCTCTTCATGCAGTAGAGTGTTGCTCAGCCTTAAAAAGTGAGGGAATTCTCGCCCTCGCTGGTGTAGACTGAGCGCCGACCTGTGAATCGAAAGGTCGGGGGTTCGATCCCCGGTCGGGGCACAGGCCTGGGTTGCCGGGCAGGTCCCAGTTGGGGGTGTGCGAGGGGCAGCCGATCAGTGTATTTCACATTGATGTTTGTCTCCCGCTCTTTCTCCCTCCCTTCCCCCCTCTCTAAAAACACATACAATCTTTACAAAAAAGAAAGGAAATCCTGGAACATGGGTGAACCTTGAGGGTGTTGTGTCGGCTCAGTGAAATGAGCCGGTCACAGAGGACGGACCGCGTGTGATCTCACTCCCTCGGGGTCCCGAGAGCAGGCAGGACCGCAGAGATGGAGGGCAGGGTGGTGGTGGCCAGGGCGGGGTGGCGGGGTGGGGGTCAGAGCTCAGTCGGTGCAGGATCACTTGGGGGAGATGAGCACGTTCCGAGGTGATGTTAGCGCTGGTTGTGTAACGCTGTGACGGTGCTCAGTGCCACGAACTGTGTCCTTAGAATGGTTAAAATGGTCAGTTTCATGTTTTGTGTACTTTGCTGCGATAAAAAGTGCAAGAGAGTATATGTGGATTCAGTGCGTGGTGTTCTGGAGCTGCCTAAGCACTCGGAGCCGTGCTCTGCTGGGCGAGGCGAGGCCCGGGCGGGGTGCGCGGGGGCTGCCGGCCGGTGACGCGGGTGTCGGGCTGAGGTGGCAGCTGTGGGTCTGTCTCCTTGGTGACGGGTCGCGTTTTATCCGTGCACCTTTCTGTGGGAATGCTACACTGTGAAGGCCTGCTCCGAGATGCCGAGCGCCCAAGTGTGCCAAACCCTGCGTGGCAGAACCGTGTCCTGGGAGGGCCCCCACGCCCTCCGTCAGTGCCCTTCTCCGGGGGTCGGTGCTGCATGACTCCGAGAAAAGCCGCCTTGCTTGAAAACGGCGGAGCCCCGTTAACGGTGTTTTCTTGTTTTCCACTGTGGCTCCCAGAGCTGAAGGAAGCCCGGCGGAGGAAGAAGCAGCTGGAGGAGAGGTGCAGGCTCGAAGAAAGCATCGGGAACGCGGCCCTCACGTGGAACAATGAGGTCCTGCCCCACTGGGAGACCGTGTAAGCCTGGCGGAGCGGGCGGCCGTGCTGCTTGGGGGCCCCAGTGCCGCCTCTGATGACATGAGCTTGGCTCAGCTCCCCTGCCGTGGCTCGGCCCCACTGTGCCTGACCTGTGCTGCGACAGCTCCCCTACCCTCTGTAGCTCACCCTCTGCCCGGCGGCCAGAGTGGTCTGTAACGCCCAGGCCTGTGACGGTGTAGAGGGAACTCCTTCCCTCCCCCAGCCGCTGACCCCCACAACAGCCCTCCAGGGGGGCTTTCCCCAGCCTGTGCCAGAGAGGAGGAGGTCTCCTCGGGGTTCCAGAGAAGCGTGGAGTCGGAGTTGGGGCGCAGACCTGCTCTGCAGCCTCGGCCCCCGCTTTCCACACCGGGCGGCGCTGAGGAGCACCGGGGAGCCTCCGGTACCGCCGTCCCCGTGTGGGCAGCGTGAGTCACGTGCGCAGCAGACCTCCACGGCCTCGGCAGCTGAGAGCGCTCTGGGTTTGCAGAGTTCACCGCTGCCGTTCGAGTCGGACAGTGGTCCCCGAGTGCCCCCCCTGTGGGGGAGGGAGCCAGGTGGCTGCCCCGCGCCTGCACCTGCTGCTCCACGCAGGCCTCCCCGCCCCACAGCCCCACAGCTATTAGCAGCTCCCGCAGCAGTGGGGTCGGTGTCTGCCGCGCTCCGTGCTCCAGAAGTCCTTCCCCGCCTTCATCTGCTTAAACCGCTGCCGCCGCCGAGGGTTTGGCTGCAGGACAGAGCCCTGAGCCCCTCTGGTTTGTGGCACCTTCTCTGCTTGGACAGTGTCCTGGATGTGCCTGTCGCTGTAGGCTCCCGGTGGGGCTAGTCATTGATCTCCTGGTCTCTGGAGCACTGCACTGCAGCCCCCTGCGGGCCGGGGCTTCCCCGGACTCCTGTGTGTGCCCCACTCCCGTGGTTCGGGCTGGGCGCACGGGCAGATGCTTCTTCAGTGACGACAGACTCACGGCCGCACGCTTCCTTTGTGTCCAGGTGGTGCTCGAGGAAAGTGCGCGATCTGTGGTGGCAGGGGATCCCTCCCAGCGTGAGAGGCAAAGTCTGGAGCTTGGCCATCGGCAACGAGCTGAACATCACCCATGGTGAGTGCTTGCACGGTCGCAGGCTCGGGAGCCCCTCCCCGTGGGTCCTGGGGCGTCTCCTGTCCCGTCTGCGCTGGCAGGAAGGAAGGAAGGCATTGCCGTGCAGCTGTGACTCTTGAGAGGCCAGATGACTGTGTCCTCCTGGAGCGGGGGACCGTTGGAGGGCCTGGGCTCACTCCCAGCACCTCATTTACCTGGTGGCTCGGAGCGGTCGCTGGCCTTCTCCCGGACACTTGCCAGCTTCCCGGAAGAGCCGTGGCAGCACCTGTGGGTGTGATGTCATGGTCATAGCATCAGTGGGCGGAGTTTGTTAGGGTCTCTTCTCCGAGCTCGGAAGAAAGCAAGCCTTGATCGGGACACCAGGGGGAAGCGAGGAGAGGTGCGGGCTGTGTTTGGGGTACTCTGACTTTTTGTGGCCTTTTTTCCCAAGGAGCTTATGTATTGAGAGCCTCCAGGGGGTCAACATAGCACATTTGACTGGGTGCTTGAGGTTCTGGTAGCTCAGGTGTGGGTGGGGAGGTGAGATCCGGACTCACCTTTGCTAGGGCAGGCCGTCTGTCTGGCCACATGCGTGCGTGCCTTCCGTCTGCCTGTGCCTGTCCTCCGCCCGCGTGCCCTGCTCGCTCCCGCTGTGTCCAGCACTGTGTCCAGCACTGTGTCCCGGTGAGATCCAGGCCCGGGGCTCACAGGCTGCGACTAAGTGCTGAGTCATGAGTAGCTGTTGCTTTGTGCTTTCTTCCTCCCTGTCTGCAGGGGTGGAGGCTCCTTCCTCGTTGTCTGTATGTTATTTGTGCCCAGTAAGTGCTTGTGGAGTCGATGGTGGCAGTGGAAGGCCTTGAGTTGAAAATTGAGTGATCTGTGTCTTCTCTGGGTACTGGGTTCACGTCATCACGGTCTCCACGCTGTGATGGCTGCCGGGCCCGTCGGCCTGTTCCCTCTCGAGTCCCACCAGCTGGTCGGGCGGGCGGGGACTGGCCTGTGTTGAGAGTGAGCTCCTCACAGCTCCGCTTGTGGCCGATCCGTGCCTGCCGAAAACTGAGCGTCCTTACTGAGAAGAATACCATTAACGCGTGCAAACGCGGGTTTTAAAAGCGTCCCTAGAGGTAGAGGTTGGAGACATGGCTGATCCGTTATCTAGTCCTTGTTCTTGAAAGTTTCTTAAACCGTCAACAGCTCTAACTGAGGCAGCTGTGTGTCACGCAGAGGAGCGTGTAAGTGTGTGCGCGTGCACACGCACCCTTAACTGTGGGTCCTCACCAGTGCCTGCGTGGTTTCATTTAAATTGAAATCTTCTGTGGACCACGTCGTTGACAGATTAGGCTAGACAGTGAATTAATCAAGTCCAGGTAATCGGTTACATGTCTTGAGAATTTGTCTAAATCCTGATGCTGCCTCATTTTCTGGAAGTGGCACCTTTCTCGTGTGATCAGCGGCTGGATGTCCGTTGCCTGCACTGTTACCAGCACTCGAGAAGCGGGGCCTCCCCGTCGTGCTGTCCGCTCTGTTCCCGGGCCCCTCGCGGCTCTCCGCACAAGGCCGGCCCTCAGGAAGCGTTTGTTGAATGAGCGGATGGGTGGGTGGACGCCCCCGTCCTGGCCCCCGCTGCATCTCCGTCCTACAGCGTGTGTGAGCCAGTACAGGAACACAGGTGGCTGTGAAGGCCAGATGTCGAGGCCAGGCATCGCGTTAGGGTCCTCACCAACGTGTCTTGTTTAATGTGGACAACAGGCGCTGTGGCCTCTTTTCCTGTTGAGACAGCTGAGCATCCTGAGAAAGGCTGAGGGGCGGAGCCAGGGCCCCAGTGCTGGCAGTCCTGGTGGCTCTGAGGCCCCAGCGGTGCTCTTTTGGGGGTCTGCAGCTGGGAACTCTGAAAGTCACCCTGATCCAACCATTGCTGTTTCCCTCCCAGGGGCCTGGGGGAGGGGTTCCCTGCTCTGACAGCCCCGCCCCCCGCCACCCCAGCACACGCACCAGTGAGGCCGCACCAGTGAGGCCGGGGCATTCAGAGCTCTGGCTCTTGCACTCTCGCCTGGAGGCAGCAGCATCTGTGCAGCACTTGGGAAGTGGCTGCCAGGCGTTGGGCCTCACAGTTCTTTTCCTGCCTTTCCTGCCGAAATGGTCCAGGCTGAGCCCTCCTCCTAGAGGCCACGAGCAGTGACGGGCCCCGACCTGCAGCCGGCGGCTCCACCCGCGGCGGCACTGGCATTAGGATGCGCGCTGCCTCCTGGGTGGCGGTGGCGATGGCGATAGGAAGTCGTGGTTCACAGTCCTGCCGTCTGCTGTGTGCGGACGAGCACGGACTGTGAGGCGGGTCCTTCACAAGGCCAGAGGGCCACTAATCCAGCTTCCGCTTGTGGGGGCACGAGGGAATTTGACGGTCTTACCCCGAGGAGCTCACAGTCTGGTGGAGGCGACGGGCTCGCAAAGCAAACACCACTGTTGCTGGGCCCGGTGGTGTGGTGGGAGGAGAGGCCGGCACTGTGGTGCCGGTGCTTCCCTAGCGCGGGGAGGCCTTCGGACCGCGGGCTCTTCAGGCTGAGCTGGGGGCTCGAGTGGCCTTAACGAGGGCGCAGTCAGAGCTGGGCTCTCAGTGTCCCCCAGAGGCAGCAGTGTGTCCCCCGTGGTTTGAGGAGGCGTGTTCGCCCGTGCACGAGACGCTCAGCCACGGCTTTCTTCCAGAGCTCTTCGACATCTGTCTCGCCCGCGCCAAGGAGAGGTGGCGGACCTTCAGCACGGGGGGCCCTGAGGCGGAGAGTGAAGGTACGTAAGCCGCCGAGGCTGGCGGCCCCCTGCCCACTGTGTGTGTGTCGCTCTCCCCTCACAAAGAAAAGGTACTTCACCAAGGTCACGCTTGCTGCAGTTACAAAGAGCTTCATGGAAAAGGTGTTTTGTGTTTTAAGAGCAAACAAGTCTTAAAAAAGGAGAAACTTTGACAACAAAGTATTTTATTTATTTATTTTTTTAGAGAGAGGGAAAGGGAGCGAGAAAGAGGGGGAGAGAAACATCAGTGTGTGTTTGCCTCTCACGTGCCCCGCACTGAGGACCTGACCTGGCCCGCAGCCCAGGCCTGTGTCCTGACTGGGAATCGAACCGGCGACTCTTTGGTGTGCAGGCCGTGCTCAGTCCACTGAGTCCCACCAGCCGGGGCAGAATAACTTTTCTAAGAAAGGGAACATACCAGGTCCTGCAAGGGGTTCGTGTCCTTGCGCGCCGGAGGGCCGGCCGTGGTCGCGTGGCCTCCCTCGTCCACGTCTGCCAGACGAGCAGCAGGCTGGCCCCCAGGGCTGCTCAGGCGTCGGCCTCCGGGGAGCACGGGCACTGCCTCCGACGGCCCCTAACACCGCACTTGCTGGGTGACGCTGTTAGAGTCCCCACAGCGCACAAGAACGATGCTTGTGTGGTTCAGCGGTATCTTTTTTGTCTTTTGCTCCTCACCCGAGGATATGTTCACTGATTTTTAGAGAGAGGGAAAGGGAGAAAGAGAGAAACATCAGTGTGAGAGAGAAGCATCACTCGGCTGACTCCCATGGGTGCTCCCACTGGCCGCAGCCCAGGCATGTGCCCTGACCGGGAATCAAACCCTCGACCTTTCGGTGCACAGGATGATGCTCTGACTAACCGAGCCACCCGGCCAGGACTAAGAAATGTCTTTTTTACTGATCTTTTAAAATACCATCTGTGTGGTGTCAAAAGTCGACCCAAGTTACTCAGGCACCCTCGTTAGCCAGGGGACAGGAGCGAGTGTCCCACAGCCACGCACAGCAGCGCGTCCTAGACCGACCACGAGCGCTTCGGTTTGCTGGCCCTCGAGTTGCGGTGTGTGCGTTCCCTTCCTTGGCCGTGACGCTCCTGCCTGCCGAACGGTGGAGGGAGGCGGCGGCGAGCCAGGGCTGGCTCAGACTCGGGAGCCCCTGAGGAGGAGCCGGCGTTAGGTGGTGCTAGGTGGCGCTGTGCGACCTTTGCTCTTTTTCCTAGGTCACTGCGGGGTACATGTGTTAAAGGTGGGGACAGTAAAACAAGTGGGGGCTCAGCAGAGAGGAAGCAACAGCAGAGCCTACGGCAGGCCGCCTTCGCTCGCTGCGAAGTCGGGGAAAGGGGGCTTGGGGGCGGCTTCAGGGTCTTAGCCTGGGACCAGCTGCCAGCTGCCCCTTGCCCGCGGGGAAGGGAGGGGGGCAGGGAGAAGAAGGGAAAGGGAACGGCGTGGGTTGCTCCCCAGAGGGAGAGCGCCTGACATTTGCCCTTGAAGTAAGAAGCCCTGCAGACGCTCGTCCTGAGTGGCGGCTGGGTCCCTGTCCGCCGGAAGAACTTCCCTGGCCTCGCTGCCACGAACCCGCCAAGCCTTCGCACGGCGCTGTGTGCCGCCTCTGAGCGGTGTGACGGCTCTCCGTCTTTCGACAGATGCCGGGTTTTCAGCAGCGGACAGAGAAGCTAGTCTGGAGCTTATTAAACTGGACATTTCTAGAACATTCCCTAACCTCTGCATCTTCCAGCAAGTAGGTGGTTAATTTGTTACTTTCCAGTGTGTTGTCTAATAGTCACAGATGTCAAACTGCATGCATTTGTCATCAGGTTTGGGAGTGTTTGGGGTTTTTGCGGGGAGGAGTGGCGGAGGGAGGGTGGGTCTCACGTTAGTGCGTCCAGGCTTTTGAAAACAAGAGTGGCTGGTGCTTCCCCACAAATGCTTACGGCGGCCGTGTTTCTGTCCTCTCGAGGTGGACGCACAGGAGGGAAGGCCATGGGGAGGGTCAGGACGGGGGTCGGGAATGGTGTTCCCGAGGAAGCGGCTCTGAGGCTGCACGTGGAGTAGGTTTGAAGGACGGTCTGCCAGAGAAGGGGAAGTCGTTCCAGGCAGAAGGACTAGATCGGCAGCATCAGACCGCTGAGGCGTCGGGGAACCCCTGGCTCCTTTTGAGGGAGAGCCTGGCTAGCAGAGGGGACAGAAGCCCTACAGTCCCACCCCTCGGACACGCCGTAGTCACCGGCCGCCCTGCGCGGGCTGGGAGCCGGCTGCGGGCTGCCCTGCTCTGGAGGACAGGGTGTGGGGGCGGGGCTCTGGCTGAGAAGGGCTGTGAGGGCACAGGGACTGGGCCCTGAGGGGGGCTGTGCCCTGCTGAAGCCGAGGCCCAGCCTTGCCCATACCCGTGGCCCAGACGGCTCGTGGGGCGTCCCCCGGGAGCTCAGCTTCGTCGACTTTGGGAGTCACTGGGTGATTATCTCGCTGTAGAAAGAGGAGGAGCAGCGTAGGGTCCTCTCTTGAGTGGGGTTTGGGGCAAACGGCTTCTGTCTTTCCCTCTGGGCTCCTCTGGGTGAGTCTCCCTCCACTAGTCCCTTGGTGACGGTCTGTGAGGCCACTAGTCCTCAGGAGGGCGCTCGAGGCTGCCCCCGAGGCCCCTCCCACCCCCTTCTGTCCCCCTCTCACCCTGGCTGTTCGCTTTTGCCCTCCTCTCGCTCTGCTTTCTTCTCCGATCCTCTGTTCCGGAAGTGTCTCTTCCTCCTGTGTCAGAATGAGGGTTTGGGCCGTAGCGTCCTTCCGTGAGCCACTCGCAGAGTCCCCTGTGCAGTGGCCTCCTCCCAGCCGCAGCCCACTCTGTGCTCCCGTGCTGCCTGCAGGCACGTGGAGGGCATGGGCGGTCAGCGTGGGGCCAGCCCGCCCTTCCACGGTGGCTTCAGACACGCGACCTCCCTGTGAGGGGCGTCTGCTTTGCCTGTGCTCGCTGAGAGAAGGGATTGCAACACCTGCGTTTTCAGAAGGGGTCACAGGGACAAGTGGAAATCTGGAGGGACGGGGGCGCTGGGGGGAGGTTCAGAATGAATGGAGGCCGCTGGGACTTAGGGGTCAGAGTGCATTTCCCAAACCGCCACGCGGAAAACCGGAAGGAAAACCGGAAGAAGCGAGGCAGTGACGGGGAGGGAAGGAGGGAGGGAGGGGCCCGGGGGAGGGGCGCCACTGGGAGGCAGAGTCGGGACAGCCCTTAGCACTGACCTGCTTTGGAAAGGAGAACCCTGGGGCCCTGGTCCCCCGTTGACCTTCGAAGGAGATACGGTTATGCAGCGAGAGCCGAGGTCAGGGTGTGTTTCTAGCGAGGTGCTCACACCCGACCCCCAGCGTTTTCGGGGCAGCTCGGTGGCTCCAGTCGCAGACTCGCCGGCCGCCTGGGCTGGCGGTTCGTTGGCCGGGTTCCGCAGTGCGTGTAGAGCTGCTGGCGCGAGCTTGGCGCCTGGGGGCGGCGGCGCGGAGGTCGCCTGAGCACTAACGAGACTTCCGCTGTGTCCTCCCGGTGTGTTGCTCCTTCCAGGGCGGCCCGTACCATGACACCCTGCACAGTGTTCTGGGCGCCTACACTTGTTACCGGCCGGATGTGGGCTACGTAAGTGGACTCTTCCGCCCTGTACACTGTTGTCGTCTGGAGAGAGAGTTGGGACAGGCCCACACATCTGAGCAGCAGGTGTCGGGCTGAACGCCCCTCTTCTTGGTCGGGGAGGGGAAGTCCCTCGGCACCAAGTTGCCTGTTCCCTTGTAGAGAAATTGCGTGGACGCGGCCGCTCTGTGGCTTTTGTCACATCGTAATTCGATTTGATTTTCCTTTTTTGCATGTGAGTGTTTTCAGCCTTAAATGCAAAAAAGCCTTTAGCAGTAGCCACGTTAAAACCGCACTGCTGCTACGTCTGCGGCTTCGCAGGTGTGTGTGCCTGGGCCCAGGTCTAACCCGCTGGTAGACGCACGTCTCTCAGGCACAGGGAGCTGCCGTCCGGGGCAGGATCTCGGACGGCAGGTGCCCGGGGACGGGGGACGGGGGACGGGGGGACGGGGGTGAAGGAGAGCAGACGCGGCAGCTGCTGTGGTGCAGCGGTGCGTCCTGGGAAGACAGGTCAGCGTCGGGCTGTCCGCTCAGCTCTGGGGGGCGGCCGGGGCGGGGGGCTTCTCGTCCACCGTGCCGGCTGCTTCGAATGTAACACCCCCCTCCGCCCTCAGGTGCAGGGCATGTCCTTCATCGCCGCAGTGCTGATCCTGAACTTGGACACTGCGGATGCCTTCATCGCGTTCTCCAACCTTTTGAATAAACCCTGTCAAATGGCATTTTTCCGCGTGGACCATGGCCTTGTAAGTGTCCCCTGTGTGTGCCGTGTGCGCACCTCCGCACGGCAGGAATTACCTGATGGGTCTGGGTTTCCAGTGGGAAGGGAGTGCGTTTCCCCTCTCCTGAGAGGGGCTTGGAATAAATGGCACCACAGAAGGTGGAGAGTTACTTGGGCATTGTGTCGATTTTTAAAAACACACGGTTAACAGACATACGCGTGAACTTCTGAGTGCACTCTTTCAGAAAGTATCTCTAAAAATTTGTCCTGTACACAAGAAAAGGAGGAGGGGCTCCTGCAGAAGCACGCACACCGTGTGGGCAGTCTCCACGCTCGTGTCTGTCTCGCAGAACGCGGCGTGACGGGGCGCTCGGGCTGCTCGCTGGCGCACCAGGGCGCTGCCTGGGGCGGCTCACTCTCCAGGGGCCAGGAGGCCGTTTCCGGCCAGCTCCGTCCTCGGACCAGCAGCGGTGTGTGCGGGGCGCTCCTGCACCCCGGGTGAGCGGAGGGCTCCGTTCACTCAGCCCCCTTTTTGTGCCAGGCGGTATGTGCGGCGAGGGGTGTGGCCCAGGAGGCCCCGCGCGTGCTTGGCACGGACGGGAAGCGAGGCTCAGGGCGCCATCACCTGCTCACGGCCCCCAGCTGGCCAGGGGAAGGGCCGAGGGCCGCCGGCCCAGAGGAGAGCTGCCGGTTTGACGGACGCGCCATCCGTGGAATCAGCGGGGCCCCGATCGGCTGATGGAGCGGCTGGGAGTCGCCACCGGGCCTGCAGACCCAGGGCTGCTGGTTAGGTCGGCTGGGGTTTCCCCGCCTGGCATCTTCAGGGCTCCTGAGTGCGTCCTGCTCGGCTGCGCCTGCGTGTTTCTGAGTATTTAAAAACTGCCGCTCCATGGGCGGCTTTGGGGGGGATAAGTAGGCAGAACCCTTTCGGCGGAGACCTGGTGTTAAGTGTCAGCAGTGCTACGTGGGGGTGGTGTGCGCTTCTGCGTGCGAGAGTCAGAGAGGGTCCGAGTGCGGGCCAGGCATGACGAACGGAGCGGTTGCCGCACGATTGCGTGGAGTTGCTCAGTAATGATGTGAGAACGCATTGCAGTGTGAAGGCGGAGACCTTTAAAGACGAGGTGTGGGAGCGCAGAACAGTTGACTGAAACCCGGGGGTACCCAGCACAGGGGCAGTGTTCGCGGAAGTCGCGCCCCAGAAAAGCGCTGAGGACAGGGCGCCGACCCTTCCAGAGGCGCGTGGGGTGGGGCGGACGCCCTCGGGCTCCCACGTTAGTGGTGTCGGTGGGCGTTCACAGACACGGCTTCACGGCCGGAAGATGCTTTCCGCACGTAATAAAGTGATTTACGTCTGAGGAGCTCCTCATTTTGAAGAGAAGGCCCCAGCTTTTTCTTGGTAGCATGTGATAAAAACAGTGCTTAAGAATTCTGGTGTCCTGGCTGGTGTGGCTCAGTGGCTGGTGTGGCTCAGTGGCTGGTGTGGCTCAGTGGATTGAGCGCCAGCCTGCAAACCAAAGGGTCTCCCATTCAATTCCTGGTCTAGGGCAGAGACCTGGGTTGTGGCCCAGGTCCCCGCTTGGGGGCACATGAGGGACAACTGTTCTCTCTTACACAACGATGTTTCTCTCTCTCTGTGTCTCCTTCCCTTCCACTCTCTCTAAAAGAAAATAAATGAAATCTTAATTAGGCCAAATTCTTTTTTTTTTATTACGGAAAGTCACAGCATTGCAATGTCGACCGGGACCTTTGTTTAGAGCAGGTCTCTCGGTAGGGTCAGTGTTGGCGCTCGGTGCGGATGGTGCAGGTGGGGCTCTCCTGTACCTTGGACGGTCTCTCTGGCCCCTCCGGCCTCTCCTAGATGCCAGGAGCACCTCCCCCGTAGTTGTGACAACCAGAAATGTCCGCAGTCCTTGCCAGAAGTCCCCTGGGAGGCAGAGTCCACCCGCCCCATTGAAAGCTCTGGTTTACAGGACGGCCGTTCACTGAGATGAGCAGGCAGCGCCCGAGAGCTGTGTCTGTCCGCAGCCTCCAGCTGGTGACGGTGGAACAGACCTGGGCCGCGCCCAGCGTGGTGGTGGCTGCCAGCACACGCCCCGCCCCGCCCCGGTCTCCCACAGGCCCTGCGCAGTCGGAAAGCCTGTGCTGGTGGGCCAGAGGCGGCGACCGCTCAGCTCCCCTGGAGCGCTCCCTCCGTCACTGTCTCCTGAAGCCAGAGTGGCATGACCTGTCCCCGAGACGCCAGGGTCACAGCCCGCCGGGCGCGCCGGGGTTGGGTGGGAGGCCTGTGTGTTAGCCGGGTAGTTCATTCCTGGTTCTCAGAAACGAGTGTGGCGCAGAGGGACGGACGTGGGTGCGCGTCCCAGCCACACGCCAGTACTGCGTCCTTGCCGGGCTGGCTGGTCTCGGCGTTCGCGTTTGTTGGGTGAGGAGACAGCGAGGTGCGGCGAGGGGAGTCGCGGTGAAGACTAGTGACTGTCAGCAGGCGGACTCCAAGACGCCGTGGCCTGGCTCCCGTCCCGCGGTGCAGGGCAGCGCGGCGGGGTGGGCCCCGTGTCTGGTTTCCCGGTGTGTGCAGACTGCCGCGCACCCCGGGCCGCAGTCGGTCACACTCGCAGCAGCGTCATGTCTGCAACGGCGCGCCCGCCTTCGTTACAGAGCGCGTCACGCTAACCACAGCTGCCCGCCACAGGAGCCTGTGGGCGCCGTGGCGCCGACACGCCTGCTGGGTGCAGGCGCCGGCTCCAGTCCGTCAGCAGCCCGGGTCTCAGGAGCCAGAGCCCGCGGCCAGCAGTGGGTGGCCGTGACCTGGGGGAGGCGGCCTGTGCCCAGCGGTCCTGCCCGAGGGCGGGAGTGCACAGACTTTGTTTTGCCGGTGGAAGGGTGTGCTGGCGATTAGCTTATTCCTGTATTTCACATTCTCTCCCCAGATGCTGACTTATTTTGCTGCATTTGAGGTATTCTTTGAAGAAAATTTGCCGAAATTATTTGCTCATTTCAAGAAAAACAACTTAACTCCAGACATCTACCTGATCGATTGGTGAGTCTGCGTTTCTGTGTTCGGAGTGCGTGCTCCTCTCCTACCCCCACGCCTCTCGGGGCTCACGGCCGGGGCCCTGCAGGGCGCAGCCGCCCGCCCCGCCGCCCCGCGTGCCCGTCCCTGAGTCCTGCGCCCTGGGTGCCCGAGGGTGCCATCGGCTCTGCGGTGTTACTGTCGGGCCCTGCTGCCCCTCTGAACCCCTTCAGGGGAGAAGTGGTGTGTCGGGCCTCGTCCGTTTCAAGGCGCCGTCTGTCCGTTTGTTAAACGTGGTGTCACCGAGCGCCAGCTCTGTCTGCACTGGGCTGTCTGCGGGGACCTGGAGCCTGGCGGTGGGCAGGGCACATGGCTTGCCGTGAGGAGCACGTGTCTGGAGGGAGACACGTGCCCGTGGACAGCTGTAGGGTGTGAGACGTGCTTCTCTGAAGCAGCGGCAGAGCTCCGGGCCCAGGCTTAGGGGTCAGAGTGCGCGGGGCCTGGTGGGAGCACGCGGCGGTGCAGAAATACCAGGGCTAGTGCTGCTTCCTGGTCATTTTTCGCTGGAAACCTGCTTTCCAGGCTCGAGGGCCCAGCTTTCTGCGAATGAACTGGCAGGAAGCAGTCCGGGCACGTGCCTGGGGTTCGGGCTCACAATTTGAAAACCTGTGATGTGAGACACCTCGACTTTTACCTTCTTTTAAAAAATAAACCGATGAGCATGCCCTAGATAGAACTGAGAGTGCTCTCTAGGCCGAGGCCTCGCCTCCACTGTTGGCTGGTTTGAGCGCTGAGACCGTTTTGTGAGTTTGAGGCGGTGAGCAGCTCAGGCTGGGGACTTGCTGTGGCATTCCCGAGGCCAGGCGTCCGGGGCCGTCCGGGTGACCTGGGCGGGGGCCGGGGGCCGGGGTCCAAGTCTGGCTCCACCACTTACCGTGGCAGGACCTGGGCGGTTTCTCTCTGACATCTGGCGGCCTGTTCCCCTAAACTGCTCTGCCCTCCTTGCACCTTATGGAATTTTTAAAAAGATTTTATCTATTTTTAGAGAGAGTGGAAGGGAGGGAGAAAGAGAGGGAAACATCAATGTGTGGTTGCCTCTTGCACGCCCCCTCCCCGCCCCCCACTGGGGAGCTGACCCAAAACCCAGGCACGTGCCCTGACTGGGAATCAAACTGGTGACCCTTTGGTTCACAGGCTGGCGCTCGATCCACTGAGCCACACCAGCCGGGTTGCATCTTGTAGAATTTGAAGGCACTCACGGGAAGCCTTGGGCATCATCGGGGCGTCGTCTGCATGTGGTGCGGGATGCGGGAATATCCCTCGGGTTGGAGGAGAGGCCCTTTCCGGGCAGAGCGCCCGGCCAGGGAGGGTCTGGACTGATTTTTTCCCAGAGTTCATGGCAGACGGAGAGCCCGTGCCCGTGGAACCTGTGCGCAGGCTGGCTTGCGTGGTGCCCTCTTCCTGGTGGGACTCCTTGCAGGAAAGGGAGAGTCCCGCTGCTGTGGGCTGCACGGCGCTCTCTCCTGCCTGCGCAGCCCCGAGGTGCGAGCCAGCGCCGGGGCTCGGGGTCCTCCCGGGTCCCTGTCTCCCCAGCTGGCACGGGCACTTGGAAACACTGAGGGAAATGCCGACATCTGGGAAAGAGTGGTTTTTCTGGGAGGGATGGGGACTGTCCCCACCAGCTGCGAGTTACCACTTCTAGTGAGAACCGCCCCTCTGACCTCTAAAGCAGACCGGGGTCTGCCCACCATCCCCTCCCACAGCACGGATCGCCCCTGCGGGGCACTGCACCCCGGGATACGCAGGGCGGGGACCCCACCCTGCTGCCGCCTCCACGGGAGACAGAAGCGAGCGCAGGGCCTCGCGATGAGTGCTGGGGCGGCGGGGTGGGGCGGGGCGCAGGCAGGAAGGAGCACCTGGCCAGGACTGGGGGCCCCAAGCTGAGGGAGGGGCGCGGGCTCATGGAGGCCAGCTGGCTGCCCCCTGCCCTGGACTCCACGGGCAGGGCCCGGGGCCAGGGCCGGCATGCTTGATTCCGGTGGCTCTGGGAGCCCTCAGGGGGGCGTTTGCTCGGCAGTTCGCTTTGTGAAGATCACCGTTTTCTAAGGGAATACCTGTTCGTGTTTTCCCTTAACGGAGTTATTCATCTGGGGGTCCACATTGTTAAGGTCAGTTTCTTGTAATCCAAGGTCAAATTTGTTTGAAAAAATTTACTTTGTTCGTTGCTGACCCCTACTGGGGAAAAAGTGCACAGCAGCGTGCACGGGGGTCTAGTCCCTGTGAGCCCAGTGGTGAATTTCTGTGCATCGTTTCCTGCCCGCCCCAGACTCCGAGCTCTCTCCGCTGTAGCAGCCTCATAGCAGGTGCTCGATACGTGCTTGTCGCACGTAAAAGCAATCGGTGTTGATAACTCAGAAATCGTGCTGTGCTTGAGGTTCTGCGTGAGAGCCAGTGATGCTGTCTCCTACCATTTTTACACTGGCCTTGTGCTCCTGCACTGCCAGCCCCTCTGTGTGAGGGGGGACCTCCAGAAAACCAGAACTGTCTTCTGCAGGGCAGCGGGCCCCTCGTGGGACAGGCGACTCCCACTAGGGGAGTGTTCTGGGAACCTCTGCATCAGCGCACCCGCTGGTGGTGTTGTGAGAGGCTGTGCTCAGCTTCAGTGAGTTTTTTAACTCTCTCAGCGTGTCTGCCCGTTTCACGGTGGGTGAGTTGCCGGTGCACCTGCCCACGCCGCACTGAGTGTTCAGCAGTTTTTGACCAAAAATGGCCTGGCCCCTGGGCCCCACCCTCCCCTTTCACCCACTCTCGCCCTGAGCGGCTTTTTTGTTTCTCCTGATGAAAAAAGTCCACAGAGGGACACGTTTTGCCGTCGTGGGAGAGGTGAAACAAAAAACGCCAGAAGCTCTAAAAGGCATCAAAATTGATGAGTCCAAATCTGTTCTGAGCAGTGGGGAAAACGTCTCGATAGGTGTGCTGCATCAGGTGGAGAGCACTTTGAAGGCAACTGAAGTTTCACCTTCTGAGAATAAATACACACACACTTCCGTGTAAATTCCCACGTTTCCTCCTCCTCCCCAGGATCTTCACCCTGTACAGTAAGTCTCTGCCCCTGGACCTGGCGTGTCGCGTGTGGGACGTGTTCTGCCGCGACGGCGAGGAGTTTCTGTTCCGCACGGCACTGGGCCTCCTGAAGCTGTTCGAGGACATCCTGACCAAGATGGACTTCATCCACATGGCCCAGTTCCTCACCAGGCTGCCCGACCACCTGCCCGCAGAGGAGCTGTTTGCATCCATCGCCGCGGTCCAGATGCAGAGTCGGAACAGGAAGTGGGCTCAGGTACCTGGGTCTTCCGTCCCCTCCCCCGAGGGGAGGGGCTTGGCAGGGTGCTATGGGAAGCCCCTCATTCCAAGGCCCCCCAGAGGTTCTTGGGCGGGAGACCTGGGTGTGAGGCGGGGCTCTGCCTGGGTCTCGGGCGGTCATGGCCTCTTAGGGCCTCGTCAGACCGAGCTGCTGGGAGGGCAGAACTCCTGCCTCGCCGTCAGGTGCTCTCCGAGTAGTGGACGGCATTTCGTGACCCAAGCCCCCCACCCTTTTCTTTAAAAAGTGCTGGAGACAGAACACAGAACTCACACTCACGGAGCTCCCTCCTCCCACGGAGGCAGGAGGGTGGCTTCCTGGGACAGTGCTCCCGCCCCAGTGTACCCGGATGTGTCACCACCTTCACTCATCAACCTGTGGGTCAGTGTCTGCTGATCTCCCTTCCATGTCGTGGTCCTGCCCTGCGGCCCCTGCACCCCTGTGCACACACCCCACACCCCCACAAAGCCCCATGCATGCGCGCCCCCACACCCTTCCACATCACTCTCCTGCCCCTCGGGCACCCCCACCCCCGTGCATGCACACCCCCACACCCATATATACACTCACCCAACCACACGTCACACACCCACTGACACACCCATAGACACATTGCACACCCACCCACCCATGCAAACACCCACACGTGTACACCCCCCACATGCGTGCACTCACACACACAGAAAGGATTAAAGCTAGATCTGACATTTTGTATCTTGCATTTAGGAACTAAGTAAAAATTATTGGTTAGCCCTGCCTGGTGTGGCTCAGTGGACTGAGTGCAGGCCTTCGAACCAAAAGGTCACGGGTTCGATTCCCAGTCAGAGCACGGGCCTGGGGTGCAGGCCAGGTCCCCAGTTGGGGGTGAGCAGGAGACAGCCGATCCACATATGTCTTGCACATTGATGTTTCTCTCACTTCGCCTCTCTATAAAAGTAAATAAATAAAATCTTTAAAAAATAAAAAAATTAGAAATAAACTGAAAATGAAGGTGTTAACTGAGGGCAGAGAGAGCGGAGCTAAGTACGCTTCGGGAAAGCGCAGGAGGGAGCGGCACCCCAGTGTGGGTGGTGGCGAGGCCGGGGCGGGATGCGGGGGACAGCCCTGCAGCCCCGTCTGGAGGTCGGTACCGTGGCTGCTGGGATGCGGTGGAGGCCCTGTGCCCGGGGTGGCACGGCGGGGTGTTCGGAAGGCGGGTCTGAGTGCAGGTGTGGCGGGCGGGTCTCCGGAGCCGCAGAAGCGGTGGGCAGCGTCGCCACGCGAGCCTGTCGGGATCCGGGTTCGGCGTGTGTGCGGGTCGCCCACGGACGTCTCCCCTGTGGTCCCCAGGTGCTGACCGCGCTGCAGAGGGACAGCCGGGACGTGGAGAAAGGAAGCCCGTCTCTCCGACACTGAGGCGCAGGCGGACTCTCGCTGGGCACTGGAGCAGACCTCCCAGCGCACCTGTGCGGGTCAGCACAGACGCTGGCAGCTGAGGACGGGCGCGGTTGCCACGTCTGGTCCCCGGTACTGGAGTCGGCCTTAAACCAAACGAACAGAACTTGCACCGAGTTAAACCGAGGCTCAGCCTTAAGAAGCTCAGTGGAACGGCGGCGCAGTGCTGGCCTGGCACCCACCGCGCACTCCGTGGCTTCGGACTTGGGTGGCGGCTGACTCCCTCCTTCCTACTCCAGTGACAGTTATTAAATCGTGATGCTTTTACGTCAACTGCTGGATCCTGGAAAGGACGTTACAGTGTTTCTTAGCCGAGGCACACGGGAAGTGGGTTTGGGAGACCTCAGAGAAGTCCTTGGCCCGGAGTTCTCTGCTTTGTAGCGGCTGCTGGTTTGGGTGTGGAGATAACCCAGAAACAGGCCCAGCTCTGAAAGCCCGCCTTCCAAAGATGCATCAGAGGCGCCGAGCCCTCTCGGGTGGTTGCTGCCCCGTGCTCGTGGCGCCCGGGGCTCCAGCCGCCCTCGGCTCACGTCTTACCACGTTGCCTTGCCACGGCCACAGCCCGGTGGGGGCGGGAGGATGCACGCCCGGGTCCCGTGGGAGCCCTGTGCCCCCGAGGGCGCTCCCCGCCCCACTGGGCTCCGGGGCGTGTGGGTTGCGCACACAGAAGGCCCGAGGCCGCAGGGACAGGCCCAGCGCTGACGCCCACGGGGTGGAAACAGCTTCCCCTTGAGTCAGAGCGGAGGGAACGGTGCTGAGACCTGCCCCCGGCCCCTGCTGGTCTCTGGCAGGCCTCTGACCGCAGAGGGGCGGGGGCTGTTCCTCGGCAGCTGGGCGGCGGCGTCGGCCCGAGTGCCGGTGCTTCCCTCCTCCTGTGCAGGTGGCTCGAAGGTAGGCTGCCGCGGGCACAGAGAAGGGAGCCCTGCCCCGCCCCCCACGGCCCAGACAGTCTGGTCACTGCTCGGTGTCTGTGCCCCGGCCTTCCCATTCAGGCTGGTGTCCCCAGGTTCACTAGTACCTCTGCTCCGGGTCTCCTCGGGAGCTCTGAGAACTTCGTGCTAAGGACTTTGGTTACCCAAATTCAGACTCAGGTGGCTTTGCACAGAGCGGCCCGAAGGACCAGCAGTCACTCTGGAGGCGGGTTCGCCCGTGCCGGTCCCTGGGCGTGCCGGGCACACGGGTGTCCAGGGCCCTGGCAGCCCCGCGGCGCGGCCTCCGCGGGGCCGGGCGCCCTCTGGCCCTCCTCAGCCGCGCGTCCAGCCCAGGGAGCGACTCAGGTTGGGTCCCGTTTCTGACACCGGGAGTGCCCTTGGCTTCGCGAGTGTGGCCTGCAGCTCGGAGACCTGTGGTGGAGGGGGAAGCTTGGCTGCGCGTTACTTTGTAGGTTTTCTCTTTGTGCCACGCCCGCCGGTGACACCTGCAGGTGCCATGGCCAGCTGCCGGGCCCGAGGCCGTCCTCACGCCCTCCATCCGGCTCCGTTCTGAGTGTGATTCCGGAACCCTTGGTTCCCTCATCCCCTTTCCGCGTTCTCCAGGGAGGCTGCAGAGCATCATGGGTACCACTTTCTGCCTCAGCCTTTAAACACGGGCTCGCCCGACCCCGAGTCTCGGCGCCGTCCAGACACAGCGGGTCCGACACCGCGACTCTGAATGTAAGCAGGCTGAGCCGCCCCTCGCAGGCCGCCCGTTTCATCCCGTGACGTGGGCTCCTGTTCCTGGAAGACGGGCAGGGTTCCTTACTGCCCGCAAGGACGCCCCTCAGGTGGGGCAGAGGGGGGCTCGGCCCGAGCAGTGCGTGTGCTCGCACCCCACCCGTCACGCAGGCTGTCGGTGTGCCGTCCCCGGGTGGCGCCGTGGGTGCCCTGCGTGTTTGAGGGATTCCACGTCAGTTCAGTCTGGAATGCCG
This sequence comes from Trachops cirrhosus, assembly GCA_028533065.1. Taxonomy (NCBI): domain Eukaryota; kingdom Metazoa; phylum Chordata; class Mammalia; order Chiroptera; family Phyllostomidae; genus Trachops; species Trachops cirrhosus. The sequence continues at coordinate 2,221,453 of CM052538.1, read as the reverse complement.
ACCAAATCCCTAGTCCCAGAGAGGCTTTCGTGGCCCATTCAGGGGCCCCGTGAGGTCTGACCGGTTTGCTCCGTCCCCTGCCGAGGCCAGGACGTCCTGGGTCCCCACCCAGAGTCGCTCGGCGCCCTTCCTCGCGGGGCTGCGGAGTTGGGCGTTACTGAGAACACCGGAGTGGGGGGCGAGGCCGCAGCCCTGGGGGGGCCGCACTGACCCCGGGCAGCAGCCCTGGTCCCCGCCCGTCCCCGCCAGGCCTGGAGTCACATCTGGAAGCGAGTTTCACTTTCAAAGATTCTTTTTAACTGCTCAGTTTTGACTATTTTCAATAGTTTGCGGATAGAAAGTCCCTGATGACACTTGCTACATATCATGTTTTAATTGCTTGTACAGTCAACCTTTCATTTAGTAAAGTATCAAATTAGGACTTTTTGAATTGTAAATATATGGTTTTATTAAATAAAAGTCATGTAAAATTGTTATTTATATTCAGTTGTTTGGTTTATCTATTTTGTTTCAAAACACCTTACAAGTTTACTTACTTCATTTAAGGTAACGTAGGAGCTGTTGACCTCAGTGATGGAAAGGAGTGATTAAAGCGAAACACAAGCAGAGTAACTTTACTCAAAGCAGAGAAAATTACTGTGCATCGTTTGGTTTAAAATCGAAGCTCTCACCTTTTTCCTGACACATTTGCACGTGTGTGTGTTCTAACTTACGGGCGACGCTGGCTGATAGAACCGTGCAGGGTTCAGGGGCACGAGTCGGCGCCACATCATCCGGATGCTGTGCCGCGTGCTCGCCACCGCGGGACGGGGCTCCTTCCACCGCTGTTCCCCGCCCCTCACACACACACACAGGCGCGCACGCGCTCTCCCTCCTCCCCCACCCCTTCCCTCCGGTCCTCACCGCCCTGTGGTTTGGGCATGTTTTTTTTTTTTTTTTTTTTGCTAATCCCTTCCCCTTTTCCACCCAGTCCCACAAGCCCCCTCCCCCCTGACAGCCGTCAGTCTGTTCTCTATGAGTCCGTTTCTGTTTGGTTTCTTTTTTCCGTCAGAGACCACATACGAGCGAAATCGCACGGTGTCCGTCTTTCTCCGACTGGCTCATTTCACTCAGCGTGCCGCTCTCCAGGTCCATCCTGCTGTCGAGAACGGGAGGGCCCTTCTTTTTCACGCCTCTGTAGGGTCCGTCCACTGCGTGACCCCACCACAGCTTCCGCCCACTCGCCCACTTGGGCACCGGGGCTGCGTCCAGGTCTTGGCTGTTGTCCGTGACGCCGCTGTGAGCGCGGGGCGCACGTGTCCTTTCTGATGAGTGTTTCAGGCGTCTTGAGGGGAAATCCCAGCAGTGGGATCGCTGGGTCAACAGGCAGATCCACTTTTAACTTTTGAGGTACCTCCGCGCTGTTTCCACAGTGGCTGCACCCGTCTGCGTCCCCGCCCCGCTGCGCTGAGGGTCCCCTTTCTCCACGTCCCCCAGCAGTGCCTGCTGATTCATTGGCGGCAGCCATGCTGACGGGGGTGCGGGGACAGCTCACTGTGGTTGCATTTGCGTCTCTCTGGTGGTCAGTGAGGTTGAGCATCTTTTCTTTTGTCTGGTGGCCATCTGTGTGTTCTCTTTGCAAAAGTGTCTATCCAGGTCCTTCGCCCATAAAATTTAAGTGAATTATGGCAAATACTTGACTTTGTGACGCTGTTTCAGAATTTTAAATTCCACTTTTGATCAGTGAAATCAGAGGGATGGCACAGTTTTGGTCATTGGATCAAGGGGGTCGGGAGTTCAGTGCGCCCCGCCCGAGCTGAAAGGGAGCCCCCGATTGGCTGCCCCTCTCCAGCTTGGCTCTGCCCCCAGCTGCAGCCCCTCCCCCCACTCCCTGTGTCTGCCACTCCCCGCCCCCTCCCCAGCCTGCTGCCCTGCCCCAGCAGGCTGTCCCCCCTCGGCGCCCACTGTCGGGCCCTGCCCACTTCCCCGAGAAACCTGGTCAGCCAGGTGCTGCTGGCCAGCTGCCCCAAGTGCCAGTGGGGGCCCGGGTTCCCGTCGGTGCGGCCCCAATTGGGGTGGCTGGTGTGGTCCTCAGGGTCCCCAGGCAGCTGTGCCCGTCCAGACAGCTACTCAGCCAGAGAACAGGAGGCTCAAAGGGGGTCCCTATCAGAGCTGCTTTTCCTCTTGTCCTTGTACTTGCCCTCCGTGACTGTCACAGGTGCCGCCACCCCTCCTGTTCACCCCTCACGACACCCTGAGCCTGGGGAACGGTGCCCCCGTGCCATGCCTCCCTGCCCATCCTCCTGGGGACTCAGCAGCTCAGAGGCACGTGTTCCTCTGTCTTCGGTCCCCAAGCGGCGCTCGGACAGCCCTGCCTCTCTCCCCGGGGATCCGCTGTGCCTCCCTGGCCACTGGCGCTGTGAGTGAGGAGTGGTCACGTGGCTGCTCCACCCGCCCGTGCCAGGCTCTGGCTCAAGTGCTCAGAATGACCTCATTTATCTCCACAGCCGCTCTGTCATTGTCCCCTTTCAAAGGTGCGACGTCAAGAAGTGATCTGCTGGGGCTCCTACAGCCAGTGAGTGGGCTGGGACTCAGGCTCGGCCTGTGGCTCCCAAGCCCCCTCGCAGAAGTGCCCGCCCAGAGAGCACGCTGGCTTCCGGGCCTCCGGCCGACCTCCGCTCCGGGCGCAGGGTTTGGGGCAAGGCCTGCAGGGACAGGGTCTCCTGGGACCCCGAGTGCGAGGCCCCACGAGCAGGGAAGCGGCCACGCCTGCCCGGTGGCCGGCTCCTGCAGGCAGACCTCGGGGAAGCGCACGATCAGTGGGGTGCGCTGATTCGTCAACCAGGAGCTCCGCCATGACTTCCGGTCCCGGGATTTCTGAGAGGCCCGCTGCGCTGTCCGGCTGGGTTTGCTCGGGAGCGCTCTCACCCCGCAGTCGGCTTGCTGCGGGACAGAGCTGCTCCAGCGGCAGGCCCTGCCAAGGCCCCCTCTCCCCGGGATGCCCGAGCCCTTCAGGGTCCCCTGTGCACGGAGGGGCGGTGGGCTTCGCCCTGAACAGCACGGCAAGGCAAGCCGTCCCCAACTGATGCCAGAATCGCAACAGTTTTTCCTTAACTGCTCCCATCAAAAACCTGAGTCTAAGGTGCAGTTTAGCTAAAGTTAGGAACAGGAGAGCTGAAATTCTCTAGGCCCCACATTCCCTTTTTGTGACCAGGGTCGAAGAGGGTACCCAGCACCTAGCCACCGGTCTGAGGATTAAAATAACTGGCTGAACCGACTGTGCCGTTAGAAGAAACCAGTCGCCGTGGAGAGCGAGACCCGTCCCCCAACCTGCAGACGGTCACTGTTGTTCCCTCTTGGCGGACTTACGAGCTTTAACAAGTCAGAACCCGCCGCGCCCCACTGCTCACTGTAAAATTTACACGCTACAGAAGAGCACACCGTAAAAGTCATAATTTTACCACCCAGGAAAGAGATACTTGTCCATATGCCGAACTCTCCCGCCTTTGCCCCCGGGAGCACGTGGAGGCCTGGGCCGTCTGTTCCAGGTGACGGTTGGAGGAAAAACGAGCCCAGGCCGGCGAGTCCAGAGCCTTGGTTCCCAGCGTGGCCCTGCCCTCCCCTAGTTAGTACTCATTTGTCCTCACCCTTTGGGTGGCGCATTGGAGGACTTCAGCTAAAACACTGGGGAGGGTGCACGAATTCAGCCATTGGTCATTTACATAAAACTAGAGGACCCTTCGAAAGGACTGCTGCCTGGGGCGTAGGAGCCGGAGCTCGGGCAGCGCTCCTGCACCCTGGGGTGCTGGTTGCCGCTGGCTTCTGACGTGACCTCCCTCCAGGGCAACGTCGCTGGAGTCCTTGCCGTCACAGCGTTGGCATGACCTGTCACCCTGATGTGAGACTTTCTGAAAGTTTAAGACATTAAAACGCACACCCAACCAGGGTGCCTTAGCTGTGATCTTACTTTGTGCACAGGCGTCCCCGACCAGTGGCGAAGTCTAAATTAGGGCTGCTGATGGACGTGCACAGTTTAAAAGTCCCAAGTGTAGTGAGTTGCCCAGAAATGATTCTCATTTACTGATGAAACAGTGTCTTTTTCAGCCATCCTGCCAGTGCTGCTGTGAACCACCTCTGGTGACACAGAAGGGGACGCTGTCCCTCAGACTGGTTTCCAGAAGTCCAGTTTCATGTAACAGCTCTCCCGAGTCTTACTGTAGCGCTATTTCTCGGGCCCTGCACTTTTTGACAAGAAGAAAAATCCCTCGCCTTCGATGTTAGCATTCATAAAAAGGAGCTTCGTCTGAGAGGTCTCTACCCTTGGAAAAGACAGCCGTGGAGCTGTAGGGCGGTGCCTCCGTGCCAGGCACGCCTCCCTGTGGTCTCCCTCATCGGTCCGACTTCTTGAGGGACGTTCCTCCGCCTGTTATGGCTTTGGGCTCCGATGGGGTAATAATCAGCGCCCGGCACATGTCACAGTCATTCAGGCAACACTCATTCTCGGGGAATGAGCCTGGCATTATTAATGTCCTCGGCAGATACATTGAGAGCCAGTGATATGCTAGGCATTGTGCTGGCTACTCGGGGGGATGATAAACCCAAAGGCCTTGCCTTCTGGGCCCCCTGCCTGCCCGGGGCACAGAGAACTAAGCAGACAGTCGCAGGCAGCGCGTCGGGGGCTGGCACGGGGCTGGCACGGGGCTGGCTGTGGGGGTTCCTCCAGGCAATCTGCCCGAAACAGTGAAGTGTTACTGTTTCACAATTGAACGCTCAGGTAATCTAATTAGAAAGAAACTTGTTACGAAGTAATCAAGATTATCTTCTAATTGTAACACTGTAGCATGTGGTAACAATTTGAGAGAGGGAGCCTTGGTAGCTCCGCCCCTTGAAGCCATGGCAGCCTCTTCACTTTCTTCAGGATCTTCGTGCTGGGAAAAGACCCGCCTGCTGCCCTGGCTGGTGTGGCTCAGTGGATTGAGTGCCGGCCTGTGAACTAAAGGGTCACAGGTTCAGTTCCCAGTCAGGGCACATGCCTGGGTTGCAGGTCAGGTCCCCAGTGGGGGGCACTTGAGATGCAACCACACATTGATGTTTCCCTCACTTTCTCCCTCCCTTCTCATCTATCTACAAATAAATAAATAAATAAAATCTTTAAAAAAGAGAGAAAGACCAGCCCCGCTCCAGCCCCGCTTGCCGCTTGCTGCTAGGTCGGGGCTGTGAGGGCACGTTCGGTCTGACCCGCAGAACTGCCAGTGGGTCAAAGTCAGCTGAAGATGCGTCTTCTCCCTCGACTGAACCGAGTGAACCGCGGGGAGGGAGCCCACAGAGGCTGCTGGCCCAGGAGGGCACCAGGCATGTAGCTAGTTTCGCTTTGAAGTCTCCCCAACCGGGGCGTCCAGTGTTGCTTTTCCTGAGGACTCAGAGAGAACAATGTCCTATTTGAAGTGATTTCCTACTTCACTTCGGCCTCCAGGAACAGGTAGAGAAAAAACAAGAAAACGCAGAGGACGAGGCGCCTGCAAGTCGGGGGTCAGGCTGTCCCCCGGCTCACGGTCACGTCTGTGTGGTCGGAGACGTGCACAACTATGAAAAGTGTGTTCAGGGTGTAGAATGTGGAAAGGAATTTTAATCAACCTTTATCGGCACGAGAGCAAACACACGTTAGGGAACAAAATCATCTGAGGGCTGTTGTGACATCCCCGCAACCAGCAGAGCTGTCTGTCCAGGGTGGGCCTCTGCCATTTCTTAACAGGTGTTCAGCGCCAAAGAATAGATTGGAATAGATTGCCCTTCTTGTGATCCGCTTAAGCTTAGGGATAGGAGAATACTTTTAGCCTCAGATCTGCAGACCTCAAACTTTAACCTAGGGTTAAGGCGAGATGAAGCCCAGCCTCTAGCTCCAAAAGCGCCAGAGAGAACGGAAAATGCCCACCGACGGTCGTGAGGGGGGCAGGCAGACCGTGAGGTGTTTCCCGCATTAACACGGGGGTGACGGGCGTTCTGGCATCCGCCGCGGAGTGCAGGCCCCTGCACAGCGAGGTCCTGCCGCCTCGCTGAAAACAAGAGGCTCACGGGTGGCCGCCACCGCTACGGATATCTGGCACCCGGCAAAACACAGTCATCGCTATTTTCACTAGAAAACCAACCGCCATTTATATGGTACAGACCGACACATTCCTTTAGAGGATCCAAGAAAACGCTGCGTTAGGATTGAAGACTGTCGTTGAGCCAGAAACAAACGTCAGTGGTCAAGCAGACTGAGCCTCCTTTCCCTGGAAAAAGGGGAGGTGGAGGGACACCAGCTCCCTTCCTGTTTAGCACCCCCCGTTGGCTGGCTGGTTTCTATTGCCCCAGAAGCTGGGCTACTCACACACAAAACAACTTCCGGTTAGTCTAAGGGAATTAGAGCTTTGAATCGGGGCCGACACAGGCTGCACGGTTTAATAAACTCAAAGAGATTTGGTGGTACAGAGATTCCGCGGATACGCTGCACATTGGTGGAACCCTCCTGCTGGTGAGGAGGGACCGCTGTCCTCGGGGTCAGGTTCCTGACATTGTGGAACTGCTCAGATACAAAAAGGCTTTTGACAGCTTATTATGAGAAAGTCAAGTCAAGTGCATTACCTCTCGTGTGTTTTTCTGGACCTAGTTTACTTCAGCCCATAGAAAACTGACTGCTAACACATTCTGTGCTCAGCCCTCACTGGAAGCTGGACATATATGCGATAAATACAAAGGTAGTTCCATCCTAAATATCACAGGCCTTAAAGAAGGGCAAAAAACGGAGAGCGAAAGTTAACCAAGGGTCACGCTCGCCGAGGTCGAAGCGGGTCTGCTGCCATCAGGAGGGGAGGAAGGCCTTGGCTTCCCGGATCTTCCGCTTCATGCCTCTGCAGGACAGAGTGAGCCCAGCGTGGTGGCGCTTCAGCGACTCCAGGCGCTCCTTGAGCAGCTGGGTCTTGGCCACTTTCTCTTCCATGTCCCGAAGGAGTGACTCCTTGCCCAGAAGCCCACACTTCTGATTCAGCTTGATGTTGTCGGTCCGCAGACTGTCCCGAGCTTGCTTCGTCTTGGTCAAGATGTCCCTCCTTAGGGCCACCTGGCTGTCCACTTCCAAAAGCTGTGAGTTTTTGCACGCGTTTTCGATATCCACAAAGTGTAACATTTCTTTCACATGGGTAATTATTCGCACGTTGTTGTCCACTTTGTTGCGCAGTTTCAAAAGCTCCTCGTTTCGCTCCTCAACCTTCTCGTTGAACGTCTGGTTCTCGATCTTAAGCTGTTCAAAATCGATGAACAGCAGGCCCTCGGTGGTGTCCTCCTGCGCCCTCATCCTGGTTTCAAAATGCACCAGGCTCTGCTTCAGTTGCACATTCTCTAGCCTCACGGCGCTCATCTCCTTCTCCTTCTTCTCCTCCAGGGCCTGGAGCTGCTCCACCTCCCGCAGAGCGGCCTGGCGACCGCCCCTCATCCGACAGCTGCCCATGGCCTGCATCACCACCTGCTTCTTGAGTGCCTGGAATCTTCGCCATTCCTTCTCGACCCTGGAGAGGTTCTCCTTGCACTGCTGCTTCAGCTGGCCCAGCTCCTGGTGATACCAGGCCAGGTCGTCGGCCCGCTGCTTCCGGAGCTCCTCCAGCACGGCCAGATAGCTGACGTAGGCGTGCTCCTTCTCCGGGGCCTCGGGCTCCGGGCCCATGTCCGGCACCTCGGCCACATCCAGGCCCTTCTTTTTGCGCAGCGCCTGGCAGATCTTGTGCTGCAGGTACGTGTTGTAGCGCTGGTAGTGGCTCCGCTCCATGATCAAGGAGTGGTACTGGTCCAGGAGCTCAGAGCGCAGCTGCTGCTCCTGCAGCCTCTGCACCTCCTCTGTCCATTCCGAGTCCTCGTACCGGGGTCCCTGGTTCCCACCTTTCTGCCAGAAGTCGCCTTTCGCCCTCCTTCCTTCCACACCCTTCCTTTCGATCTCCTCGTACTCTGCTTCCTCCTCCAGAATTGTCCTCCGCTTGTCCGAGGACAGCTGCAGAGAGAAGCGCAACGGGGCTTTCTCCCTCCTTGCCGCTTCCGATGCCTCCTTTCCCTTCTTCTCCTCGTCCTCCGGCGCCTCCTCCCTCTCCTCCTCCTCCGGTTCCTTGGGTCCGCCTGTGGACCCCGGCTCGGCTGGCTCCTCTGGCTCGGCCTCGACCGGCTCCTCTCGCTCTCCGGACCCCTCCTCGCCCTCGGCCTCCGTGGCCGCGGGCCCTTCCCGAAGCTTGGCAAGGCCGGCAGGCTCGTCCGACTCGGCTGGCTTGGGGAGCTCGGGGAGGTCGGCGGTCTCAGCGGGCTCAGCCGGTTCAGGAGGCTCAGCCGTCTCGGGGGGCTCGGCCGCGGCGACGCCTCCCTCCAGAGTCTCTACGGCTTCCGGCTCCGGCTCCGCGGGCTCGGCCGAGGACTGGGGGCCAGAGCTGACCTTGATCCCGGACAGCCGCGAGGCTAGGCTCACCACATCTCCGTCTTTCGGCTCAGAGGCCCCAGTGGGCTCGGAGGGGTCGTCCATCTCTCACTGGCTCTGCTAGTGTCGCTGAATCCTGCGGCCGGTTGTTGGGTTTCCAGGGGCAACCAGCGGCGCTCGCGGTGGGTCCGGCGATTGGCCAGACGTCAGTCCGACGCCCCGCCCCCTTCTCTCCGCCTTTAAAACCAATGGGAGGCCGAGGGAGGACAGCCGGCAGCGTTGATTGGATTAGGATGTAGGCTCGCGCTGAGAGGGGCGGGGCGCGCCCGCCGCGCTTGCTTTCCCCCCCATTTCCCTGTGAGCGGCCTTGGGCGTGGCGTTAGGAGGTGGTGGGAGGGGCGCGCGGCCGGCGGGAGGGGCGCGCAGGCGCAGAGCGGCGGGCCGGGCTCCGCGCGGTGGCGCGCGCGGGGCGCCTGCGCGATGCGGCGGAGCGACGGCGGCGGCGGTGGCGGCCGGTCCGGGCCGAAGGGCGCCTGCGTGCTGAGGCGGGACGCGGCCCGGCTGGCCGGCTCCGGCGGCGCCTGGGCGGGGCGGCGCGGCGGCGGCAGGCCAGGCGGCGGCGGCGGGCGGCGGTTGCTGGAGCGCGGCGGCGGCCCCGGCGGCGCCAAGGGCGGCGGGAGCGGCGGCGGCGGCGGGCGCGGGCGGCGGGCGGGGGAAGATGGCGGAGCTCGGTAAGAAGTACTGCGTGTACTGCCTGGCCGAGGTGAGCCCGCTGCGCTTCCGCTGCACCGAGTGCCAGGACATCGAGCTGTGCCCCGAGTGTTTCTCGGCCGGCGCCGAGATTGGCCACCACCGCCGCTACCACGGTTACCAGCTGGTGGACGGCGGGCGCTTCACGCTGTGGGGGCCCGAGGCCGAGGGCGGCTGGACAAGCCGCGAGGAGCAGCTGCTGCTGGATGCCATCGAGCAGTTCGGCTTCGGAAACTGGGTGAGTGGCGGACCCTGCGCGGACGCGGGCGGGAGACGCGGGGGCTCCGTTCCCTCCTCGGTCAATACAGCGGCGAGGCGCACCTGCTCCGTCCGTGCCTAGCACGGAGGGCCGGGGGGCAGAGGCAGTTCGCACGGGAAACCGAAGCGCAGAGAGGTGAAGCAACCTGCGGAAGGTCACACAGCCAGGAAGTAGCAGAGCAGTTTTGACTGTGGCTCTCTGGCAGCAGAGCCATTTTCCAGACCGTTAGGGTTACTTCGTAGGTGTTTGCTGAGTGCAGACTTGGGGCGCCGCCATCCTTGGTGGAGTAGGAGCTGGTGGCCGGCCACACGCGGGCGAGCCAGCCTGACGGGGCAGCAGGAGCACTGAGGACGGTCGGCTTGTGCCTGCAGAACCGTGGTGGCGAAGGCCAGACAAGCCTCACACCTGCCCCGGGGCTTCTGTCGCCATCCTTGATGCACTTTGCACTCGTAGGCCTGCCTTCTGTGTGCGTTGTCTGTGCAGGTAGGGGCCCTGTGACCCTGGGACCTGCGTCCCCGGGTCCTCACAACACCCAGGACGTTGTGCGAGGAGTGGTCAGTAGGAGCTGTACAGAGGAGCACGGGCTGGGAGGCGTTTGTCCTGGGCGTTGTCCTCTGTCAGAAGGTTTTGGTAGAGGCTTTTTCTGGGCAGGGAAAGGTGAGAGCTGACCTGGGCCGGCTGACGCCAGTGGGTGGGGAGCTGTGCTCCTCTTGGGGTGGGCTGGAGTTGCTCGCTCTTCTGGGTTGGCGGTGGGGGGAGCTTTCATCTGTTTTAGAAAGGAAGAATCTCAGGCTGTATTCTGGCCCAGAACTGCCCAGGGTAAGTGGCTGCCTCCAGGCATTTTGAGAAGTAGGGAGGAGAGACATGACCCCAGCCCCCCACCTTTCCAGAGCCTTCCACATACGGGGCCCCTTGTTCCCTGAACCAGTACTTCATCTTGCCCCTTCCGAAGCTCTCCCTTCCTGCTGGGCTTTCTGTAGAAGATGCTCCGCACCGCTCCTCTGGTCCCCAGACCTGTCCTGCTTCCCTGCTCCATTGCTTTCTGTTCCATAAAGTGCGCCAGCTCCCAGGGACCGATACCCATCCTGCACCCCGGACTCTGTTCCTCTCCCGGCTCCTCCGACCGCTCTGCAAACCCTCCCCCCCAGACCAGCACTGGATTGGCGCTCTCCAGAAACCTCCGCCACTGTGTCCTGGAGCGCCGCCGTCAGTGTGTTTCCGACACGTTGAACAATAGCGAGAGACGTCGAAGGAAAGAAAGGCTCCGTCTTTGTCTTTAAGAGTTGTCGTTATTCGGTCCTTAGACTGGAACTCTTCCCCATGTTCTCAGTGTCAAAACACTGTTTGACTTCCTCACGTGCTTGTCTCGGGGACATCTTGGACCAATGTCATATCACCTCACTTAGTGACTCGGACCCAGAGCCATCCCCAGCCTCTCCTTCCAGGCCCAGTTCGGCAGCAGCCTGTCCTCAGCACGGCCCGGAATCGAGCCTCCTCTCGTAGTCGTAGCCCGGGCTGGTGGTTCTCTCTCGGCTCAGTGACTTCTAGAGCTTCCCGTGTGGTCTCCCTGCTGCGACCTTGAGCCCTGTGGCTCACTTCACACACGGTAATCGGGGTGCTCTCTGAAGGCATGTCACATCACCTCCCTTCAGTGGCTTCCAGGCCTGCTTCGATTACATTCCCAGCCTGCAAGGCCTCGGTGTCTGCTGACCCGCGGTGTCTCAGCTGCTGCCCCCTTGGTCGTTTTTTATTCTGCTCAGAGGGCTCTTCTCCCCAGTTGCGGTTCGTGACTGGTCTTTCTTCTTACGTGTCCGTGCCCCAGAGAGACATTCCTTCCCCACGTCATCCTTCCGGCACGTAGCTCTCGAGGAGCAGCTAAATAGTTGCTGGGGCGTGGGCCTTGCCGAGTGCCCGGTGCTGTGCACGCCTCTTCCCGGCAGCCCGTGCAGCAGGTCGACCCGAGTAGTCTGACCGCAGAGTCCGTGCTCCTAGCTGCACTGTCCCCACTGCCTGCCCTGCAGCATTGTGGGAAATACACAAAGAACAAGCCCAGGACCTGAAACATTTATACTGTGTTGGAGGAGGCACAGGGCTGGAAGGAGGGCATTGTCTAAAGCAGCACTTTTCAAACTTTAATGTGCACGCGGGTCACCTGGGGAGCTGGTTAAGTTGCACATTCCCACCCAGCCGTGTGAGCTCTTAGAAGAGACAGAGCTGGAGGCAGGGTGCTCGGGCCGGGGCTGGAGCTCTGCGTGCGAACCTCGCTCGGACGGGCTGCACTGAGCAGCGGGGCTCTGGGGTCTGGCTGCTTTACCCTGGACCTTTCACGTGCCGCTGTGAGCTGTGTGGCTCCCTCTGAGAGATTTGTAGGTACACGCCATGAGTGTTACGTCGCGTGCGTGCCGTATTCAGCACGCGCTGGTTCTGGAGGCACATCGCTGCTCTGCACAGCAGCCGTGGAGTGGCTTCTTAGTGTAGCGGTGGAGAACAGCGACTCTGGTCATTTTAAAAGTTTGTCCAGGATGCCCTGGCCTTTCCCATGCCAAAGCCAGGATGCAGATGCAGGCCCGCCGATTCCAAAGTCTGGGCCCTAACCTCTCAGCATAAGACCACTAAGCGATGTGGGTCTGATGGAGGCCGGGAGCTTGCTGGCGCCCCTAACTGAAGGTGTGGCTGGACTGGAAGGAAGGGCTTCTCGGACGAGTGAAGCCTTGGCTGGGTTCCGTGGGAGGCTGCTGGGTGGGGTGGGAAGGGGGCCTGCTGGTGCCGGAGTCAGGTTCGCGGGACTCGAACACAGCCGTGAGCACAGCGTGAACCAGTCACGACGGTTCCGGGCTGTGGTGGGTGGGCCGGAGACCGCTAGGTTGTTTGCCAGGGAATGGAGCGGCTCTGCAGGTGGTGGTCAGGAGGACGTGGGGCGAGTGGGTTCGAGCTGGCTGTGGAGCTGGAGTAGGTGTTTAGGGAGCACGTGGAGTTCTCTGTAGGCCGTGCAGCCCGTGGCAGCCGGGAACGTGGCACACTGGCCCGGGCCAGGGGCGGGGCGTCCATGCAGCGGCGGGAGGTTTGCGGAGAAGCCACGCGTGAGGTCAGCCTTACTGGGGTGAGGAGGGTTCCCGTGCAGGGGGCGCTGCGAGGTTTTGTAGCTCAAGGAATGCGATGTGGGCGACCCAGCACGGATGTCGGCATCGGAGTGGAGTGAGAAGGCCGTCGGTGGTTGGGCGGGGGGCCGAGTGGGTAAGGAGGACATCCGTGTGGTGGGGGGTGCAGACCACCGTGAGGGGTGCGAGCCCTTGTGTGTGAGGAACACCGAAGACCGAGGACGAGGGCAGAGCTAAGCGCAGCAGCACACGGTTCTGGAGCGGGTCCTTCGCCAGCGGAGGGCAGTGTGAGGGCGAGCGACAACACTCCCGTGGGGACAGAGGTTAGGTGATGATGATGCATCTTTTTAATTTTCTAATTTTGACGGTGGTTTGTGGTTACGTAGGAGAGTGTCCTCGTTTGTAAGAAAATCATACAAGATCACTTGTAGGTGATGTTGCGTGAGGTTCCGGTTTAATTGGTAAAATGGTAAAAAAATTTCAAGGACATGAAATTCTGGGTAGACTGGGCCGGGCCTGGCGCCTGTGTCCGTGTGCTCAGGCCCGCTGTCGGAGACGTCTGACCGGGGCCTCCTGCTCCCGTGGCCACGGTAGGCTGTTCGGGGCCGGGGCGAGCTGGCCAGCAGACGGCCGCTGCGCCGGCCCGCCATCGCTCGCTCGTTCGCCTAGCGCTGGCGCGGCAGGGCCCGCTGTGTGTCAGCGCCCGTGCCGGAGGTGCAGACTGTCCCCCAGCCTGTGCTGTGTGGCGGGAACACGGACAGACCTGGGACGGCTGGGTCACCTTGAACGGGGCTGTATGGTTACGGGAGCACAGGGTCTCCCTTGGTGGAGAGGAGTGGAGGAGGCTTTCCAGGGAGAGGGGTAGTGTGGACGGGCCTTCCGTGTTCCGGGAGGCCAGCGTGTCCGGGAGCCAGCTACAGCCAGGTTACCTGAACTGGAGGGTTCAGGTTGGGGCAGGCAGGCGAGAGTGTGTGGGAAGTCACGTTTGGGAAGCCCTTGCGCGCCAGGCCCCCAGGGCATAGTGGGGTCGGGGGCCGGTTCCAACCGAGCTCCTCTGGCCGAGTGCGCGCTGAGCGCCAGGCTCGGAGCTGGGCCCCTGACACGGCCCCTCAGTCCCCGGGCACGGCCCGGCCCCTCGTTTACAAAGGAGCGAGCAGCTGCAGGCAGTGAGCTAATTTGAGCCAGTCCTGACTCTGCCTAGAACCTTCTATTTCATTGGCTCCCCAGCTGCACAGCAGAATCATCTGAGAATCCCCAGGTTCCCAGGCCCACACCTGAGTTGGCATCTCTGCAGGGAGGCCTGGAAAGGGTCGTTGCAGGGAGGTTCCCGGGGGTCTGATGCAGTGGGTCCATGGGACACACTTAGGAACCGTGAGAACGGTCACCTGTCAGCGAGTCACGGGCCGTGGGGAAGCCCGTCCCGTGAGCGTGGGGCCCGACGGCGGGGTTCTCGGGAGTTGCTCTTCCGGGTGGGGAGCAGGGCAGAGCCTGGGCGGAGAGCGGCCAGAGCGGACAGGGCTGTGCGGAGCGGCAGCCCTGGACCTTGGGCAGCACTCACGCATCTGGGAGGGCTTGCCACCCGGGTGGGAGGTGTGGGGCGGGCTGAGAGTGCGCATGTCTGACAGGCCCGGGGGTCCCGCTGTGGGGACCACTGACGCGGAGTAAAGCCTGCCACTGGAAAGTTGGTGTTCTTTTTTATATTTGAAAATGTACTTTTATTGTGGTAAAATACATATAACATAAAATTCAGCATTATAACCGTTCTTAAGCGCACACAGTTCAGTGGTATGAAGGGCATTCACGTTGTTGGGCCGCTGTCACACCATCACTTCCAGAACGTTCCATCTTCTCAGACTGAAACCGTCCCCATTAACCACTGACTCCCCTCCCCCGGCCCCAGGAAAAGCCAGCCTGCGCGCCGTCTCTGACCCTGACCCTCAGGACCGTGTGGACGTGGAGCCACACAGCACCGCTCTTGCCGGGACTGGCTCACTGCACGGAGCAGCGTCCTCCAGGCCCGCCCAGTGGCGGCGGGGTCGCCTGCCCTAACCCTGCAGGACCCCGCACACGGGCGGACCTCCTCCTGCTGATGTTCCGCCCGCCGGTGGGCGCTTGGGCTGCTTCCACTTGGGGTGTTGTGAGGGGCGCTCGGTGTCTGCATGCCAAGCAGCGCCTTCAGCGGAACGGCCGTGGACTTAAGCTCTGTGCGCGCCCTTCCTGTGCACCTGGGCAGTTCTGCCCGGGAGCATTCTGAGTGCCGCCGCCAGCATCCGGTCCCATCCTTCCTCGAGCCCCGGGTCTGGATGGGGAGGCAGAGGCAGAGGCCTCGGTGCTGGTTTTGTTCTCCAAGTGCTTTGGAGCCGGGGGTGGGGGGCTTCCTTTTTCTTTAAGTGGAGAAGCTTCAAGGAGGCAGAAGCAACTAGAAGGCCCATCCCATGAAGCTGCGGCTCCAGGAAGCAGGTCCAGGGGCAGCAGGAGGCACCGTGGCGCCGCTTAGGCAACAGGGGGGCGGCGGGCCAGGCGAGAACAGTCCCCAGGGACGGGACCTGTCCTGAAGGGTGAGGAGGGACTGCTCCAGCTCAAAGGGCAGGGTGAGGCGGGAGCTGCCGGGAAAGGACATCTCTGTCCTGGGCAGCATGCCGAGGGGTTCGGGGACCCCGGACAGATGGGTGCTGCCCATTCATGTTGGAATATTTTGAAAACGGATGTAGAATTGCTTACTTTAAGTTTGCCAAGTAAGAATATTAAAAAAAATTATTTATGTATGTATTTATTTATTTTTAGAGGGGGGAAGTGAGGGAGAGAAACATCAGTGTGGGTTGCCTCTCCTGCGCCCCCTACTGGGGACTTGGCTGGCAACCGAGGCATGTGCCCTAACTGGGAATCGAACCAGTGACCCTTGAATTCATAGGCTGGCACTCAACTGACCCACACCAGCCAGGTCTATATGTGTATATATATAAGTATTTATATTTATAAATATATATATTTCTTTTTTTTGGTCAAAGTATTTATTTAAGATCCAGTTATTTATCACCATTTCACAAAAAGAAAGATTATCTTAATATGCCCCAAATGGTAAGGAGGTAATCTTGGAATGAAGGACCATCTTAATGGCAAAGTTTAGCTTTCAGAAAATCTATATCGTCCTTGTGTTCTTAAATTTCACCCTTGAATCCCGGGACGGCCCGGTGTGCAAGGCAGTGGGTTGCTGATGGAGCCCTGAGAGGTTGGCCCCGTCGAGGCCCGGCGTGGAGACGCCCGGGTCAGACGCCCGGGTGGCCCTCGCTGAGCGAGCCCCACCGGCGGGAGGCGGCTGCCCCACACGAGTGACGACTGCTCCGGGCTGTGCTCTCCCTTCCCTGCGCGGGCGCTGGAGGCCAGCGGTGGAGCGAGGCGGGCAGGAGGCCAGAGCGGCAGAGGACGTGGCGTGGTCGTTACTCGGGGGACGCTCACTGCTTTCCCTGGAGAGGCCGTGTCCTGGCCCGAGCGCTATGACCTGGAGAGTGGAGCTCCTGGGCCTCGTGCGGCTTAGAAACACTTTCGCCCTTTTCCTCAAAGGGCTTAAAGAAGCAACGTACCTGTTTCTCCTTATCTTTTTCCAAAGATAGGAGGTCTTTTTTTTTTTAAGAGAGCATGGATGAGGAAACGCGCCTGGGGCCCCGCGTCCCCGGCTCCGGGCTGTCACTGTGCGCCGCGGTGGGCGCCCGCCCCGCGCCCGCGCGGTGGTGTGTCCTGTCCCGGCCGTGCTGGAGTGCAGCCTTCTCTCTGAGCCTCTTTCCCTCCACACGCTTCTGTGGCTTCTGCCTCCCTGCGCACCCGTCCGTCCGTCCAGATCAAGCAAACAGTTTGACCTCGGGGAGGGTCTGCCGCTGTCCTGTGCGGTGCTGTGACGCAGTGACAGGACACCCCTCCTGCAGGAGGAAGGCAGCTGCGGTGTGGCCGTGGGCCGTGAAGAGACTGGAGGGAACAGTCGGCACGTGGCGGCACAGTGCCGGGCAGCCGGTGCTGGTTCCGTCGTCTTTCTAAGTGTCTGCCTCTCTGTAGTCCAGCTCCGTGGGGTCTGTGTGTCCTCTGGGTCCTCGCTGGGGTCCGGGCTCCAGCCGTTCTCGTTCCCGCTGGTCCAGCGTGACCCGCACTCCGCCTCGCAGGCCTTGACAGTTGGGCCTTGTGCTGCCCCGGGCCTTCCCGACTCATCCTCGGAGGGCGGTCTTTCGGAAGTAGCTGATGGCCCGGCTCCGCCTGAGGCCTTTCGGGCTGTCCTGGGACCCTGGTGACATACGTGCTCCTCTGACTTCTGGCTTCGTAAATACCGACAGAGAGCAGAGTCCCCTTTGTTACCCACAGAGGACTGGGCAGCCCAGGCGTCAGCAGTGTCCTCAGCTGGCTGACCTGCTGGCCCCGGCCAGGAGCTGGTGTGCAGCCTTCAGGACGCTGGGCGGGGGAGGGTGGGAGTGCTGGTGCGTGACCGCAGGCCCAGCCCTGAGGCTCCCCGAAGTGTTGAAGTTGATGGAAGTAACTAAAAAAATACAAACACATCATCTCTTTGGTCAAGTACCCCTTCATTACTCAGAAACCTCCTGTTCTTTCTGGATTTAAATTTTATGCAGATGTGGTGCTCTGAGCAGCTGATAACTTTTGAAAGGCAGATGGCTGAGGCTCGGAGGGAGCAGCGGACTTGTTGGTAGTCTTCTCACTGGACCAGGGAGGGGGAGGCCAGGGCCCGAGTCTCTGACCATGCAGCTGTGGTCTGCACCCAGCTCCTTGCCTGGGACGCTCCCCAGAAACTGGATTCTGGATCTGTAGTGGCTGCAGCTTTGCAGAAGCCGGTGGACTCAGCTGGACCACGCCTGTGGCCGCCACCTGGGGCGAGGCGCTCAGGGATCAGAGGTGGCCAGCCTGGGTCTCACAGAGCGGCAGTAGATGCTCAGAATGCTTGTGATTTGGTTTTTATTTTTTTTTATTAAATGCTTCCCGGGAAAATACAATGAACAGATTTGATGATTATAGTGACTTTTTTTTTTAAAGATTTCATTTATTAATTTTTAGAGAGAGTGGAAAGGAGGGAGAAAGAGAGGGAGAGAAACATCCATGTGTGTTTGCCTCTTGCACGCCTCCTAGTGGGGGCCTGGCCCTCAGCCCACGCATGTGCCCTGACTGGGAATCGAACTGGCGACCCTTTGGTTCCCAGGTCCACACTCAATCCACTGAGCTACACCAGCCAGGGCTATAGTGACTTTTTGAAATCGGAAAGCATGCGAACAGCTCATCCCCATATGACCAGGATCTGGTTTTAGCCCTGGCCCCCCCTTTCTCACGGTGGGCCCCAGCATTGCCTTCTCTGCTCCTGTGCCTGCGGCCCCGCCCGCGGGCTCCAGTGTGCAGGGGCCCAGACATGGGGTCTGGGCACTGCACTGCAGCTGCTCCCCTCCCTCCGTGCCCGCTTGTCTTAGCCCTACCCGCATGGACTGGCTGGTTTCAGGGGTTCCCGTTGGGCCCTTGGGGGTGCAGAGACCACCTGCTCTCACAGAGGTGAGCGTTGCTGGGCAGAGGGCAGCTCGGCCGTGAGAGTGGAGTGGAGGGGTGAGCGGAGGCTGCGGGCGGGGCGCTGAGCGGCTGTTGGAGGGTAAGCGTGCACTTTGGGCGGCTACGTTCTGAAGTGGCTTTAGTGGTTGGTTGGAGGAAGAGGCCTCTTGGCAAAAGGAAAAGATTGAGGGACTTGTACTGTTTCCTCCCATTAATAACCCTGGTGCTCACGGCGGCCTTCCTGCGGGAGTGTGTGCTTGCAGCCCGGGCGGGTTTTCTGAGCCAACAAAGGGTGGGGCCGTCAGAAATGAAGCCCCCAGCCCCTTTAAAAGGCGCCCACCTGTTCCCCTACACCACCACCTAGGAGAGGAACAGGGTGGCCCTTCCTGTCCCCGGGGGCAGACAGCGTGGCGGAATGGGGCCCCTTCTGTAATCAGGGGACCTGGGCTCTAGTCTGGGGAAGCACAGGTGGGACTGGAGCACCTGGGCGCTCTGTGGCCATGCGCACCTGTGTCCTGTTCCACCCAGACACCCGCCCCCCACCCCCCATGCAGGGTTAGCGGGAGGGTGAGACGCCAGGACCCGGCCGGCCCTGCTCGTCCTATTGCGGGAACCGGGGGACCAGTCCAGATCTCAGAGGTGGGCTGTGGGCTCAGCTCTGCTGCCAGCTCACCCCGTGGCCCCAGGCGAACGTTGCGCCTCTCTGGGTCTTCATTTTGTCTGGTACGGACCGGCTTTGACCTTGGCTGATAAGCCCGGCCCGAGGGAAGGTGTGGTGGGCCGTCTCTGGGAGGGGCGATGACGGCGACCGGAAGTGGTCCGGGCAGCCCGTTTGGAAACGTTCGGGGGGTTTGTGTGAACCCTGAGTCTGACCCTCTGACTTTGGAAGTGACTCTGATCTTTGTCCTTGTAGGAAGACATGGCCGCTCATGTCGGAGCTTCCCGGACCCCCCAGGAAGTGATGGAGCATTACGTAAGCATGTACATCCACGGCAACCTGGGGAAGGCCTGCATCCCCGACACCATCCCCAACCGGGTGACAGACCACACCTGCCCCGGTGGAGGCCCCCTCTCTCCCAGCCTCACCACCCCCTTGCCTCCCCTAGACATCTCGGTGGCCGAGCAGCAGCAGCTGGGCTACATGCCCCTGCGGGACGACTACGAGATCGAGTACGACCAGGACGCCGAGACGCTCATCAGCGGGCTCTCGGTCAACTACGACGACGACGACGTGGAGATCGAGCTCAAGCGCGCCCACGTAGACATGTACGTGCGGAAGCTCAGGGAGAGGCAGCGGCGCAAGAACATTGCCCGGGACTACAACCTGGTGCCCGCCTTCCTGGGGAAGGACAAGAAGGACAGGGAGAAGACGGCCAAGCGCAAGATCACCAAGGAGGAGCGGGAGCTGCGGCTGAAGCTGAGGCCGCTGTACCAGTTCATGTCCTGCAAGGAGTTCGACGACCTGTTCGAGAACATGCACAAGGAGAAGATGCTGCGCGCCAAGATCCGGGAGCTGCAGCGCTACCGGCGGAACGGCATCACCAAGATGGAGGAGTCGGCCGAGTACGAGGCGGCCCGGCACAAGCGCGAGAAGCGGAAGGAGAACCGGGGCGCGGCGGGCGCCAAGCGCGGGCGGGAGGACGCCAAGGACGGTGAGTTCGCCGCCATCGAGCACCTGCCGGGCTTCGAGCTGCTGTCCGACCGCGAGAAGGCGCTGTGCAGCTCGCTCAGCCTGAGCCCCGCGCGCTACGTGACCGCCAAGACCATCATCATCAAGGACCACCTCCAGAAGCGACAGGGGATTCCCTCCAAGAGTCGCCTGCCCAGTTACCTGGACAAGGTCCTAAAGAAAAGGATTTTGAATTTCCTCACGGAGAGCGGCTGGATATCCAGGGATGCGTCCTGAGGCCGGGCCGCCGCCGCGCCCTGAGGCCGAGCAGAGGGCTGCGGGGCGGGGCTGGAGCCGCCCTTTGCCCCTCCTCGGTCTTTTTCCAGCAGTTTCTTTTCTAGGACGCAAAGTCTTTTCGTGGTCCTCTGGAAGAAGCAGTAGTAACAGTCTTAGATCGTGGGGGAGACAGGTACACGTACGTGGTACCTTAGTCCTAAAGTGATGCGCAAAGAGGACCGTCTGCCTCTGTGTGTTGGGTTTGGGGACGTGATGAGACCGGACCGTGGCCTTCTGTGAGCCCTTCCCTCCGGCACACGGGACGTGCCGGCCCCGCCCGGTGCGCCAGGCTCCCACCCGCCCTGGCACACGGCACTTTACATGGAGGGCGGGCGGGAGGAGGTGTCCTTGGAACCTGAGGAAGAGGTTGGTGGTGAGCACGGTGACCAAATGAGCTTCCCCTGCCTGCTGGCAGGGCCCAGTGTTGAGCCCGCAGTTCCCAAACCCTGGACGTGCCCCTGGCCCGCCGCTCTCGGGCTCCGCTTGGGAACGGACAGGGCCCTCGGCAGCGCCCCCTGGTGCACAGAGGGCGCCGCCGGGAAGCCCGGCAGCAGGAGGACCTGCGCCCTTCCTGGGGGCAGCCGCAGGCTGCTCTTGTACTTGCAGGGCCCTCCTTTAGAAAGTTCCCGGCTGAGAGTTCCCAGTTACGGCACAGCACGCTCCAGGACTCTCGTCACGGCTGCAAGTGCCCTGTTCACTGAAACGCTGACCAGGCCAGCCCGGCGAAGCATCTGAACTTCGGGCGGCCCTGGGCGCCCTGCAGACCAGCCCCGGGAGGTGGGGCAGCCCACGTGGCCAGTCCCGCCCCGGGCGCTGCTTCTCTGGGTCACCGTGCTGACCCAGGCTCCGACGTGGCTCTGCCCGGCCCTGTGCAGTTTTCCGGGGGCCCTCTTACACGGTACTGTCCTTTGGAACTTGGGTTAGCCGCTTGTCTCCTGGGCCGCTCAGGGCTCTCGTCCAAGAGCCCGCTCTGGAGTCAGTGGGGCGGCCACAGACCCAGCAGGCCCCTGCGCCCGGCACTCGGCCTGCCTCTCCGCCTGCAGTTACTCACTGTTTACCTCCCGGGGTGTTTGAGCTGGAAGTTACATTAAAGTGAAGTCATTTGAAAGAAAAAAGAAAAAGACCCTCATCATTTGCAAGGACAACTTAATTACGGTGCCTTTTCCTTTCCTTTTCCATCTTTCCCCCAGGGTCAGTTTGTCAGCATTAAATAAAACATTTCAGACGTACTGCACACGCTTCAGTTGTGAAGTGCATGGCCTTGCTGGCAGAGAAGTGCTCCTTGTTAACTAAGCCCGGGACTTCTCTCTGACAAGACCTGGCGGCGGCGTTTCTCCCGAGGGCCACCTCCACAGCCCTGCGGGGTGACCGCCCCTGACAGCGGGCCGCTGCTGTGGTTTTACAGGTTTCGTGGCCAGTGGTTCTCACCCGGGGTCCCGGGCCGCAGCACCCCCCTCCCCGGGGAGCCTGCCAAAACGCGGCCACTCGGCCGCCCAGTCCGCAGTCAGACTAGGTGCGGGGCCCACCCAGCCCCTCGCACGCGTCTCTGGGTGCCCGGGTGCCAGCTGACTTGGGAACCACTGCCTTTAGCTGCCCTGGTGTCCCCTTTGGTGGTTTTCTCTGTCAGATGCCGGGCTCCGTGAGGTTTTAAACCCAGTCTTTCTCTTCTGTGAGAGGACTGCCACACTCGCATTACACTCGAGAAGCAAAGCAGCCCGTGACGGTGTGGCCCAGGCCAGGAGCCGTCAAGTGGGAAACGGCATCAGCCCCTCCTCGGTCTTTCAGGATGTTGATCTTCTGACGGTACGGAGTGTGTGTAGGCCGGACTGGTCTGAGACCCCACAGTGAGTGTGTAATTAACTGAGGTTGAGTGCTGACACTGTGTTGCAAGGGGAGGTAGTCCTCAGGCCGGCCGCCTCTGCCCCACTCCGGCCATGACTGTCACGTCAGTCCTTAGTCTCGCTGGGCTCGGAGCCTTTCCATGCCTCTGCTTCTCATTTCGCTATCATGATCCCACAGAAGGAGGTCTTTCCAAAAGTTAAACTCCGACTTCCGGGTCCGTCTGTAGTTCAGCCGTTCTCAGTACCCCTGGGTGGCCGGCATCCCACGCGCGCATTGACACCGAGACCCGGCCATTTCTACTGCCTTCTCACTCAGTAAACAAGCCGGGAACCAAAGTGGCACGGACTGCTTCTTAGCACCTGTTCCACGAGCCTCAGGGAGCGTTTTGGAGCCCACTTTCCAACGCAGGGTGGGGGACAGCACGTGCCCTTCCCGGCAGGCAGCAGCCCTCCGGCCAGCCCTCCTTCCCGAGGCTCCCAGAGCGCCCGGGCGGGCCAGCCGGGCTGTGGAGGGCCATCGTCCCACTGACTGCCGGCTCGGCGGGCCGCCTCAAACGTGTGTCCGGGCCGCACTCGTGCCCCACCCGGAAACACGGGGAGCGAACCACCGTTCTCAGCATGCGTGCGGCAGGCCCTCGAATGTCCTTAGGGTGGTCGAGCGGCTGTAGGGAGCCCACTCGTCTATCATTGGGCTGTGGCCGAATCGGTTTCATTACACAGGGCTTCCCTGAAGTCACAGAACGCAGACACGCCGAGGACGTGCCGTGCACGGCTCAGCGTTCCCGTGGACAGTGACGGTGGCGCTCAGTGAGGACTGGCTCCCCACGTCTCGGTGAGAGCCTTTCGGCACCCGTAGCCCTCGGTGGAGACGGGCCGCACAGGTGCACAGGGCTCACCGAAAACGAGCTCCGAGTCCCGGTCCGCCCCCTCAACGCCTGAGGCTGGGCTGCCTTCAGTTCTGGGTGCGTGTTCGACCAATAGAGGAGGAAACATGTTTTGGAATTGCATACACTAAGCTTTTAATTATGGGAATATCACTGACGTTTTTCAAAGTCGCAGGCAAGGTAAAATGACCGCCCCTACTTTTTATGCAGCAATGGACTGAGCAGTATTGACCCTTGACCCTAGAAGCACCCGTTAGAAGCAGAGGCTGTGGGCTTCTTTTTGTCTGTAATGGACACGGAGGGCCCTACGGCGAGAGTCACGACCCAGACTTCTTGCTGCAGCTCCTGAGTGTCTGCGGTCCCCTTCCCGGTCCTCAGGCAGCCACGTCCAGCCAGAGCAGGCCGGCCACGCTGGCCTGCACGTGTCTGGAACAAGCTGACTCGTGTCCGCACGCATGTCGAGCACAGCTCCAGGGCCTGAGCAGAGAGCGGGAAAGCTGAGCCACGCTTCCCTTCGCACCCGCACACCGAGGTACACAAGATAGTTATTAGAAGGCAGGAAAATAAACGCTAGGGCTTTAATCCTCTTCAATAAAACTTACAAACAAAACACCAACATTTGAAGTTCACGGATTGTGAGGCAGTCCGTTGCACAGGGGAAGACCGTCAGTGTCGGGCTGAGTGGAAGACTTACACTTTTCTGCGCGCAGATGGACAGACGGCAGAAACCGGCCGCAGCTCTGCACCGGCGGGTAGGGCCCTGAGAACCACTAAGGCTCCTGCGCCCACTTCCCGCCTCCAAAGAGAAGCCAGAGGCCGCCCCTTTCTGGCGGCTGGATGGTAGTTATGCCTGAACTCGCCTGCTCCAGGACACGGAGCTCGACTCCCCCTTAGCCCGCCCCCCCCAGCAGTGGGGCCCAGCGCTCCCGAGCTCGGGCGCTGCAGTGAGCAGCAGAGGGCAGCAGAGGGCGCCGCGCTAGCCACACAGCACGAGTCCCCGAGACCTTTTATTTGTTTAAAATAGTTTGAAGCCACCAGAGCAGATACAGCATAACTTGTGACACTGCAGGGTCCAGTGGTGTCCCATCGGCCTGTCCTGGGAGCATATGAACTACTAAACAGGTACCGAAAGTCCACAAACGGGCTCCTAAATGACAGTGCAGTGACGCAGCTGTCCGGTCAGCCTCATCTCCCGTTCACCCGCTGTCGCCAGCGCTTTCCGCCGAGGTGTGGGGCGGGGCCAGAAGAGACCAGGTGAACCGGCCCTCTGAGAGTCACAGCAGGCGATCCCCGAAACCCCACCCGAGCCCTGCAGGGGCTAAGCCCCCTTCACCACCCCCACCAGGGCTGGACGCAGGGTGCGCCCGTGCAGCTTGTAGCCTACTTTGTTCACCAGCGCCACCGTGCCCGGCTCCTTCCCCTCCGCCGGCGCGTGGAACAAGGCCTCGTGCTCGTAAGGGTCGAACTTGGCCCCCACGGGGTCCAGCCTGAGCAGGCCATGCTTCGTGAACACCTTCTGGATCTGCGCCTCGGTCATCACGAGCCCCTCGTACAGGCTCTTCAGGTGAGGGTTGTCCTCCGAAATCTCTTCTTCGGGGACGGACTGCGTTGCCTTCTCCAAAATGTCTGCCACCTCTAACAAGTCCTTGCAGAAGGCCTGAATGCCTAAACAAAGTTAAAGAAGAACATTTGCACTCTATCCACATCAACTGAACGGGCAACTCAAAGCTGAAAAAGAAACAAAAACCGTCTGAGCTGAGACGAGCGGATTAGGTGTGAAGACCGGCAACTGGAAACCTGTAGAACCTCCGCACCGCCAGCACGTCCACCGGGCAGCCCCCCGCCCCCCACCACTGCAAGGAGCCTGGGGCCACAGCCCTGGCAGCCACTCAGCGGCTGTGTGATCTCGGTCAGTCTGCGCCTCCGCCCCTTCGGTTACCGGGCAGTTATGGGCAGTTCTGCGGAGGGGGAGCCGAGGAGCCCCGCGTGCTCCGAGTGCCCGCCACACGGCAAGTGCTCACTGCAGGGCAGCAACCGGCAGGCGCTTTGGGCTGGAAGTGCCCAAGGCACACCCCCAAGCCCCACCTCAATCTAGCAGCAGGCAGGACATTAGGAAAGCCACTCAGTTACGTAATTTTTGTGGCCTCCACAAAATGCTTCAGACACCGAGTGAAGTCGGGGATGCAACGGCACTGCACTGGCACCTGCGCCCCCAGGCCCCTCGCGCCGCACTGACGGCCGGGGCTGCTGCTCGGGCGCACGTGCAAGAGCGCCGCCTGGCGGCGGGCTCCCAGACGCACGTGCGCACACACACGCGCCGGCGGAGCGGCGGGGCTGGGCCACGCTCACCAGCTGGGTGCCGAGTGCAAGTCACATGAGCCTCAAGGATCTCAACTGCAGAGTGGGAAGGACAGTGACAAATGTCCAAACACGCACAGCATTTTAGGAGACCTTAAGCGGCATCGGTGTCACTGCCGGCAACGCTAAGAAATGGACGCCAGACGGGCTGACCTGCCAGAATGACCTGTTGGGTCACTGCAAGGTCTCCATGTGGAGGAGCAGTGAGCACCCTCCCTGCTGAAGGGACCCTGCGTACAATTCCGAATGCCAGTCAGCGCCTCAGCTTCTCCTCACAGACGTTACTGCTGACGCATCTTAAAAACGGGGAGGGGGCGCCTTGGCTGGTGTGGCTCAGTTGGTGGGAGTGTCATCCTGCAAACTGAAAGGTTGTGGGTTCGATTCCTGGTCAGGGAACATGCCTGAATTTTGGGCTTAGACACCAGTCGGCATGTGCGAGAGGCACACAATCAGTGTTTCTCTGCCCCTCCTCCTCCTCCAATCAATAAGCACGTCCTCCGGGGAGGGGAACATAGGAACGAGGGAGGGGCTGCAGGTGCAGCAGGGTCCGGTGCACACGCCTGCACCCTGCCTGGCTGCCCGGGCCCGCGTCCTCCCGGACCGGTGCCATACAGCGCTGGGAGTTACCATATAATTTCGCCTCCTCCACCAACTTCTGGGTCCTCTGCCTCAGGTTCTCAGTGTCTGCCAAAGCTCGCTTGTACTTTTCCTATAGAAAAAAAGGAAGCTTACGTGAATAAAGCGTGGAACAAATTCGCAGGAGAACAATTTGACGTGACACACTCCGGGTCCGAATCCACACGTCTGTTACGATGCCCGAGATTCTGGACTACAAACGGCTGTGGCCTAACTCAGAAATAAGTCACACCCGTGTCACTGTTTCCAACGAGCGGGGAGATGCCAAGGTGACAGGTACTTACAGGGCCCTCGTGGCCATTCTTGCTCAGTGGACAGCCGTGGAAAGAAGAAAAACATACTGTCTCGGAGTCCTTACGGCCTCATCACTCCTCCGGGAAGGGCCACTCACTTCCCGGGCAGAGTTCCCAACTTCGGGGACCCCGAGCACCCCGATTCGAGCCAACTCGCTGCGGCTCCCACGCCCGGAGCTTTAGGAGAACCACACGCCCGCACGGGCAGCTCCGGGCTCTATCTCATCAGAGAGACAAAGGCCCGCCAGTGAAACCCGGGCGTCTTCACCGCTGCCCAGACGTCGTGCGGGCACCTGAGTGATAGGGGCGTCCTCCCCTCTCCTTGTAATGGAACCTCGCTCACCCCCAGAGCGTTTCAACATGTAGCTTGCACCAGCCTCCTCTAGGGGGAGCTGACCACACCCCACCGGTTTCAGCCTTCATTCAGGCAGCTCCTGTTCTGTGGTTAAGGGCGAGGTCTCCAGGGAGGGCGCAGACCCTGGCCCTGGTGTGCGGCAGCTAGGCGACCTGAGAAACTCACTCAGCCTTTCTGTGCCTCAGTTTCCTCCTCTGTGAACAGGGATATTAACAGTGACATCGCCCTGGCTGGCGTAGCTCAGTGGATTGAGCGCGGGCTGCGAACCAAAGCATCGTAGGTTCGATTCCCAGTTAGGGCACATGCCTGGGTTGCAGGCCAGGTCCCCAGTGGGGACCACATGAGAGGCAACCACACATTAATGTTTCTCTCTCTCTCCTTCTCCCTCCCTTCCCCCCTCTAAAAATAAATAAATAAAATCTTAAAAAAAAAAAAACAGTGACGTCATAGGACGGGGGCCAGGACGGTGTTGGCACATGGCAGGCGTCTGATCCTGTCACCCCCAAACCCTTAACGGACAGAGTTTTGCCACCTGTGCTGTTTCACACAGAGGGCCGGTCCTCACTGCCGACCAGCTTGTGAAGCCCAGACCTCCCCGCCCGGCCCTGCCCCCAGACGCAGCTGCACCGGCGTGCCCAGCATCCCCCCCTGTCAAGGCCATTTTAAGTCCTCACTCAGTACGCAGTACGTGAAGAGGGGTCTCACGACAGAGCCAGGGCCACCGAGGACCTGCGTTCTAGCTCCGTCAGCAGTGACCAGCTGTGGGCCCCGACTGCGGTTCTCGGACGGACGACTGACTGCGCTCTCCCCCAGGAGCCTGCTGGCCTTACCATCGCCTCCTTCAGCTGCTCCTCCAGCTTGACCTTCTCCTCCAGGAGTGCCTTCTCTGCGGAGGGAGGCTCTGTCTTCTGTTCCCCGTGCCCCAGGTCCTCTTCCAGGTTCTGGCCGTCGTTCTTCTGCTTTGCAGCCGTGCACAACAGCCGAGGAGCGGGCCTGGTTCAGAGCCACACAGACCACAGGTGTGATTTTTGGAACTGGAGATAATTAAGACTATTTGCTATCGACTTGTCAGGGGGAGAAAGGATTTCCCTTGGATCTAACACAGGCAAATCATGCGGGACACACAGAAGCTACTTGTAAACCTCCTGTCACACAGGCCTAAACAAGTGTGTCGGGGCCTCAAGCTACGCCGCCGCCGCTTCCTTCCGTCCGGAGTTCCGTCCTCCAGGCCTCCCACCACGTGCTGACGGAGTAGCCAGTCCCGGAGGCGAGGCCTGGAGCTGGTGCTGACCGCAAAGACGGACGTGGAAGACACCCTGCCACAGGGTGCTGTCATGCAAAAAAGATATCGAACAACTGTAATTCTGGGTTTAAAGGTGGTAAAAGGGGAATGGTGTGCCGTGGGAGGCTCAGCATAGGCGAGTATTTCCAGCTTTGGGGAGTGGAAACCACGAAAGGCTCCGTGCAGGCAGGCTCTGAAGGACAGGCCCGAGTCAGGCGTGCGGAGCCGGGAGTGCACAGGACAGACCCGCTCCAGGAAGAGGGAAATGCTTGGAGAAGGAGCAGAGATGGGAAGGCTCAGACCTCTAAAACGGGTCCTGGAAGTGACTGAATGTACTACCCACGCTGATCCCCACATCCAAAAGGCCAAGTGATAAGCCCAAGGTCACAGAGCCACGAGTAAATGACAGGACAGCCTTTAAACCCAGATTTCTTCACCTGGACCAGCGCCACTTTCTTAACTACGCCCCAGTCCAGTCTGAACACAGACTACATTCCACTTTCTTCCCAGATTAAACTGCCTCAACAGACAGCAAAACCATCCGCACGCAGGACGCACAAGGAGGCGGAAACGCCCGCTTGGACACAGCCACACTGCTGCTTCCCCGATCTGAACTCTGCGAGAAACGCAGCACAAAATGGGACCCCATCTGTGCCGACACCGCCCCTAGATCCCGTGTCTGTAGACGCGGTCTCAGGCAGAGCGGAGTGAAGTCTTGTTCCTAGGGGGTGGTGAGGAGTAACCTTTTCACTGTATTTGTATTTTTGTCACCTAAAAAAGAAACCTGTTTTACTTTCTAGCTGCCACACCTCCGGTTGTGGCAGTCACAGCCCATCATGTAGCACCGCAGCGCTGATCCTGGGCGCAGAGAGGAACACCGGGTCGCAGAGCTCAGTAACCCTAAGCGCTATGACTGCAATTCAGTTCTCTCGGCTCCCCCACTTAAGCCTCTTCCCACCAACAGTCATTAATGTTGACTGGCCCTCTCTCTCCTGGCATTACTTCCAGATACAAAGTCACAAACTACTGGGCAAAAGACCTTTTTATGCAGGTATTTCAGGTGGGTCCCTGCCCTTTTATTCTCGTGTTTTGTTTATATAACTTATTAGGGTAGCAATCACGCTCAATCCCCTTTCATCCTCTATAATCTCGGCCGGCCCGCCTGGGCTCCCGGTGCGCGGGCGTGAGCTCCGCGAGCGTGAAGACCCGGTTTGCTCTGTAACCCCCCACTGTAGTCACTGCGCCGGTCTAAATATACTCCTCTCCCCACGGCGGGCCAAGCTCCGTTACGCTTCTGACCTCAGATGCAGGAAAAGGCGGAGGTGGAGCAGGAACTCGGGGCGAGTGGAAAAAGCCCGTGAACGGCTGACCCGAGCCTTGATTCCATAAACTTTCCGGGAGAGCGATGGAGACACAGCCTTGCGCTGCCCGCGCGCCCGCGCCTGGTTCTGCGGCGGCCTGGCCCGCGGTTCCGGCAGTCCCGAGGCTGAAGCTGCCTGTGCCAGGGCGCGCGCACGTGTGGGCTCTACACTGACCTGGAGACACGCGAGCGGGGGTAGGCGCGGGCCTCCCGTACGCGGGGCGCACTGCCCCTTCCAGTCCAGGCCCGCGCGGGCGTCCGCGGCCCACGACGCCTCGCTCCCAGGCCAGACCCGGGCAAGGTGGCACTGAGGACCGCACCCTTCGGCCGAGGGCAGCCAGGCGCGCCTTACTCTCTTACCTAAGAGACAACGCCAAAGCCGGGAGGCTGCGCCGCACCAAACTCACGCACCGAGCCGCCATGACTGCTACCCGCGCAAGCACTGCGCACGTACTAGGCATGCGCGGATGCCGCTAGTCCGCCCCTCTGGGCCTAGGCAACTCGCGCAGACTCTGTGCCTGCTACTTCCTTCCAGCCAATCCGAGACCGTATTTCCTCTGCTGGGCGAGCAATAATCACCAATAATCGTGGGTCACGGTGGGTGGGCGGGGTCTGAGGTTTCCCTCAGCCTCCTGACGAAAGGAGGTGAAAGTTGAAGGAAACAGTGGGAGGAGACTCTCCGTGAGCCGGCCGTGGTCGAGGGGAGGACCAATGGGGAGGAAGCATGTGCGGGCGACAAGGGCGCCGGAAGTGCGCACGTTTGGTTTTCTATTCGAACACCCCAGTTCTCACTTCAGACCGCCCTTTGCACTGGGAGGCAATTTGGGGGCGGGGCGGGCACCTTTCTGTTCCCCTTCCTGGCTCGGTGCCGGGCGCCAAGCGCCCAGCGTTGGCGGACTGCAGATAGGCTGGGGGCAAAAGCCCCTCCACCCGCACCCGCAGGTGGGTTAGAGGCAGCGATGTGGGAGGCACCACCCCCGGGCCTCCGCTGTGAGCTGCGGAAGGGGGCGGGGCAGGAGCGGGTCGAGGTTAGAGCCCTCCCTCGCGTTCCGTGCATTTTGTTAAAACAGAAGCAACCCCCCCCCCCCCAAACACTGCAACAGAACGTCCTCTGAAGTTGGGTGATGGGTGTGTGCTGGTTTTCTTTACACCTTTCTAGCACCTTCCGTTTTCTCAGAGCAAAACACAAAGCAGAGCAAAATAAGAGGAAAACTTCGGAGAAACAGTTAAAGCTCGTGAATCCTACGTTTTCCTCAATCTGACAAAGGTCAATGCCACTGTACACGTGCCTCGAAGGAGCCGAGGTGCTGGAGGGGAGGGTGCCTCTGGTTCTTGTGTCTCTGAGCTGCGGTCCCGTGGGGCGGCCCCTCCGTCCTGGGGGCGGCCCCGGCGCTCTGGCCTGGCTCCTGCGTCAGCCCTGCCCGGCCTGCGGTCCGCTCGGCCGCGACCCGAGGGCCGGAGCCCGCGCTGGCCCCCAGGGTTTGCGACGCCCAGACCTCTGTTACTACGCTTCGCTCCCCCTGAAGCATTCATTGCGTTGAATGAATGAGCACCTGCTGTGTGCCGGGCGGGCCCTGTGCCACCTGCAGGAGGCAAACGGCCAAATCCGGGATTTTGGATGTTCTATGTGAAAAGGCGCCGTTTGTTGATTCATTAAGGGCCTGGAGGGGAAAAGGGAATTAGGGCTGTTTGGGGGTGAAAGAGCTTAAACACAACCGAACAGGATGGGTGGGCCTTCTTTGGATCGTGATCGAGCGCACCAACGGAGAAACCTCTGCGCGGCTGGGGGAGATGGGGTGTGAGCGGACAATAAAGAGTTACGGATCCTCTCTTTAGGAAGAGGTAATTACCTGGTGGTTAAGGGGGAAAGTGTCCTAGTCTCTTAGAGATGCAAATGGAAGTATTTACAGCGAACTGCCACGGCGTCTGTAATGGAATGTGCTTTATAAATACTCTGGTTAAAAAAAACAAATAGGAGACTAGGAGAAACACAAGCAGCAAAATGTTGGCCATGGTTCAAGCTGGATGACGGATACTGTGGAAGTTTGTATATATTTGAAATTTTCTGTAATAAAATTTAAAACAGTATGTCACGTTCACTGGCTGTGACCTTGGTTGGGCAGCTCACTTGCTCTTAGCTTTGATAGGTTGCCTTGTACATCTGGGGTCATATTATTTATTGTGAGGATTAAAAGAGATACAAACACTCCTTTCCTAACCCTTCCGGAGGCTCGGAGGAAATCAGAGGGGCGTCCTGCTGTAGGTAGCGCATGGAGCAGCGTGGGCAGTCAGCAGAGAGTCACAGCCGCTGTGTCCCCAGACAGACAACCAGCGGGCGTCCGTCAGTCCCTGCTGGCCTCTAGGTCATTCACCGCATCCTTACCCCAAACTGGGATTGCCCTGAACAGAGGCCTGCCTGTGCTGCCGCCTCGTGGCCACATTGGGAACTGCTCCGAAGGGAGATGGGGCGGGGCGTACAGAGGCATCTTTTTGCCTCTGCTGGTGGAGAGCCCGCTCAGGGAGGAGCTGACCCCCTGAAACGCTGCCAGGATCTTTAGGCAGGAGAAGACATCCACGAGGGTCAAGCATTGGTCTTAAAGCTTCCACTGGGAAGTGCCACGTGCTACTTGTGCTCATATCTCAATGCCCGGAGCCTGGGATGTGCCCCTGAGTTCGCCTCTGTAGGGATGACAAAGCTCATGTCGGGGAGGGAGGCTCCATGAAGTGTGATCACAAGGAGACCGTGTGTAGCTACAGGGCCCCACGCGAGCAGGAGCTGCGTGAACGCAAATTTCTCTTGCATTGGTTCAGCAGTCGGTGCTGAGCCCCTTGGAGGGACCAGGCCGGCCGCCGCCCTCCGTGAGCTCGGCCTGTGGGGCACACAGCCTGTCTGTAGATCTTGGCAGCCTGTGGGACAAGCCGAACCTGAGCTCTGTACTCTGCAACCCCACAGTGAGGGGTCCGGCAGTCCCCCCAGGGAGGGGCGTTGCAGCTGGGGCTTTGAAGGCTGGCTAGGAGCTCTTCCAGTGTAGGAGGAGTCTACATAAAACAGCCCTACCCTCCAGGCGAAATGCCGTCCTGACAACTTGAGCATGGCTGCAACTCGGCGGCTTACAGCAGCCTTTTACATATGTAATTTTATTTAAACGCTGAGACAGCTCTTCGTGGTAAACACTGTTATCCCCAATTTATGGCTAAGTCGGTTTCCTTGGGGGCCACGGGCAGCCATTTCTGGTTAGAGGGTGATTCAGGATCTGAACCTCGGTCTCCACACCTCAGTAACTGTGTGTGACGTTGAACAGGCCAACTTCCCCTCCGAGCCGCAGTTTGTGCTCTGTAAAGGGGGCAGCAGTCCCCGCTGGGCCCGCCTCACAGACCTGTGCATCTCAGAGCGAGATGTCCCTGGGCCTCCAGCGGCAGCGGCAGCGCCCCGTCCGGCTGAGCCCTGCCGGGGGCTGCCCTCCGGGGAGGGAGTTTGCTGTCCTGTGCAGGAGAGTGGGGCCCTGGCTGGGGCAGACTAGAGCGCCAGGAGCAGGACACCCACCCTCGGCAACAAAGCCAAGATGGGGGCTTGGCTGAGCATCGAGGGGAGGGCAGGCGCTGTTACCTCACCACGGGCTGTCCTCCGCTGCGAGTTGTGACAAAGACCTCGTGCTTTCTGGGGCTGTGGGGTGGGGGAAATGGAGGGGATGGTTTGGAAGATTGACAAGGGCTTGTTCCCTGGGGCTGTGAGAGAAGTCCCCCAGGAGGGGCGTGAGCTGGGACTAGGGCCAGCCCGTCCAGGAGGAGAGGTGGCGGCGAGCCCAACTGTGAAGGAGAGGCGGAGCGGCAGTCAGCGCGCGCCCACCGACCGCCCTGCAACGTGGTGCCTTCCGGAGGCGAGAGGACGATGCTTTTCTGCCCGGAGCTGGGACTGCGGTGAGCCGCCCTGGACAGCAGGGGGCAGAGCAGGCTGTGGTGTAAGCACTCACCCACGGGGGTCCACCAGTAACAATCCTGCTGAGAGAGCGGGGTGCCCCCCTCAGGCCGGGCAGTGCGCAGAGCACAGGGCAGGAGACCCCCAACTCGCGGGCTCCCAGCCTGAGCTCAGCCAGGAGTGCCGCCTGTGGCCGCCTGCCCCCGGGGCAGACTGGAAGCCTGGCTGGGCTTTGAGGGAACTAGAAGCAGAAGCCCTGGAAGTGTGTGTTTAACCCTGAGGCCGTCCCCAAGTTACACCAGAAGGAGGTGGGCTGTACGGGGGTGTGACCCCAGGGATGAACTGCTGTCTCTTCAATGTCCAGCTTAGAGGTGACCACGGAAGTCCAGGAGCCAGCAGATGGCCCTCCTCGCAGAGTCCCGGCCAGGGCCAGTGGACAATGGCCGTCTCCTGGGGCAGAGTCGGGGTGGCAGAGTGGGGGTCAGCTCACCACGCAGGGGTCTCTGCCAGGTTCAACAGCCCACGGGCGGTGTGGGGCTCATGCTCTGCCGTGCCCTGGCTGGGCCACACCGGGCGTCTTGTCCTTCCCTGCCCGGGGCCTTCTGCGGCTCCTCCGTCTGCCTGGAGCGTCTTCGGACTTTCCGCTCATGTTCACCCTCCAAGGTCAGGCCACATGCCAACTCCTCCGGGGAGCCTTTCTGACCGCTGGGCGCTTCCTCAAGCTCAGCGGGGCACGCCTCCAGCCAAGCAATGATGGGGCCATGTTGCCATTATGTATCAGTGAGCTATTGCTGCATTAGCGCTGCGTAACAAAGGACCCCGCCCCCGAAATTGGGCGGCTTATTACACGAGCAGTTATTTTCCCCCTCGTGGCTGCAGCAAGTCTGGCTAGGCCTGGGGTCAGGAGGGTGTGGCTGCAGGCCCAGGCTGGTGTCAAGTCTGTTCTGCGTGTCAGGCCTGTGTCTGAGTGTCCTGTGGTCCCAGGGCCAGCGAGGTCTGAAAACCAGAACCAACTCCTCGGGGCCCCCGCCTGCCTGTCAGCACCCTCGCCAGCAGCTGGGTCTGTCCGCGCAGACCCCCTTCCATCGGGGCGTCCTGAGCAGTGAGTGTCCCCTCTGCCCTTGTCTTCCGGGTTGCTGTCCGTCCCCGGGGGCACATCGTTCCGGCCGGGGAGTGGGTGTCGGAGGTTGAACTCCATGGCCCCAGGGCACAGAGTGGCGCGTGCGTCTAGCAGGTGCTTTATCCGTGCAGGCAAGCAGAAAGGCAGCCTGTGATTCCAGGTGTCGCCCCGTCCCAGCAGCTCCCGAGGGGCACGCGCCACAGTGGCAGGCATTCGAGGGTGCCCGTCCCTCCCTCTGTCAGTGGCGTCACCCGCCTCAGACCCCTGCCAGGCCTCCGTTCTCCCACTTCCTCCTCTGACCCTCCTTGTGCCACCCCCACCCCCCACCCGGGCCCCTTTCCCTCCCGGACGCCCTGAGCCTTGCTTCTGCCACATCATCTCTCCTGAATGCCCGGAGCCTCAGGGGACGCAGCTGCCAGGAATGCAGGCTTGAAACCCAACAGGATTTTCACGAGGAAAGAGAGCTGTTAAATTTGGCCTGAGAGCTTTGTTCCAAGGAGACAGTGAACACCAGCTCGTTCTTCCGGACTCGGCTCCTCTCCTGCTCCCCTTTGGAGGTGGGCTGGGGAGACTCATGGGGGCGCTTGCCCTCCTGTCCGCCCACCTCTGCGTTCCTTCTGGAGAAGGCCCTTCCCAGCTCTACACCCCATTCTGTGCTCAGTGAAAATGCCTCCTCCTCCATGAAGTCTCCCAGGTCACTTCAGCCTTGCCCCGCACGCTGTCTCTCCTTTACGGTGAGGGGCAGGGCGGTGAAGTGGGCCCTAGTCTCGAGTCCAGGCCCTGCTGGCAGTGGGGGCTTGAGCACGTTCCCCCAGCACCCCCGGGTCTCCCTCATCTTCCTGCCCGTGCTGGGGGGTGGGGGGGCAGCACTTATTAATGCCGTCGGGGCGACTGAGGGACTCGAACAGTATCTATCCCCCGAGTGCCTGGCCCTCGCAGCTGGCAGAATTGATGCTTCCTCATCACTGTCCCTGGATTCCTACAAAAGACTGGTGACGCGCACACCCTGTGCCGGCGGCTCAGGCCAGAGGAGAGGCGTGCCAGGCGGCCCCTCCGCGTGGCCGCCCGCCCAGCAGTGCTGGTGCCGGATGGGCTGCCAGGGTCTGAGATGTGGCGCTGGCCCCGAGACCCGACACCATTCGCCCTTTCTGCCGCACGGCTCCCGCGGCGGTTCCCGTGGAACCCCTGCGGCTTGCTCTGCGACGCGCAGGCGCGGCTCGTCCTGGGAAGGCTTCGTTTCAGTTAACGTGGCATAAAAAGATGGACCGGCACCCTCAGCCTCAGCAAGCGCGAGGCAGCCAGCCTCAAAGCCGGTGACCTGCCCGCTGGGCTCCGAGCACTACGGAAGCCTTCTGCCCATCCGAGTGCAGGAGGCTGGGGCAGGATCTGCCCTCCGGGCTGACTGTCTTCTGACACAAGAGGTGGCGGCGAGGGTGGGGAAACAAGCCGGGATCTGGCGTCTGAGCCCCTGCTGTGCCCCGGAGCAGCTGGGCGCTGTGGGCAGCCCCTTCCGGCGCCAGCCCGGGCCTGCCATCTGGGAAGAGCGGGGTCCATCTCTGGGGGCTGAGCCGGGGGTGGGGACCTGACTGGCGCCGGCAGGAGCTCAGAGGGCGCCAGGGCCTGGAACACCGTGTCTGAGCAAACTGCCCGAACTGTGATTTCCAGTCAGTGACACTTTCGGTCAAAAGGTCTTGACTTTAAAGTGAACCCACAGCCTAGGGAGTGGACTAACGACGCTGGGATCACTGCGCGCGGCCGGCGGGTGCTGCGGACCACTCGGTACAGGGCGTACCGTCTGCCGCTGAGCCGTACACCTGAAGCTAGCACAGAGTGATGCCCAATGTGAACCGGAGTGAGAGAGAAAGATGAAACCGACACTCTTCTGCTGGGCGTTCGAGCCCTGCCGAGCACGATCGGACCCCTGCTGGGCCCTGGCGCTGTGGCCCTCGGCCACACCCGGGAGGGGCCCGGTCCCGGAGCCCCAGCCTCTGCCCTGTGCCCGCCGGCAGACACGCACGGGCCAGGCTGTCCTCTGCACCATCAGGGCCCCAAGGGGCAGGAAACGGAAATCACTCCTGGCCGACCGGAGCAGAAGGAAGATTTGCTAAAGAGGAGAGTGAGTCACGGAGCGATTGCCCGGGAGCCAGGCTGGAGGCAGCGCAGAGTGACAGCGGGTAGTGACGGCGAACGTGAAGGGAGCCCGCCAGGAAGCCCACCGCCCCCGGCACAGGCTGCATCCCGGCAGGCGGGGCCCGGGGCTCGGTCTCTGCTCTGCCCGGTTCTCCCGGGGTCACAAGGTGGCTGCAGCCCCCTGTCCACCTTGGATGAGTGGAGAGGAGGGTCAGGGTCAGGGTCAGGGTCAGGTTTAGTCATTCCTATAATTTCCCAGCATCCTCTGGGCAGTCCTCTCTTCATATTCATTGGCCACATGGGCGTCACATGCCTAGGCACTGACCACACACAGGCAGGGGTGTGGGCCAATCAGCGGGCTTCTCTAGCGCAGGTAGGTGTGCGGTTGGGTGCTGCTCCAGAGCCGGCTTGCGGGGTCTCCTGCTGCGGGAGTGGGTGCCACAGGACCTGGCAGCGGCACCCGGGCGGGGGCCCGGGGACGGTGTGGGGTGCCGGCGGTTCACGGGTGGAGGAGAGCTATGCAGCCGTAGCCACAGCACGAGCTTACCCGCCGCGCCCTGAGGGAGCAGGTGAGTTTATAGGAGAGTGGAGTGTGAAGCGTGTTTACTTCTTACAAATCTAAAACAAAATTGCCTTTTAGTGAATTAGGTAGGTACGTAGGGCAGCCCGATCCAGGCGGCGTCCTTGGGGGGGACGTGGGGAGCGTTTCCAAGTCTGTGCAGGGGAGCTGGTCAGGGCCAGGTCTGCCTTGGGTTTGGGGGGGCCCCGTGGCCGCGGAGCTGAGAACGGACGGTCAGGCTCTCTCCGGGGGTGAGGCAGAAGCCGGGCCGCAGTCTGGCAGGCGTGTCCTGTCCAGCTCCATGCCTGGCCCTGCCCCTCTGGTCCCTCAGCATCGTCTCACACACTCAGCGGCCCCGTGACACCCTCCAAGCGGGTCCCCTTGTCTCACTCTCCCTCCTGACCTGACCCATGCGGTGGACATCAGCCTGGAGACCCTCGGTGGCTGTCCTGTTCCTGACGCCGCGTCTCTGAGCTCCTGTGCCTTCCAGTGGCACGCTCGCCATTCTCTCCTCTCGGTATTCCAGAACCTTCCATGTCCCTCCACCCCTGAAGCATAGTGCCAGTGACCCGTGACTAAGCACCTCCTGTGGCTGGGTCCCCTTGGACCCCGAAGCCATCACACGAGTATGGTGAATCCCACCACTGCCCCCATTTTACATCCGGGAGAGCTGAGACTCCGCGAGAGGACGGGCCACCTGCGCGTGAACACACGGCCCACAGTATGTGAGTTTCCCCCGGTGCGCTGGGGCCTGGGGGGCAGGGACCGGCCCCACTCAGCTCTGGGTCCCCCGGCTGTGGCTGAGGGCCGTCCCAGGCTGGTTTGGTGCCCGAGCGGGCCACCTCCTGCTGAGTCTCAGGCTGGAGGCTTTCTCCTGCGAAGCTGCGCTGGGGGGCGGAGCTGTGTCCTCACCTTCCGCCTTTCCCGCAGAGCAGGGCTTCTCCACCGTCGCCCTCGGCGTCCGGGGCCGGGGACTCTGCACTGGCCGTCCCGAGCGCTGGCTCCCTCGCAGCGCCCCCTCGCAGCGCCCCAGAGCCGTCCACCTTCTACCCGGGCGATGTCGGCAGCCCCCACCGCCCGGGCTGTGAGAAACAAAATGGCCTTCAGATGCCGCCAAGCATCCACTGGGGGACCGTTCGGTCATCCTGGAGGGCCGGCTCTGGGGGCGGGGAGCTGGGTCTGCCTCGCGAACGTGGTGCCCAGCCCTGCTGCCCCACCCCCGAGGACGGCGCCTGCCCGGGGAGCGGTGCTGAGCGAGTGCTGGCGGAGTGTCGTCGGGGCCCCACAGCGGCAGGGCCGGCCCACCTCGAGGCGTGGAAAGCGAGGCTCGGGAGAGCAGGTGCCTGCTGGGGGTAGAGTGGGTGGGAGTCACCAGGAACAGTCCCGCTGTGAGGCAGCCGTGTCTTTGGTGTCCCGGCGTCGGGAGAGCCTGCAGCGGTCAGGGCCCCCCGGACAGGGCGCAGAGGGAGGGGAGTGAATGGCCGGGTGTGTCTCAGTGTGTCCGCCGGCAGGTGGTGGCCGGTGGCACAGCGCAGCCACATTAATGGGGAAAGCCACGTGGAATGTATTCGGCCGTGAGAAGGAAGGGCACCCTGCTGTCGGCGACCGCAGGGATGGCCCTGGGGGCCTCGCGCTGCGCAGGATGAGCCAGCACAGGAGACAGACGCGGCGGGGCGCCCCGTAGGCCTGGGGTCCAGCGGAAGTCAGACTCGGAGAAGCGGAGCGGACAGCGGCTGCGGGCGCCGGGGGTGGGGAAGTGGGGAGAGGTCGGAGAAGGGCCCCCGGGGTGCGGGCAGCGTGTCCCAACCTGGCGTGTTCTGAGTGGTTCACGCCTGTTGGTCTCACTGGAGCCATAGCACATCCCTGGCAGATAGCGCTGTCATTGTCCCCATTCCCAGGCGTGGGCACTAAGGCCCAGGGAAGTTCAGTGACGCGCCCAAGGTCACACCTGCAGGAGTAGCAGAGCTGGGGCCTGGCCCAGCGACAGGCAGAGAGGGGCCGCCCGGAGCCCAGACCCCCCGGCCCGCCCCTTCCCTGCCTCCTCTCTCAGCTGGGCCAGGGCCTGCCTGCTGGCTGGGACTGTCTCCCCTCACCTGGGCCCGCCCCGACAGGTCTCTGGTCTCCCCGTCCCCAGCCGGCCCCGGTTCCTGTCCTTAGTCTAACTTTGTGTCTCCGAATCAGAACGCTTGCGACGTCTGCACCTCCCTGTCACACCCGAGCTCTTCTCCCTCACGGTGTCCTGGGCCTTTGTCCTGGTGAGTTTGCCCAAAGCTGCCTCCAGGTCTGGGCGCGACAGTCCCCCTACTGATGTCACGGGTCCGCTGTGGAGAGACCCTTCGTGGTCTGATTTCGGGTTGTTACAAACGGTGCTGCGGTGACCGTCTCGGTGCCCGCGTGCTTGCCTTTCTTTCTTTCTTTTCTTTCTTTTCTTTTCTTTCTTTTCCTTCCTTCCTTCTTCCCTCCCTCCCTCCCTCCCTCCCTCCCTCCCTCCCTCTCTCCCTTTCTCTTTTCCGTACTTATGGATTTGAGAGAGAGGGACACATGCATTTGTGTCCCATTCATTGATATGTTCATTGACTGATTCTTGTATGTGCCCTGAGTGGGGATCGAACCCGCAACCTTGGCCTACGGGGACAACGCTCTAGCCGACTGAGCCACCCGGCCAGGGCACCTGTGAGCCTTTCACCCACGGGTTTTCCTGGGAGCGGAGTCACTCGGTCAAAGCTGTCACGATTTAAAGCTTTCACGGAGGTCCCCAAGATGCCCGCCCCGTAGGGGCCGCCTCAGCTGCACGGCTCCAGGTGCTGGCAGCTTTGTAAGCCCTGTTGTGAGGGGCTCCATCCCACCTGTGGACACTGTCTCCAAAGAAGGCCCCTTTCACCACAGGTCCCGGGGTGTGGACCGGGATGTATCTTTCCAGGGCACACACGTCAGCCGGCTACCCACCTCTGCACCCTCCACGGGCCCTGAGGCCTGGTGGGGTGGGGAGGACAGGCACCCGGAGAATCAGGCCAAGGTGACAAGCGGCGCCCCTGTGGACGGTGCCCCGTGATCTCGTGGGGGAGGGGGTCGGGCCTGCGCTTGAGCTGGGGTGGTGGGTGGTCTGGGTGACCGAGGTTGGGAGCAGAGGTGCACGCAGCCGGCCAAGGCCTGTCTCCCGCGGGGGTGGCAGCCCCCGGCCCAGGCTTTGAGGTTGGCTCTGTGGTGAGCAGCTGGGGCAGGGCAGGGACGGAGTGCCAGCCCCGCACTCCTTGGAGGGAGGTGCAGCGGTTGGGGGTGTGGGCCAGCAGCGGGCGGCGGGACTCCCCGCGTGGCTCTGACAGCTTCCGGGGCTCCTCGGAGGATGCACGCGTGCGCTGGGAGCCTCACTCTTCCATCCGTAACACGAGTGAGCCTGCCCGTGCCGCACAGCCCGGGGCATGGCGAGGGCAGAAGGGGAGGGCGTATGACAAGCAGCTGGCGTGGCGGCCTTCCGGCAGCGGCCGGCCCCCGGAGCTGTCCTTGCCCAGGTGGCCCAGCCGCCAGCCGGGGCAGGGCAGGCGCTGCAGGGACGGGGTGGAGCAGGTGATTGCGGGCAGGCAGAGGTGTGCTCCTCTGGTTTTTAAAAACCGTTTTACTGTCTTCCCAGGGAGGTGCCCACCAAAGAGACAGCACGTTCCCGCAGAACGCCACGACCGTGAAGCCCGATGTCGAGACGCCCGAGGAGTTCGAGCCTCTTCCAGGCTCTGCGGGCCCCGGAGCCGCACTCGGACCTGGAGGCCCAGCCGCCGGAGCTGGACTCCACCGAGGCCGGGGAAATCGCAGTGGGTGGTGGGGAAATCGCAGTGGGCGGCGGTCAGAAACCTGTCACGGTCTCTGTCCGGTTCCGGTTCCTCCACTGAAGTCCTTCCGGAAGATCTGGGCCGGCGCATTCTGTGAGCCGGAGAAGAAGTTCAGCGGGAGGCGCGGCCTCTCCATGGCTCCGAGGAGAACCCTGCCCACGCCGACTCGGAGCAGCTGCCCACCCAACAAGCAGAGGCGTGTGGGGGCCACTCTCCGACAGCCGGGCCGGCACTGTCCCAGGGGACCCGCTGTTCCCACTTGAGGTCGTGGGCCAGGTGTCCCTGTGAACAGACCTCTGAAGGTCACCCGGAGAAGTCCCAACAGAACCACATGGAGCACGAGGCTGAAACTCTTCCTGGTGTTTTTGAGAAGCTCACGGGCAAGGATGTCAATTTTAAATTCCCAGAGTTTGAGGTGCAGACAAAAGTAACCCAGTAGAATACAGTTTTCAGTAAAAATGAATGAATAAATAAAAACCCC
The DNA here is from genome assembly GCA_028533065.1 of Trachops cirrhosus. Taxonomy (NCBI): domain Eukaryota; kingdom Metazoa; phylum Chordata; class Mammalia; order Chiroptera; family Phyllostomidae; genus Trachops; species Trachops cirrhosus. The sequence goes on along the minus strand of CM052538.1, from coordinate 2,180,429 downwards.
AGCTTTACTGAGGTTCCACTTACTCGCCACAAGCCACCAGTTTTCAGCGCGCGGTTCAGCGACCTTTAGTGCGCCAATGGATCTGGGCACTGGCCATCCGCACGCTGTAGGTCAGGCCCGTGGCCCGGCCCGGGTGGGGGTGGGTGCGGCGTGGGTGCCTGACCCTCCCCCGGCCCGGCAGTGCCGCCTGCCCGCTGGCCCACAGGTCACCTTTTCTGCACGCCTGCCCTCCGGAACCGGGCAGGTGGGCGCGCCGTGAGCCCGGCGGGCTTCCTTTGGGCGCGATGCTGCTGGTCACTCCCAGGTCCACTGTGGTCGTTGTTCGGGGGGCTGCGTCCTCCTCCCGTTCTTCTGCCGTCAGCCTCCTTGTGTCCTTGGGCCTCAGTTGCGCCC
>CM052538.1:2153307-2179536 GCA_028533065.1 Trachops cirrhosus | reverse complement strand
CACAGAGCGTGCGAATTTGGGGCTCGATTCTCCAGCCAGTCTGACAGCGCCGCCTTTTGACTGGGCGGAGCCTGTTCCCACTCCGTCCTCTGTCCGTGCCTTTCATTCCGCGCCATCCGCTGTTTCTCGCCGCCTCCGAGGACTTGTAGCTGTGGCTGCTGCCCAGTTCCTCGGTTCTGCTTCCTTTTGTGTTGAATATTTTTAGTGTCCTACTTATTTCCTGTACAGAAACATGTATTTTGGATTATTTTCTTAGTGGCTGCTGAGGGGACTAAAAAATTACTCAAGGGTTTTGCCGCTCCCCCCGCCCCCCCTTCTCCTCCGGCCTGCTTGAGGCTCTGAAGCTCCCTTAATGGTTTCTCCTCCCGCCCCATCTCTGTTCTCCCCACGGGCTGAGTTCCGTCTGTCTGTCGCTGGACTCACCGACTCCTCTGCCCCCCCTGGCCTGCCCCTGAGCCCCCGTCACCCCCCTCACTGTCGCACCCTCCCCTGCGCAGGTTCCATTTCGTTCTTCCACGTTATTTCTTCCTTCTCACTGAGAGTCTCCGTCGGTTTTATTTGTCCTGCCTTCCTTTAATTCTTTCATTGTATTTGTAGTAGTTGCCTAGAAGCCTTTCACTACCAAGCCCGACCCTGGAGGCTGCGAAGATTGCTCTCCCCTCTCCCTGCCCCGCCACCCCGCCCGGGATGGGCCCCATGTTTCCATTTCTTTGCATTTCCCCTAATACATTCTCTTGTGGAAACTGGACATTTTAGGTTATGTATTGTGGATGTGTTGATTTCCCCAGAAGGTTGTTGCTGTTTTTTGCTTGTTCATTTATTTGGTTACTGACCTGCCTGGGCCACATTGCGGGAAACCTGTCTCCCTTGCTGTCCGCAGCGGCTGATGCTATTTTGTTTTTTTAATTTCTAATTTTTATTTTGAAGCCTGGCTGCTGTGCCACGGTGCTTGCCTCGCTCAGAGGTCAGCCAGCATCAGCTCAGAGGTCATCCCAACTACCCTGAGGCAGCAAGCCTGCTGTCGCTGCCTGAGACCTGCGTGTGGGCAGCGGCGCACATTCAACGTCCCGCCACTGTCGGTCTGCTGGCGCCTCCTTTTCACCGGCTCCCGCCTGCGCACACCCGACCCCAGGGTACGCGAGGGCTCGGTGGCCGGCGCAGGCCCTTCCTGGGGCGCTGCCGAGCTTCGCCATCTCCTAGACGACCATGGGCCCGCCAGTGCTGCTGGACACCGGGTCACCCACTGCTCCCAACTGTCTGACTGCCCTTCCCGGTGGCCGTGCAGCACCTGGTGGCAGCCGCCCTCCCTGCAGACTCTGAGTCTCTCCCGCTGGGAGGGGCCGGGGGTGCAGCCCGACCGGTCCGTGGGCTCCTGTGCGAAGCTCCGCGGCGCTCAAGCGCAACACTTCTCAGCTTGCTGCCTGCTCTTGGGGTGATTGCCAGAGTATGGAAATGGCTGTTCTTGTCCGTGTGTGCAGTTTCATCATTGATTTTGGGGAGAGGATTTGCCAGCCTGTCCACGTGGCTATCAGTGGCCGTTCCGCCTCCTTGAACTGCGCTCCCAACCGGCAACATTGTGGGCGAGTTCAGGCTCCTCGGGAGGGTGGGGGTGGGGAAGGCGGTGGGTATGAGGCTGGGAGGGCTGCGGTGAGTGAGAGCTCCCTCAGCGGAGGGCGAGCATGGCGGAGACCCCGGGGAAGGCCTTGCCCAAGTTCTAAGCTGCATCTGGGAGCGTGGACACGGGAACCTGGCCCTCCGGACTCCCAGTGCAGTGCTCCTGCCCGAGTGCTGAGCTGCTGTTTGCTTCAACGGTGGGAGCGTGGCAGTCTGACTTCTGCGAGATTTCCCCCACCCCACCCACCCACTCAGTCATTGTTCAGTGCCGACCGCGTGCCCAGAACTGTGCTGAGCTCCGAGAGTAGGAGGAGAGCAAAAAGTGACACAGTGCCAGCGTCGTGACCCTCGCAGTCTCAGTGTGGGGACACGAGCCTCAGGCCAGGGCTCCGCAAGGGCACCGTGGAGAGCTGCCCCACGTGTGTCTGTCGGTCCGGTGAGTGCAGCAGCCCTTCCCGGGGGAGCAGCGAGCTCCAATCACCCTCTGAGCTGAATCCCTAGGGCCGTGATTTTCAACCAAACGTTCATTTGAGAGAAAGACCTGAGTGTACAAAGCCTTTACAACATGGCGGTTCCACATTTAGTGGTTTGGTAGCAACGACTTTGATTTCTGAGACGAAGCTTGAAGGTAAAAATACTGTGAATTCTCCCTTTCACACGTTTTCCCCAGTTGAAAACTTTGAGCTCCTCCCCTCAGGACGCACGCAGGCACCACGCACGCAGGCATCACGCAAGCACGCGCCACGCATCGCCTCGCCCCGCCCCCCATCTGCGGGAGGCGGGGCCCCAGACACTGATTGACTGCCTTGGCTGCCAGTGCGATGCCGAGGAGCCTCGTGGAAACAGTGGTCAGGAAAAGTCTGGGTGACGGCTCCCTGACGCCAAATAATCGGATCTCTGGAAACCAGAGACTTGGACTTGCCCTCCGGGGATTCCTCAGCGCGGGTCCTCGGAGGGACTTCCTTCCTCCTCCTGCCCTTTTCCCCTGAGTGAGCTCGTGTCCCAGGCAGGCCCGGCTCTGTCTCAAGCCCGAACTCTCCTGGGCACCAACTCCGAAGGCCTGTGGGCTCCCTGCCCGTGTGACAGTGATGAGCAGGGCTTGCCACGTGTCCCCATGTGCCCCCAGCCCCGGCCCTGCTCGCAGGGAGGTCGAGGCCGTGAACCGGGCGTAGGACGTGAGTCACCAGTGGGGTGGCTCCCAGGTCCGACCCGATCACAGGTCCGGTGTCTGTCCCCGGCACTCTCCTCCTGCCACAGGGACTTTCGGGGGCACCTGTTCCCCAGGGCAGAGCAGGGCAGACCTGCGAGGTGGAGGAGGGCAGGTGGCCTGCAGGGGACTTTGTGACAGAGGGGGACACCCCTTTCCTGGGCTCGGGGTTGGCTGATTCTGCGGCCTAGCCTCGCTGCCTCCTGCCTCCCAGTGTCCAGACCCCTCGGAGGCCACCCCCTCGGAGACCACCCGTCCAGAGCTGCCCTATCCAGGGAAGGGGCCTCACTGTCCCCCCAGACACTTCAGTCCCTTCTGACTCCCTCCCTGTCACTGAGCAACCAGGACGGCACAGACCCCGCGCTCCCTCCTCCCGCCGCCCTGCCAGAGGCCCCTGTTCCAACCTGCCCCGCTCACCTGGCCCGGTGCCACAGCCCGCAGCGGGGCTCCCTGTCTCCCTTCCAAGCTCCAGCTCTCAGAAGCTCCCAGAATTCACGTTCGGAAACATACATTCCCACGTCGTTCCTTCTGGAAAACCCTGCAGGGCTCTCCCGGGGCTCAGGAGCAGGGACCCTCTGGGCAGTGAGTCACGGCTCAATCATGGACGCTCTGGGCGGCGGCCCCTCCCTGCGGAATGTGAGCCGCACTCCTTTGCCCTGTGTCATTTCCACTGGGTCCGGGTTTGTCATTCAAGACCTGCTCAGGTGTGTTCCTCCGACTCCTGCGCCGCAGGAACACATCCCCGCCCCCACTCCAGCCCCCGCCCCCACAGTCCGCTGTGTTCTCTGCGAGTCCCATTCCCGCCCGTTGGTTTGCAGCCGTGAAAAGCATCGGGGCAGAGGGCTGGGGGAAACGGAATCGATCCCAGGCCAACAGATGTTTAAATTGCAGACCTTTTTTGGTCCTTAACGTGCCAACACCACGTGACCCTCCGAGAGGCACGACAGAGTCGGGTCCTTCCTGACCCACAGCCTCCTTCCCAAGGGAGCCCCGAAGGGCTCGCGCCCTGGGCCAGTCCTGCTGCAGGCCACTGTCTCGTCGCACAGACGGGGAACCGGGGCCCTGCACACACGGCTGGCGAGCGGCCGGGCGGGAGGTTGGCAGAGCAGCCCTGCGGGGAGGCAGTGTGCTCGCTGGGGGGCAGTCCGGCCGGCAGGGGTGGCCGCTCCTGGCAGGAACCCGTCCCCCGGCCAGCCTGGGTCCCCCGGGGCGGTCTGGAGACCGCCAGTAAGGGGCTCCACCCAGAGGGCCAGAGGGCACGGAGGGAGCCTGGGTGCGGGTTTCCCCACAGTGCCCTCAGCACTGTACGGCGAGCCCAGCTGCCCTGCTGGGTTAGCTCCCGCTCTCACTGATGCTGCGGCCGGCCTGGGCCGGCAAGTGGACAGCCAGTGAGTCAGGGCAGTGGGGGTGGGGTGGGGACTTGGAAGCGGAGAGTGAAGGGCCTCACTTAGGACACCCAGCTTGTGCCTGGGAAGTGGCCCTCTGCCTCCTTTGGGTACGTTCTTGAGCCCCGTGTGGCTTCCCCATCTTCATCTTAAACTGAGGGTGACAGGACCTGCCCTCTGCAGCTGTCCTGGGCGGGGGTCAAGGAGTTCATTCTTCCCTTGGGAACAGAGCGGGGCCCAGGGTGGGCGCCGCACAAGTGCTAATCTCCGTGACCATCGCTACTGTCACCTGGATCAGTAGGAGATGTCCCTCTCTGAGCAGCCTCCCCTTCCCCAGCCTGGACCTGATTCCTTGGGGCCCCTCCGCCCCTCCTTTCGAGCTTGAGTTCCACTCCCCAGCCCCCATGTCACTGTCTGTCTACCCAGGTGCCTCCAGCATGGGACTCCAGGAGCAGCCGGCAGTCCAGTTCCATCTGGAGCCCAGGGCTCCTCGTGGGGCTGCTTCAGGGGTTTGGGGGCCAGAGGGAACCCCACGCTCTCTCTTCCCCAAAGTCAGTTCTCTGGGGTCTCACTGGAGTTGGGGGCGGCTGTGACAGGGACGTGGGCCCGAGGGCCTTTATCTGAAGCCGGGGCCTTCGGGGGAAGGAGGCCCGGTGGCCCCATCTGGCAGAGGATGAAGGCCCGGCCACTGTCTTTTCCTCTGAGGCCCCCACGGCGCACCTGGTAGGTGCGCCATTGACACGTCTTTGGGCTCCTTTAGACGTTGCACTGAAATCCGATTAAAGGGTTCAGCGACTGGGGGTGGGGGCTCTCTGCTGCCGTCACTTTGGCCTGCCAGGCTCTGCCCCAGACGAGGCGCACCCCCACCCTCTGCCTCTGGTCACCCTGTTCTCAGCTGTCCCTCCCTATGCTCCGGGGCTAGCCCTTGGTGCCCCCTGGAGTTGGGACATAAAGCCACCAGTGCAGGCAGCCCCTGAAGCTCGAGCCCAAGGTGGGCTGCTGGAGGAGTGGGGTCTGCCGCGGCAGCCCCAGGGCCTCGTAGGGCCCACCCGCTGCCCGGCGGGTCCTTCCTGGAGCTTCCTGGCGCTAAGTTCTGTCTCCAGGGTCAGGACAGGAGAAACCGCCCCCCCAACCCAACATACACGCTCACACTGTGTCCTCGCCGGGGCTCCATGGAGTCATTTTGTGAATAAACGCGTCCACCTGGGTGTGGTCTGTCCCCTTCAGGGCCTGGCCACAGGCTGGCGGTGTCCCTGTATCCACGTTCCTGGACCGAGGCTGGTCCAGCGTGGTGCTCAGTAGGCGCAAGAGGGAAGGGACGAAGGAGAGAGATTGGAGGGGAGGAGGAGGGAAGGACGAGGAAGCCAGGAAAGGGTTCCCAAGCCTTGCGGCGTGCCTGCGGCCGCACCCCAGGACTTCTGGCCGGGCCTGGAGCTTTGGGCGCTCGCTCGGGCGGGTGGGCGCGAGGCTGCCGGCAGGTGGCGCTGCGCCCTCGCCCGCGAGCGCACCCGCCGCGGTGGAGCGGCGAGTCCCCTCCTCCCGTGCGCGCCCTCCCCTCGCTCTCTCCTTTTTCTGCGTTTTTCGCTTGCGCTCCTCAGCGCCCTCCGATTCTCGCGGCCACGGTCTCCTTCGCTCGCGCCGCTCGCCGCCGCCCTTCAGAGACCATGGCGCCCCGGGGGCCCCCGCGCGCCCCTAAGGGCCCCGGCCCGGCCGCCCGAGCTCCGAGTGCCGGAGCCCCGCCGCCGCCGCGCTCACGGCCGCTCCTCCTGCTGCTGCTGCCGCTGCTGCTGCTGCCGCCGCTGCCCGTCGCCGGCGGGTTGGCGGGGCGCTCCTCCGACCCTGGGCTCCGGGGTCCCATTGCCCGGCTGACCCGGTCGCTGCCGAGCTCGCTCGCGGGGCGAGCGCTGCCCCGTGGCGGCGAGGACGGACCGGAGCGCGGCGCGGAGCCCGGCGCCCCGGGTCTGGCTCCGGGTCCCGGCGAGGACGGAGCCCCCGCCGCGGGCCAGGGGCGCTGGGCGCGGGCGGCTTCCGTGGCCGGAGCGGCTTCGCCGGCGCTCACCAGCTCGTCGTTCGTACTCAAGGGAGACGCGACGCACAACCAGGCGATGGTGCACTGGACGGGCGAGAACAGCAGCGTAAGTGACCTCCGCGCGCCCCGGGGCCGCTGTCCCTCACACCTTGGAGTCCCCCACTTCCCGGTCGCCGGGCGGTCGCCGCGGGCTTTGGGCTTTTTGGGGAAGCGAGTCACCTCGTAGGCCCCCTGTTGGGCTCTGGCTACCGGTTACCTGGGGCGAAGTCCCCAGATATGTGAGCACCCTGCCTCACCTCGGGGACATTTCTAGAGATTTCCGGGACCCTGGCCACCTTGGGGCACCCCCAGGCCCTTTAGGGTTATCCCCCAACCGGTGTTGCGCCGCGTCCGCCTGCAGCCTCTGCCCTGTCCGCTCAGTGCTGCGTTCTGGGATTTTTGGCTCCAGCACACTCTCCACCTCCGTCTACCTGGCACCCCACCCAGGGCACCCCACACAGGGCACCTCCACGGGCTCCAGGGCTTCCTTGCTTGGCTTGGGGTCTGATTCTGGGGTCACCGCTCTCCCTGATTACCCTCGTGGGACCCGCGGCTGCCTGGAGGTCCTGCCACCAGAGGCACCCGGTGCCCAGGGATCTGTGTGTTACCTGCGGAGTCGGCGCCCCCCTGCCAACTCCCCACCAGAGGCTGCAAACTCCCTGCCGCTCCCGTCCCTCCGTCCCTGCCCCTTTGGCTTTGCTCCAGCTGGAACATCAACAGGACACCCTTTTCCCGAAAGGCCACTCCTGTTAGGGTCCCCTGTGCGTGCTTCCACCAGCCCCGTGGTTCCCGCCTGTGCCGGGTCCTGCCCCGTGGTTTTTGGTGGTGCGTCTCCGGGTTTGGGGATGCCCTCACATTCGCCCCTGAGGACTGGCTCCCTCCATTGCTGCCCCCCCACCCCGGCCCACACCCCCATGACTGATGGTCATGCTGGAGTCGTCTCCAGGCAGTCCTCCGGTTAGCACTGGGGCGGTGGCGTCTGCTCTGCGTGTGTGTGTGTGTAGGACTGGTTGTGTAGGGAGGAGAGAGGGAAGTCTCTGCTCACTCCTTCCCATCGCTGTTCACAGGGGTGTCTCCCAGTGGCCGAATCCTTGACCACTGCTCCCTAAAGTTCTGAGGAGGCAGCTCTGGGCCGGGACCCCGGCGTGCTTTGGGAGCAGAGCTGTGGGAGTCTGGGTGTGCCCCTCGCAGGGAAAGGGGAGTCACCCCGGGTACTGTGGCACCTTCACCCCCTCCTCGTCCAGCCCGCTGGGCTGCCCCTGGGTGAGGGTTCTGCTGGAGGAGGCAGAGGGTGGGTGGATGATCAGTTGGGGGGGGGTGACCTGATGGGCTTGACTCTTTCTGGTACTTTCCGGCCGGACTAGAAGCCCTGGGGAGGGGGGTGTGCAGCGGACTTGCTAGGCCCCCTGGCCAGCAGGGGCAACCCAGGTGCTGAGGGGGTGCTTCCCGGAGGGCAGCAGGCACCCCTTCCCTAGAAGAGCCCAAGGGGGCCCTCCCCATCCGCCTCTTGAGAAAGGGGTCCGACCCCAGACGTGCAGCTGGGTCCTGCCCTTCACTGCACCCCAATACTCGGGACAAACCACGTCCCACGGGGTAAACTGTAATTTACGGAGTGAAAGGGAACTGGGAGCCGTAACTCAAAGGGACAAATGAGCAGGCCTAGTCAGCCCCGTGGAGCCGGGTAGCTGCACCAAGCCTGCCCCCATCCGCGGAGGTTGTTGGTCCAGCAGCTCCCTCTAGTCCCTTTGTCACCTTAGCTTCGTGGAGGGGATGGGGGGAGGGGAGAGAGAGAGACCGAGGGGACCAGACCAGCCCCCAGAGTGGGACCAGTGCCTCAGGACTCACTGACACCTGGCCACCACCCACACTCCACCCGGCACACACCCCTGCCCATTCTGAGCACAGAGCCTGGGGACCCTGTGGCTTCCTGGGAGAGAGTGAGGAGGCGCTTGGACCAGCCGGGCTGGGGTGCTGGAGTGCTGGAGTGGGGTGCTGTCAGAGGGGCCCACCTGGCTCTGCTCCTTGGGGACAGTGGCTGGGTTGGGTGCCGGGGCTGCTGGCAGGTGAATGCCGGGAGAGGGGGACTTGGGGGTGGAGCGGGGATGCTGGCTTTTCCTTGTTGAGGGGTAGGAGGTCCGGAACGGGAGGTGAGGTTCTCCTCCGGCCTCCGGGAAGTGGCGGGGCAGTGATGGTGCCGGGATGGCCGGTGGAGAGCAGAGCATCGCCTGGCCCTTGGCGGGGCTATTAGCAGTGTTGGCGTCTGGGCGAAGGAAGGCAGACGTGGAGGAAACGCGGGGCCCAGAGGCGGCCTTCCCACTCGCACTCCCGCCCCTCCCCCACCTCCCCGTGGAAGGGCGAGTCCAGGGAGGCTGGAGTTCGGGAGAGGCAGAGCATCCTGGGGGAGAAGTGACTGCAAGTCTCCCCTCGCCTGGGCCGGGCTCAGAACCGGTGGGAGGGCTGGAACCGCGCGCCCGTAAGCCACGTTTCCGATGGTGGTTTCCCAGCCTTGTTTTCCAGGCCCTCGGGGTGTCTCGGACGCCCCCTTTGCTCCTCTGTTCTTCGCCGGCAGCCCCGGGCCAACGATTTCAGCCAGGATTCTGCACTGGGTGTCCCCTCGGCTGCAATCACCTTCTCCGGAAGCTGTAGCCCGGAGGAAGCTACCCGGAGGCCAGTGTGCTGAGTGGAACCCCTAACGAGTTCTTGGACCCGGTCTGCCCAGGGGTTGAGACCCGGGGGGCGCGCTCGGCAAACCGGGGAAGAGGTTTGCTGTGCCATGTCAGGCGTTGTTCAAAATTTAAAAACAGCAGCTGACGAGAGGGACGGGCTTTTGAAGTGCTGTTTCAGAGCCCCTGCCGGAAGGAGCCGCAGGGTTCGCGCTGGTGCCCAGAAGGGCTCTCGGGCTGCCTTGGGGGGCCCGCTGTGCGTTTCCCGCCAGCGGCTGGGGGGCCCCCCTCCCATGGAGGTGTGGCAGGGGACTTGCTTGGAAGCAAACACTGGCTTCCTGTCTGACGCTGAGCTGTGGAAACAAAGTATTATGTGTGAAATTAATGTTTCGTGCATCAGTCGCATTACCTTCGCTGCATCCGCATGGCTGGGCGGAGGCGCCGGGTTTTGTCTCCTGAGCCGCCCTCCGAGGTGGGGGCGCCGGGGGTGGGGGGGATGGGAAGGTGGACTCAGAGTGCGGGTCTTTGCCTCTGGGGTCGCGGCCTCACGGTACCCCAACGGGACTGCGCTGCGCCCTGTCCCAGTCTTACCGTTTCTGGGAACTCACGGGCTTATTGTGCTCATTTTAAGTACGGCTCCCCTGTGCGCCTCTCTCAGGGCACTTGAACTCCAACTTGGGTGGACTTGAACGTGAGCTTTTGCGACCGTGCAGCCAGGCCCAGTTTGTTCAGCTTTGTCCCTGTCCGTCAGTAGGCTGGTGCCCCTCCCCCACTGTCCACACTTGCTCCGTGCGTGTCTACTCCACGCGGGTCTACGGGGTCCAGATGTCGAGAGGAGCCCTATGCAGACACAATTCTCAGCTTGTTGTCCCCATTCTCTGCCCCGGGGTTTGGGGACACAAAGAGCTGGGGCACCGATCAGAAGCGCAGAGCTTCGGGAGGTCTGCGCCGGCAGGCTGCCCCCTTTCCTAGGGCCGCCGCAGCAGCGCCCCGCAGACCGCGGGCCTGAGCAGAGGAAGCACATCCTTTCCCTGCCCTGGAGGCTGCAGCCCCGACCGAGACCGAGGTGCGGGCAGGGCGTTTCCTCCTGAGGCCCCGCCCCTCGGTGTTCAGACGTCCGTCTCCTTCCCGGGTCCTCGCGGGTCGTCCCTCTGTGCCGGTGTGTGTCCGAGCCCCTTCTCACAGGGACACCGGTCAGACCGCCGCAGGGCCAGAATCTAGTTGTACCTCCGTTCCGCCCTCAAAGGTCCCGCCCCTGAATGGTCACGTTCTGAGGTCCTGGGGGTCAGGACTTGAACGCACTGTTATTTGGGGGGGGAGGCAGTTCAGAACCTAATGCAGGGAGGTGGTCTCAGCTACCTTGGAACCCCCAGGCTTAACAAAGTGGGGCTCAGAGAGGCCCAGTGGGGTGAGAAGGGGTGGGTGGGAACAGCGAGGGTGCGCACTGGAGCCGGCTCCTGATGGACCCGCAGTGAGAGGCCGGGGAGCCCAGGGAGGCAGTGTGGTGTGGTGGTTATCAACGCCTAGTTACACTTCAGAGTCTGCTGACCCGGGTGTGGACGCTGAGGCCCAGAGAGCTTAGGAGTCGGTGGCCCAGGGTGTCCTAGCTGGGAAGGAGCGGGGCTGGGAGTGGGACCTCAGGCTGCAGGCTCAGAGAGGGTGCCGATGGCCTGGGCCAGGGCCCCGGCGCGGGCGGGGGGCGAGAGGAGTGGGTCAGAGAGGTCTCCGAGCGGGGGCGGGCAGGATGCGGCACTGGCGCCGTGGCACACGGGCAGCCCCGCCCCCCGGACGGGCCCGAGAGGCCTTCCTGTAACGCACTTCAGGGTCAAGAGTGCACAGGTGCGAACCTGGCAATGAAGCTGCTTGGTGGCCTTATGTCTGACGGCTGTGGTTGTGTGACGGCCGCTCCGTCCCACTCTCAGAGGAGGGCTTGGTGGCTCCAGGGCACGATGCCTCCCGCTGAGGTTTGCTGCACTGTCCCCCAGGGCAGGCCCCGCATTCTGGGGTGGGCGCAGGCTCGCGGGGGCTGCGCTGCGGCTGCTCAGGGCGTACGCGGTGGGCATCTTCCCAGAGGCTTCTCCGGCGTGGCAGCCTTCCCCGGGCACGACCAGGGCTGAGCGCCTGTCGCAGCTGCTGTCAGGAAGCTGACTGTGTGAGCCCTTGGAGCCTCTGGGCCTGGCGGCTGGGCCGGGAACAACGAGAGAGCGGGGCACGCCTGTGCCGTGGGACAGGTGGCAGCCAATGGAGATGGGATTGGGTGGGGCAGTCTAGGAAAGTCCTGGTGAGGGAACTGGCAGAGTCACTCTTAGGAGGACACCTGCCAGGGTGGCCCAGGGTCCTCTGCCTTTTTCCTGTGCCAGGAGAGCCCGCAGGGTGTCTGAGAGCCCCAGGTGAGAAGAGGCCTTAGGGTAGCTCTCGAACCAGCTTTCTGTAGGGTCTGTTCGGTGCTGGGGGTGTGGCGGTGAGCAGGATCCATCAGAGCCTTGTCCTGGTGAGATGTGTGGTCTGGACAGGAATTCGTCATGGACTGTCCCAGCGTCCTGCGAATCTGTGCCGGGGGAGTCAGGGAGGGCTTCCTGGAGGAGGTGATGATCCAGCAGCTCTGATGGTCAAGCAGAGTCAGCATCAGTGGGGCTGTGTGGGAGGTCGGGATGGGTGGTGAGAAAGAAGATGAAGGCCCAGGGAGAGGGAGGACCTGCGGCAGCTCGGGCAGCGAAAGGACACGGCCATCAATCAGGAGGCCCGGCTCGGAGGCGTGAAGACAGCCCGTTAATAAAGTTCCTGACCACATCGCAGAAACCTCCTTTTACTTTAATAAAGTGGCTATTTAATTTGTAGCTGTGTGAGGGCTCCTGAGAGTATTTTAAAGAGGTCGTAAATTAACAGCATTCTTCTGCACACCCTTCAGATTAGAAGGCAGCCCAGGGCTTGCACAGGCCTTCTTAAGAACGGCCGTGATTTTTAATTTTTATTTTATTGTAATTTGTTGGAGGCAGGCTGAGGCTGCCGAGGGTGACGTCAGGGAGCCGGGAGTCAGAGGCGCAGCGATTAGGAAATGATCTGGCAGAGTGCCGAGTGTCCCGGTGCCTTTCCGGTTTAGGAAGACTCGAGGGGAGCCTGTAAATTGCCTTCTGTTTGGGGGCCTCGGCATCCTTGTTTTCTCTCGGCCTCCGGAGGTCAAGTTATTTATAGATTCTTCCTCGTGGCCAGTGTCCCCTCCCCCTGCCAGTGCCTGGGCTGCCTGGGTGCTTTATGGGGTGCAGAGGGGTGCTGATGACTGTTCCTGCCCCCAGGTGCAGGACCCCGGGGAGCAGGGGGACCCCGGCTCTCCCCGGGAGACAGCAGGGCGCCCCCACCGCCCAGCGCTGGGGTGGCAGAGGCCCGTGAGTGGGTCTGCCCCAGCCTGCCCTGGCTGTGGGAACCCTCCGAAAGCCTCCCCTGGCTGTGAGCTCGGATCCGGGCAGGGAAGGGGTGCCGCGTGACCGTGGGCGGTCCACAGGGCAGGGGTCCCCCAAAGTGGGTGGCCTCGGGCCTGCCTGCTGACCCAGGTGCAGACCCAGGGCTCTTCCCGGCTCCCCATGGGGGTCTCCCCTGAACCGCAGACTTTCAGTCTGCTCTCAACTGCACGGTGACGGGCGACTGCTGGGTAGCCCGCCAAGGGCAGCGGGGATATGGTACCTGGTTGAGCCCCGTGGCGGGGACACTTCACAGAACGCAGGCCACGCTGGTCATCTTTATTGGGACCGATCTCCGTGTGTGGTTTTAAAAATTTAATGAGGGTACTTGGACGTGAGCTCTCATCTGGGAACTTAAAAAAAGAAAGATTAAATCCCGATGTTCTTTTGAGGTGGAGAAGTTCCCTCTATTTTGCATTTCTGTAGCCGTCAGTTACTGTATTTGCACAGAAAATTACAATCATTTAATTAGCTTCTCCTCGCACTGGCTTGAAGATCTTAAAATAACAGCGCTCTCCTGCCGCAGCCACCCTCCTGCAAAAGCAGAGAATTTCCTGCACCTCAGCTCAGCCGCCTGCCTCCAGCAGGCCTGTCTCCTGCGCGGGGCCATTGCGGGGCCGTTGCGGGTGCTCAGAGATAAGTGAAGGTCGAACTCAAGCGAGGAGAGAGCGTGTGGCTGCTTCTGTTCGATCGGCGTCCTTCAGAAAGGGATCGTTAGGTGCTTGTCTCCGAAGTGTCAGAAGCAGAGACTCCGCCATCTCCCCGGCGACCTCCACGCCTCTGCGTCTGACGTCACTCTCTCCTACAATAACGAGTTCTGGTTAGTCCGCACGGTGCCCCCGAGTCCCACCAACGAGGGGGAAACGCTGGGGATGTGCCCCGGCTGCGTCACGGTTGTCACTAGTGTTAACCCTAGTGGGTCCCGGAAACAGCCCTGCAAAGAAGGTGAGATTATCCGCACTCCGCCGACCGGAGCGGTCAAGTTCACGAGGAGACTCGCCCGGGTCACACAGCTAGGAGGGTGGGAGACCTGCTGTGAGTTCCTTCGCTCTTGAGCCGAGTGCTTTTCCTTTTAGTGTAAGAAGTGTTTTTATTCTTTTTTCTTTATTGTCATTTCTTAATTGTGGGAAAATACAAATAACAAGTTTCCATCGCTCAGCGTCCAGGCCAGTGGCGGCAGGTGCATTCCCGCCGCTGTGCAGCCGACCCCGCCCTCTCCCCACACCGACCTCTGTCCCCCGAAACGCACCCTCCCACCTGCCCCGGCCCCTGGGACCCCTTCCGCTCTCTGCGTGTGCGACGCCGACCCTCTCCCGCCTTCGCCTCAGCGGAAGGGCACCGCGCTTGGCCTGCGCGACCGGCTCGTCGCACTTACCGCCGTGTCTTCCAGGTTCATCCGCGCTGGGTGTCAGGACCTTCTTCCTGCGGAGGGCGGAGCCGCAGTCCGCTGCGTGGGGGGCCGGACGCCGTTTGTCTGCCCGCCGCCCGCGGCCACATGGGCGCCCTGGCCTCCTGGCTGTCGGGACTGATGCTGCGTGAACCTCGGTGTGCAAATATTTGCTCGGGTCCCTGCTTTCAGCTCTTCTGGCTGTTTACCCGGAGGCGGGATCGCTGGATCCTGTGATGATTCTGTGCTAATTTTTTGATTGACATGCAGCGAGGCAGCTACAGGCGAGCTCACTCCGTCAGCCGGGAGCTTTGCCCGCTGGCCCGTTCGCTGCAGGGCTGCAGTCCCCAAGAACCCCGCCGCCCGTGGGCTCGGAGGAGGGACACCCCAGCGCTAGAGGTGCTCGCTCGGCACCTGGAAAGGACGTGGAAATGACGTGGCATGAGATGGTGCGTGGGAGTCGCTTTTGTTTCTGTCTTCTAACCCCTGGATTCTGCCACGTGCGACCCACAGGAGGGGCCTGTTGCTTGGGGCCCAGGAACCCTGGAGAGTCAGCAGTGGGCTGTCTGGCCCCCCAGCGCGCTGCCTGGCCCAGGGTGGAGGAGGAAGTCGCCCGAGCTCCTGCCTTTCCCCAGGGTTGGCAGTTCGCATTTCAAGTTCCAGCGTGCTCAGCCTCCTGCCCGCTTTTAGGCACTCCCCCGCTCTAGCTGTCTCTGTGGCCAGTTAAGTAGTTCACTTTCACTCTGTAGAAACAGAGAACTCAATAAAAATCCTCTATTTTTTCTGATAATCGAGTCAGTACCACTGCACCCCGTCCGACCTATTTCCTGCCTCATCATCCGACTTTGGGTCGGGCTCCGGGGTGTCTCTCCGGCTCCCACACCGGCCAGTTCTCTGTGTGATGTGTGGCCGGCCTGCGCCCAAGGGCCCCCGCACCTGGCCTAGGGGCTGTTAGCTCCTTCGGTGCCTCGGGACCCCGCCCCGCCCCCGGGCTGGAGAAGCCCGTGAAACTTTGTCAGAATGTAGTTTTGATTATGAGCATAAAATACAACACACAGGATTAAGAGGAAACCAGTGCTGTGGCAATAGCATTCCCAAAATATGACGATGAGTTTCTTCACTAACACCTCAGGAGCCAGCCGCAGGCAGCGAGAGCCACGCGTGTGCAGAAATAACGGTCGTGCGAGGTGGGACGTGGCCGTGGGGCAGGAGAGGGGACAGACAGACCCCTCGGGAGTGATTTCGCTTTCCAGCCATTTCCCGCCAACCCCCAGCCCCTGCTGCCTGCGTCCTGTCTCCCCGAAGGATGTGAGGTACAGGGGGCGGGGCCTTTGTCCCCAGGGCCTGGTGCTTAGTAGGTGCCCAGTACACTTCTCAGCCGAGCGGAGCGGGAGGCCGCGGCGGGTTCCCAGGGGCTGTCGGAACTCTAAGGTCCAGCCCACTCCCTTTCCCGCTGAGGACCTCAGAAGGGCCAAAGTGGGGTGCCGTAGGCCACCCGCCAGTGGGCGGCAGGGCGGGGGACCGTCTAGGGGCGGGCTCTCCGGAGCCCTGATGGGTCCGGCCGCAGCACGGGAGGCTCCCAGAGAACACACCTGCCAGAGGGATGGCGGGGTCTGCTTCCCGCCCCGCGGCGGGAGGGCAGGGCCAGCGGGCCAGAAGCCTCAGACTCACAGCGGAGGTCCTGCAAGCCACGCCCAGGGGTCCCCACCTCCTGCCGCCTGGCCCCCCGCTCTGGGTGGCCCAGCTGTGAGAAACACCAGTTCCAAAGCGACACTGGGGCTTTTAAAATGCGCCCCTGGTTCCAGCCTCATTTCACTTATGAGAACAAAACGAAACACGCTGGAGAGGTTTTGCTCGGCTTTCCGACGAGGACGACAGGGCTGGGGCTGGGGCCGGGGCCGGGGCCGGGGTGCGGGGTTGGAACCTGGGAGGGGCGAGAGAGCCGCTGGGGAGAGACTGGGAGCGGGGCTCCCTCGTTCCTTCACTCATCCGTCTGCTCCCCCGTCCTTGGGCAGCGCCACGGAGGACTCTGGCATCGTCCCCTCGAGGGAGCCCCTCAAAGTGGCCTTTGTCTCTGTCACCTTGGTTCCGTGTCCGCGAATGCCTTCACCGTCGCACCACCATGCTCCCTCTGAAAAGCTTTAAGAGGAGTCATGTTTGGGGGGCTGTGGCTGGGTGCTGGCGGGCTCCCCTTACCCCAGCACCCCCACGCTCCCTCCTAGGGCCCGGGCTGAGCCGAGGGGGTGAGCTGGTGCCTGGAGCCACGCAGCGAGCACGTGGTTGGGGCCGCTCCTGTGCCCGGGTGCTGCGTCCACCCTGGCGAGAGGGTCCAGGCTCCTGGGTGGGGGTGGGGTGGGGGGTTCTGCTGAGCGGCTCCCGGCCCTGCTGAGCCTCGGTTTCTCACCCCTGAAGGGGCTGGCAGGTCCGCCTCTCCCCATCCGAGTGAGGATGAGCGAGGGAAGGTGGGGGGCCCTCCGGAGCCCGCTTCTGGTACCCCGGGAAGACTGGCCATGCGGATCAGAACTCACCCCCGTTCTTTAAGGGAATGCGTGCGGTTTTGTTTTCTTCCCGTTTCCTGAACAGTCCGCTGAAGTAGAGCAAAGCCCAGCGTGCTTCCCGAAGCCCTGGGCTCCCGGTCGGCCTTTAAAGTCTCTCTCATTGACGTCTGGCTTTCCACGGTTTCCTGATAGGAGTGATTGCCGGAACACTGGCCTCTTCAGACCCAGTCGCACTTTCTTTCGCTCTTCCCTGGGGCTGAGCAGCGTCTGGGCGCTCACCGGGAAATCTGAAACCGCGGCCTCCCCCTCCTGGGGCTGGGGCTGGTCCGGCAGGCGAGGGGCTTTGGGTTGGCTTCTCCCGGATCCCACCCCCCCAAGCCCCGGCCTGGGGAAGGGAGTCAGCCTGCCCCCCAGCAGTCGGCAGGGCCTCCCCAGCACAAGGAAGGGGCACCCTGCACATGGAGGTAGGCGGCCTTGACCCTCCCTGCCTGGCCTGGCCACCTCACCCCTGGGTGTGTGGAGAAGGGGAGACTTGGCTGCCTTGCACTTGGAGAAGGGCAGGGGCTGAGAGCTGTCCTCAGGTGGCGTTCGGGGGAGGAGGCAACCCCCTCAGTTCTCCAGGCCCCTCGAAGGCCCCGCTTTCCAAAGGGCCTGAACTGCCGTGTCCCCTGGACACTCAGGGGTTCTAGTTAGGGCAGGGTGTTGGCGGAACAAGGCTAGAGGCAAGATTGCCTTGTGCCCTCTGTCCCTCTTCTGGGGACACATTTTCTGAGCCCTCCCTGTGTGCCAGACTGTCTCAGGTTGGGGTGGGTGCTGGGAGGGGCGGAGGAGCAAAAGGCCATCCAACCCACACTCTCTCAGCCTCTAGGGGGATGGGCTAGACATGAGTAATAAGAGGGGAGGGGCTCTGGGAAAGGGATCATTTGCATCTTATGCATATTCAGGACTCTCACCTTGGGCTGAGGCCTTCTAGATGCTAGCCTGGGCCTACCCAGCCCGCTCCCTTCCTCCCCAGGCTGTCCGGGCCAGAGCCGGCCTGCATCCCCCAGGCTCCTGCTTCCTGCCTGGGGCACACAGAGCGAGTGTGTTACCCCAGGCTGGGCATGAGCGGGTGCTGGGCCCCCCTCAGGGCCCCCAGAGTTTTTGTGGGGATGAGCCACCTCTTCTCCCTGCTCGTTGGTACCGCTCTCTAGTCCGGTAGACGGACCCGTGGCTGGGCCCTGGTCCTCGGGGTCTCATGAGGCTGGCTGGGCGGCCTGACTCTCCAGGGGTGCGCTGCCCCTTCGGTGGGGGAGAGGGACCCTTGTGGAGAGAAAGGAAAGGGGCAGAGCACGGGGGCTCCGGGGAGCTATCGTGCGGGGGTCTTTGCTTCCTGGGAGCCGACTCCCGTCCCTGGCCCCCAGGTCTGCCCTCCTCTCTCTTTCCAGACCCTCCTGGGAGGGGCCGCCCACCTGGAGCCCCACCTGGAGCCCCACCTGGCTCTGTTCTGCCCGTTGGTCAGATCGTGCCCGTTAGGGTTAGGGTGCCTTGAGGGTGGAGTGGGGAGGGTGGAGTGGGCGACCCCATTTCCTGTTTTTCCCGCCGTCCTGTAAAGCGGTGCCCAGAGCGGGTGGGTTGAGCAGGACTCTTGGGGACAAGTCACAGGAGCCCGACTCCAGCAGCTAGTGTGGCGAAGTGGACGACAGGCTCGCAGAACCAGGGAGTCCCGGCGGCCGCGGGCTTGTTTCCTGTCTCCGTCTGGGCTCCGCTTCCTTCTCCTGCAGCCTCCCCGGGGTATGGCCCCGTGAGAAACTGGGCCCAGTGAATGCTGCAGGCTGCCGGTGCTTGCCAGTGGGATCCAGAACTGAGACCCCCCCGCCCGCGGGGTCACGTGTCTGTGCTGTCCTCTGGTCAGCGTGCCCGTGGAATCATGGTGGGCAGGCGAGGGGAGGGCTGTGCAGTGACAGGTCACGGGGAAGTGAGGGGCGGTGGACGCCACCCCAGCAGGGGAGGGCCTTTCCCGGGACACGCAAGGTCTTTGTGCCCTGGACACGGGCCACGGGTCCGGCGGGGTGGGGTGCGGCGGCCCTTTCAGAGGGCCACGTGCATAGCAGGTGTCGGGGAGGGTCCCGCGACGGAGTGTGGCTGTCCCGGCCTGGGGTCGGGGTTCTTGCCGTCTCCTTCGTTCAGCGGTGGTTGGGTCCTGCCCGCGCAGCCCTGGCTGACACGTCCCGGAATGGGAGTGGCGGGAGCAGGCTTCAGGGGCTTTCTTTCACGTCCCTCCCCGCTGAGCTGCGAAGCCCCGCAGGGAGCCAGCGCCGTGGGCCCCAGGGTGCCCTCCGAGTGTCGGTGCCTTTGCCTGCAGCCTGCATGCCTGGCTGCCCCCCTGGGAGTGGCGGGAGAAGGCGAGCCGCAGATGGGCCTCCTCTGGTCTTCCCAGCGGGAGGCCGGCCTCCGCTCATAGCTCCTTCTGCCCAGAGCACAGCTGTTGCGGGGGAGGTCTCACTGAGCAGACGCCACGTGGGCACCTACTGTGTGCGGGAGGGTCACCGCGGAGTCCCGGGACAGGCTCACGGGGTCTCGGAGTTCCTAGGGCGCTTGGCGCTCGCCCCACCCGACTGGGACCTCTCCAGGGACGGGAGGCTCCCCTCCTGGTGCAGCACGTTCCAGGGCGTCTGGCCGTCCCGAGAGCGGCCCAGGCCAGCATGGAGTCAAGGTCACGGAAAGGAGATGGTGCTGCGCCCTGGGTGGGTGGCCGGGACGGGCGAGAGGCCGAGTCTCCTCTGGCTGGGTTTCTGGGCTGTGAGTCTGTCCACTCGTGAACCTCGGGGAGGGGGCGCAGTGCTGAGGGGCCCGGCTTGGCGCCGTTTGGTGGCGAAGACTGGCCCCCAGTGTGGGGGAGAGATCGGCTTCCTTGTCCCTGTGCTGTCCCGCCTCCTGCAGTGGCACCTGCGGTGGCTGGAAACAGGACAGATCTGTCCCCCTACAGTTCTGGAGGTTGGGGGGTGGGGGACGCTGTCACTGACTTAACAGAGTCAGGGCGGGGGCAGGGCTGCACCTTTCTGAGGCTCGGGGGAATCTGTCCCCTGGTCTTTTCAGCTCCTGGAGGTGCCTGCGTCCCTTGGCCGCATCACCCCAACCCGTTTCACTGTCACATGGCTGCCGCCTGCCGCACACCTGCCCGGCCTCCCTCCGTAAGAGCCTAGTGACTCCACTGGGCCGCCCGGAGCCCGGGATCCACTCTATTTCCAGGTCCTTAAGTGAATCGCGCAGCTAGGCCCCGCCGACGGTAGCGTGTGCTCGGGCTCTGGGCATTAGGCGGTGGCATCTTTGGGGCGGTGTTGGCAGCCGTGCTACCACCGTCTTCTCTCTCCGCCCTCCCCTCCCCTGGCCTTTCTGCTGAGGCTCCGCCCACCTCTCCTCTTCTTCTCTCCCCTCCCTCGCCCTTCTGCTGCTCGGCCACTTCCAGCCTGGCCTCCAAACCTCCACCCCCCAGCCCCCACCCCGCTCTTGCTCCCGCCCTGTCCCCCCACCCTGGAGACCCCCTTATGTGTCTTCCCTGAGACCTCAGCCCGACTCTGGGCCTCGGTCCCTCCCCGTCTGTGGACCGGCGTGGGGCACCACGGCACAGACAGCCTTTCCCACGAGTTTGGTGCTGTGTGCTCGTCCTGAAGACAACGGTTTTTAATCCACTTGTAGGCAAAGCTTGGTCAGCTCCAAAGGATAGCCAATCAGCAAATATTTAACGGGCATCTTTGAATGGGAGGCGGTCCCCCAGGGTGGGGCTGGGGAGCGGCCTCAGCACGAGAGGAAAGCGCCCAAGGCTCAGGAGGGCTCGCTGGGCGGGCGGGCAGGTCCTGCCTGCAGGAGCCGCAGGGCCCGTGGGGCCGCTGGGGTCTGGAACGGACCCTGTTGTCTTGGGTTGGCCAGTCTTGCATGGTTTGGGGGACGGCTGGGAGCCCCAGAGAGGGGACAGCTGGGCCGAGCTGGGGCTCTGGTGACCAGGGGCCCGGGCTCGCCTGCTGCCCTGGTTAGCTGGGTGATGCTGGGCAGATCACTGGCCCTCAAAGCCCTGGCTTCCCCTAGTGGCTGGGAGCAAATGGCTGACCAGGAGTCGGGGGGCGGGGAGCACAGAGCCAGGAGGCCAGCTTGGAGTTCTCGAGCTTTCGGACTTGGCTGACATGGACAGTTGAGTTAAACGCTTAAACCCAAACAAGGAGGTTCTGAGCTCCTAAGTGCCCCTGGCCGCTCCCCTCCCCTTGGGCCGGGGTCCCCTCCCACTCGCGCCCCATGACTGGACCCCAGAGCTTTCTTCCCCATCACTTAGAGAACAGCCTCAGTAGCCAAAGAGGAAATGAGTTTCAGGTGGACCTATTTTTACCACAGTGGAGAGCAAACTGTTAATTACCTAGAAATCACATGAGGATTTTTACCCTCAAAAATATTGGGGGGGGTGTTCAAGTTTTCATAGATATTAATTATAGATATCAGCTTCAGCCCACTGAA
This sequence comes from Trachops cirrhosus, assembly GCA_028533065.1. Classification (NCBI taxonomy): domain Eukaryota; kingdom Metazoa; phylum Chordata; class Mammalia; order Chiroptera; family Phyllostomidae; genus Trachops; species Trachops cirrhosus. The sequence continues at coordinate 2,158,774 of CM052538.1, read as the reverse complement.
ATAATTCCTCTCTCAAGAGATTAAAGACATCTAAGACGCTGTGCCTTGTTAAACATAATGCATATTCTTTTTCTCCATTTCTGCTTAGGGCGCGGGATGGAAATGGGAGATGGGGGATTTGAGACGATGTGGTCCCTTTTCTGTGTTTAACTGAAGCGTGACTCCTTCCTGTGTGTGTGCTCGCAAGTCTCCGAAGCCAGGGAGCAGTGGATGATGGAGGTCGAGAAGGCAGCCCTGTAGCAGTGTGAATATTAACGCTCTGGAGAACTCGGTGGCTGGCCTCCGTCCGCGTGCTCCAGCCCCGTTCACGTCCGTGTGGGACAGGCCCCGCCTCCGGGCCTCCCGCAGCCCCGGGGAGAGGGCAGACTCTTCCCCCAGCGCCGCTCCTTCTCCCAGGACACCTCCCTGCCGCTGACCCCTGCGGTGCCAGGTCCAGGCAGCTGCCTGCACCCGCCGGCCCTCCCCACCTCAGAGCCCGTGTCCCCGGATTGCTTCTCACTTTGGGACTTGCTGAGCAAAGCCTTCCCGGGCCGCCCTCCTTGGATGTGGCCTCCTGTCCTCCACCTGTGCCTCCTGCTAGTTGCCTCGATCACATCGCGCCATTTGCACTTGTTGATCTTTTGTCCTGTTCGCTCCGCGTGTGTGTCTGTCTCTATCGGAAACCCAACTCTGCAGGCAGGGACAGTGTCAGAGCGCAGGGCCATGTCCAGTTTGAGGTGTCACGTGGGACTGCCCGGTGCCCAAGTCCCGCAGACCCCAGCCCTCTGACTTGGCTTTAGCATCTCTGCCCTCCCGGGCCGGGGGCCAGGGAGTCTGGCGTAGCCCGCCCGAGCGGAGGCCTGGCACCGGCCCTGCTAACCTGCAACCACGTCTGAGAGCCGCGGCGGCCGGTCGGGACCCTGGTGGGAATTCAGTTTCCGCAGGGCAGACGGCGACGTGGACGCAGCCCAGCCTCCAGCGGGCGTGCCTTCCCCGGGCCCTCCGTGCCCTCTGTGCCCCGCGGCCGCGCGGCCACTGTGCCACGTCCCTGTGAAATAAAGGCGTACGCGGCTCACGTGAGACGGAGGAAGTCCGGGTCGCGGATGGATCTCAGAACGAGTTCTAGCGAAAGCACTCGTGGTGTGAGACGCTGCCCCCGCTGGCTGGCAGCCCGGGAGTGGTTTCCTGCTGCTGGACGTGGGCTGACCTGTGGTTCTCTGGTCCGGCTTCCCCGCGTCCGGGCTTGGTGGTGGCAGCAGCTGTGATTCGGAGGCCGCCCTGTAGAGAAGCAGGCGGAGACCGAGGCTCGGGGAGGGGAGGTGACCGGGCCACGCTCTCCGGCATGACTGCCTGCCATCAGAGGGTGCAGTGTTGGGCACGGGGGCCTTGTCTGCTTCAGCTCCGCACCCCAGTGCGTGATGCAAGGCTGGCTGCATCGCAGGGCCGCGGGAGGTAACTGAGGAAAGCAAACGGTGGATGAAGGTGTGGCAGAGAGAAGAGGACAAGAGTCCTGTTTCCTAGTTCCCAAATTCAGACAGGGCCACGGGGCTGTCGCAGGCCGAGCCAGACTTTGGTGTCCCTTGAAATGGTATCTGGAAATATCTACTCAGTGCTCACGTACAATGGGTGGGAGGGACTGATTCAGGCCGCTGGGGCAGAGCGAGTGGGGGCGGTCCCCGTGCAGAGACCCCTCCGGCGCTCGGTGACCCCGCAGTCCACACCTGCAGCACCGCGCGGGGCTGCCGCTGGGACGCCGCCCTGTCCCCAGGCTCCTTTGCAGGTGCGCGCTTGGTCACTGCGCAGCGAGAAGTGATTTAGGGGGTGAGTTTGCATGAAATTTCCAGCAAACTGTTTTAGCACATTGCACACTTACGTTCTTCTGTTTCCAAATTGCCAAAGAAAGTAAATGATTAATTGACACCCACACGGTTTTTTTAAAAAGGAATGATTTTTCAAAACACAGTCATGCCCTAATGGTTTGTTAGAGAGGGGAAGAAAGCTTTAATAAGCACAAGTCTGTTTAATAAATCATAATTACTTACGAGGGGCCTATGCGTCAGCTTGAGGGAAGCGCCCCATTAAACATCTAATCGTCCGCACGCGTCTTCATCCAGAGCTGGTGACGCCCCCCATGGGGTTGACCAGATGTCACCAGGTTCTCCCAGCGAACTTCATCTCTTTTGTTTTTTTTCTCTGAGTTTCTGCCTGATGTCCTTGCGGAGTTTCCCCCAGACCTGGGTGTATACTAGGCCCCTGAGGGCACCGGTCATGCAGACGGAGGCGGGACCACCTCCTGTCCTCCGTGGGCGTCTGCCTTTGGAATGAGCTCCCAGGTGACTGGGGCACACCGCGTGCAGAGCCCTTTCTCAGGCTGTGTGGCCAGAGCAATCACGGGACTCTTTCGTCACGTCCCGTGTGGCCGGGGTCGCCCTCTGTGCCCTTCTATTTTGGGGTGCTCGAGAGCATGGACTGGATTGGGGGGCAGGAGAGAGTCACCACTAGTTACCTGCCACTGAGCAAAACAGGTAGAACGACATCAGAGTGACACCTACTGTGCACCAGGCGTGCAGGACCCAGAGAGACACGAGGGCCCTGCATTCCCGAAGCCCTCAGCCTGGTGAGGAGAGGGGCTGCTGGAACACGGTGGGGGGCAGCGTGCTCTGCATGGGGGTCAGGGCAGGCTTCCTGGAGGAGGAGGCACTTCAATGCAACGGGGATTAAGTAGAATTTCATTAATTTCAGCACGTACGTATTGAGTGTCCAGCCTGTTCTGGGTGGCAGTGATTTAGTGACGACCAAGCCAGCCAGGGCCCGCCTACGTGGGCTTTGCGTTTGAGCGAGGCGGAGGCCGCAGAACGCAAACGCAGTGAAGTCCGTTCAGTGGCGGCAAGCGCTGTGCGGGGTTTCGAACAGATAGCGACCTGCAGGGGACAGGGCGTCCGAGTGGCCTAGGAGCCTGCCATGCCGTGCGAATGCCCGCAGCAGCGTGACTCACAGCAGCCCCAGGAGCCGGCAGCTGGCAGATGGATGAACTCAACAGGGTCTGTGCGTGAAATGGAATATGACGAGGCCAGGAAAAGGAACGCGGCACCGGCACCTGATCACGATGGGTGACCTCTGCACACACGATGCCAAGCGAGGGAAGCCAGGCCCAGAGAGGGCAGAGGGCCTGGTGCCGCGGCCCCTGTGCGGTGGGCAGGGCAGGCAGGACAATCTGTGCAGATGGAGAGCGGACCAGCGGCCTCAGGGGGCGGGGCCGGGGTGGGGGCGGGGCCAATGTCCACTGGGGGTGGGGTTCTTTTTGCGAGGTGCTGAAAATGTTACAAATGAACTCAGTGGCGCCCGCCTGCGTGACGCTGGGGGTGCACCAAGAGCGGCTGAATTGTGCACTTTAGATAGATGTGTTGTGTGGGGTGTGGATTTAGCTCCAGAAAGCTGCTGAGAGAGAGGGTGTGTGTTGTGGCTACAGTGGAGGGATGGGGAGGAGGTGTGGGCTGCAGTGAGGAAGCAGGGTCAGCGCGGGCGAGGAAAGGCCCCCTCCACCGCCGGCATCCGCGGGGCAGAGCTGGAGCGTCAGGGCTGCCAGGGCGGAGGTGGGTGTGGCCCTGCCCAGGTGGGCGGGGGCGGGCCCCGCAGGGTGGGCCTCCCTGAGGGTGCTCACGGGATGGGCCTGGGAAGAATTTTCTGCAGAGGAAGCAAAGCGGGATGGAAACCGTCCCTCCTCCGCTGCGGCTCTGCCTCAGCCAGCTCACAGCTACCCTGCGGGGCTTCTCCCCTCTCTTCCTGGCGCAGATTCCCACCGGGGTGTTGGGGGGAGGGCCCCCTAACCGCACCCCAGCGTGCTGAGATCCCAGGGCCCTGAGCCCTGAACTGACCAGGATTCAGCGGAAAACCCAGACTCCTGTTCCCGGTGAGCACACCGGCCACGCTGGTTTTGGACCTTGCAAGGAGAAAGGTCCAAGAAAGAACCCTAAAATCCCCGACAGTCCCCTGCCGCAGAGAGAACCACCCCCTTCCCGTGGGTCTTCCGTGCGAAGCCCAGAGCCCCCCTGCGTGCAGTGTGGAATTCTCTCTGCTGCGCGCTTAGCTTAGCGCTCTGTCGAGAACCAAGGATTCCCTCCGCGGTGGGAGTCCTGTGGAAACTCAGGAGACGGTGTGGCCCCATCATTTCTTTGTCCTTCTCCTGTTGTATCCTTGGAAAGATCCTCGTTTTAAAATTGTAAACGATTGTATGGACACCCCTCACCCAAATCAACACGGCTGGATGAAGTTCCTTACGCATGCACGTGTCCGATGACTTCCTAAGACGGTTCCCTGAAAGGGCGACACCGCGTCAGAGGTCGGGAGCCTCCCCCACACTGGCTGCCTAGTCACGCAGATGCTTTCCCGAGAGGCCCAGGGGTGCATTCCAGAATCACAGGGTGGCTAGTGCCTGATAAGCTCCCAGGACAGACGTCACACGGCCCTTCCCATCCCTTCACAGGGAGGGCTGGGCTCGGGGAGCGATGGCCCACGGCCTGGCTCGTGGCGGCTCAGGAATGGTCAGGGGCCTCAGCCGGGGCGAAGCCTCAGCGACTGGGGTGTTGGCTCCTTTGTCTGGGGGAAGGGAGGGAGTTCAAGATGAGGGTCCAAAGCTGAGTGGTCCCCCAGGGGACGGACAGATGGGGACCTGACTCTCTCTTCTCCCTGCCCGCACCCTAACCAGCCTCTGTCGAGGGTGTCCTGGGCTCCGTGGGTTGTGGATCTGTGCGCTTTTCCTGCGAGCGGCAGAGCTGTGCGGCCGTGGCCGGCACCTGTTCTTTGGGAAACGAAGCCAGCTCAGAAGTGTTCTCTGATCTCCCCGAGGCCGTGGTGACCTCACCCCCCGCGCCCTCTGCCCGCGTCCTTGCCAAGGCCTTATTGAAAGGTTGACGAAGACATCCATGACCTTTTGCTTAATTGAGGCTTTTGTTAAGTGCACAGCTGAGCTTCCCACCTCTGCTCTTCGGTGTTGGGAAGTTTTCTGAGAGCTGGTCAGCGAGGCAGCTGTAAGGGGAAGGGGGAGGGAGAATGGGATCCCATCACGCAGAGTAGGTTGGCAGACTCCTGTCCACCCTTCAGAGCCCTCGGGAGGCCCTGCCTCCTCCGAGAGGCCCTTCCTGGTTGCCCTGGGCGGACGGAGGTGAGGGCGGGGCTGCTCGCACCAATGCTTTGCGAGGCACGCGTTTTGGTCATCGGTGAGCCCCGTACAACCATCGTCTCGACCGCCTGACCTCTCCGTCGACTCCGCAGACCCTGAACTCCAGAGCTCAGGCCTCTTCCTCTCTGTGTAGCGCTGCTCTCGGCTCAGAGGAGGGCGCGGCTCCTGGAATCGAAAGGAGCTCTGACCGCAGCACTTGGCTGCGCAGAGCCTGACGGGAAGGCTTGTCGAATCGTCTCCTCCAACCCTTCCTGCGGCTTCCCCTCTCCTAGTGGCTCAGACCTGCATGGGCCGGCCCGCCGGGGAGCG
>CM052538.1:2041895-2152807 GCA_028533065.1 Trachops cirrhosus | reverse complement strand
TCTTCCACCGCCCACCTGTCAGGAGCCTGTCCGAGTGCAAGGGGAGGGGACGTAGGCCTCGTCTCTCAATGGCAGCCAAGTCTGCTCTTAACCCCACCATGGCGAGACACTGTGGCCATGGCCGGTGACCCCCAGAGCGACCTGCACAGCCCAGGTGTGACTCCCCTGCGATGGCCCTTCTGGGTGTGGGGGGTGTGCCCTGAAGCAGGTGTCGTGTGCCATGCCTGTCCCCACTCCCCAGCCCTGGGAGGTGGCCATCGCTCACCTCCATAGGGCCCAAGGTCACAGAACCCACGGAGCAGAGTCTGGATGATAACCCGGGTCCCTCTGACCCCGAGCCTGGCCCTGCTCGGCCCCCATGAGTCCCTCCAGCAGAGGACCCAGGTGGCGGGGGGCAGAGCTGTGCTGAATGCACGCATGCCCGTAGCTCGTGGTGGGTGCCATCCTGTCACCGAAGGGTTAAGTCCTGGTGTCTCTGTGGGCCCAGCCCAGCGGGGAATCTACTAGGGTTGATCCCCAACAGGCAGAGGGCAGCCGGGCCTCTGCGGGCACACGGACCCCCTGCCGGAAGCCGGGATGCTGCGCAGGATAAAGAAGAGCTGCGGCCCTTCCCCTGAACCCCCTGACCCAGACGGCCGTCTGTCCCCTTCACAGTCGCTGCTCAGGTCGAGACCTGCTGGCTCCCTGTGTGGGGGCGACTCGCCCGTGAAGAGTTCCTGGACAGGCCCCACTCAGTTTGGGGCGGCTGGGGTGGCACCCCACCTGCGTTTTAGGGACCCCCAGGAAGCGCCAGGGCGTGGGCTTCTCCTGTCCTCACTCCTCGATTCTGGGTCTCCTCGCCGACGGCCCAAGTGCATGATGGTGGCACCACGATGAGCCTGCCCCCGCGATCCACACACGACACCCGCCCGCCCGTGCACACCCACTCAGGACACTGGCCAGTGGGTCTCCTGTCGGTGGGCACAGTGCCCGCTCCCGGGCAGCTCCTCTGGGCACTGCCCAGAGCTGGACCCCGGAGAGCGCTGGCGAGCGAGCAAGCCACAGCGCAGCCTCATCACGTCGCTGCCCTCAGCAGCCCGGGAGGGCGGATTCATCCGCTCCATCATCTCGACAGCCCCTCCGGGGTTCTGGTCCCGAGCCCTTAATTTGCCTGCATGCCAGGACTCGCGGTCCATGACCTTTAGACTCCGGCTCTGCTCCGACATTTCAATCGAGCCCTCGGCGCTGGGGCCCCCGCCGGGCCAGCTGCTGCGTCCCTGGGGGAGGCGGCGCGCTGCGCAGCCACCTGCCTTCCCTCCGCCCTGCCTGTCGGGAGCAGGGGCCCCACTGCAGACGGGGTGCTCAGGTCGATGCTGCCTCACGGAGCACCTCACCCCAGAGGGGCGGCACTGGGTGGGTGTCAAGGCCGGCGAGGCTCTGACCACCCCTGCCCCGGGGGCGCTGGGTCCCCTGGGGACCTGCCGCCTGGCTGTGGAGACTGTCACTGTAGGGCACCGCGCCGGTGTTTTCCTCCCGACAGGTCGGTCTCTCTGTGACAGCCCCGTGGGGTTGGCACTCTCATCGTTGGCCCCTCCCCCCTTACAGAGAGGAGACTGAGGAGCCTCGGGGCCTTGGGTGTGGGCCTGGGCTTACACACCTGGAGGGCGGGGCTGGGGGGTCGAACCCAGGAGTCTGGGGGCGGAGCTCCTGGTGCAGGTGCACAGGTCAGCAGACACAGGTGCGGCCCCGCCCGGAGGTGCGGGGTCCCCAGTGCCTGCAGCGGGGAGGCACGCTGGGCGTAGACACCGTGTGGGGAGGGCTGGGGCTGTGCCGGGAGGGGCGGGCCTAGGGGACCGGAGCTCTGCCAGCATATCCAGGGTGACCGTGACAGCGTCTCCGGTCACTGCTGAGCCCCGCTCCATGGTGGACAGAGACCTCAAATGCAGCACCCGCAACCTTTGCAGTGGCCCCTCGGGGCTGTTCTGTCACCCCCACCCCCAGGACAGGGCCCGGGGTGTCCTTGAGGCTCACACCCTGTGAATTCAGGGCGTGAGCAGACGCCGGCCGGCGTCAGGGTGGGTACGCAGTCAGGGCCTTGGAGGGAGACTCTGGATAAGGCTGGTGGGCACTGCGTGGTGGACACCTCTCGGACGGGGCGTCTTAAAGCCCCCAGATGGTGTTGGCGAGCCCCCCTTTCTGTGAGTGGAAGCTGCTTTCCTGGCGAGTCAGAGCCTGCTCTGCAGCCCTTCCCTGTGTGTGAGTTCCGCTCCATGCTCTGCCCACCAGAGCCTCAGGCCAGGCTCTGCCTCTGCGTGACTCAGTTTCCCCATCTGTAGAGTGGACGTGATTGCAGTGCTTTCTTCCGTCAGAGGGTGGTTGTGAGGATTGGAGAGTGAAGTGAGAGACACTGTCCCGTGTTCCTCGTAGGCTGCAGTGTCCTCACCTGTGAAACACGGTGGTTGGACCTCAGGGGCAGGGAGGGAGGGGGCGGGAGTGTGCCTGCTGTGGGTCACATGCTCACAGGCGGGCCTGGGCACCTTGGTCCTGGGCCGGGGAAGGGAGTGCTAGCCACCCGCCGCTCCCCCAGGGCCCCCTTTCCCCAGGAGCTGGGAGACAGGGGTGAGGACTCGAGTTCCAGCAGGGAAGGCGACCTGGGACTGGGCTGTCCCTGCAGCGGTGGCTTTGTCCATCGCCCTCACGTGCGTGCGTCCCTCCGCTGCTGGACCTGCTTTCAAGCTGCCCAGGGCCGCGGGCCGCAGCGCTGGCCCGGCTGGTGCAGGGACGCTGCCCACCCTCCCCTGCCCAGCCAGTGCTTTGTGCCGAGTCCCCGAGAAGCTGACGGCGTTGCCAACGTAGCGATCTGTTTTTAGGGTCCAAGCAGGGCTTTGAATTATTCTGGTGCCGTTGGGGAGTGTTGGCTGGAGGACTTCTAGGAGTACCCTTGCCTGGCGGCCCTGCACAGGGGCCTCTGCTGGGGTGTCTCGGGCAGCTATGTGGCAGTGCACCCCCGGGGCCTCCGGGGCTTGGAGGAGACCCCGTCCCGCCCTCCAGCGTGGGCCAGGGCGCCCGAGCCTCTGCATGCCTGGGGTCACGTGTGCTGGCCCGGATCTGGCCCGGCTGTCCTAGCGCCCGGCCCTCTGTTAGAAGCATTCTGGCCGGAGGGAGGACCCTGGGCATGTCCTGTTGGCCGGCCTCTTCTTTCCATGTGGGCTCTTCAGTGACCCTCAGAGCAGAGCTCTGGGGCAGGGACGCACTTTGCAGAATGAGCCGTGAGGCTCAGAGAGTGTGGGCCCTTGTCTGAGGTCACCCCGGCCTGGGGCCTGTGCATTGGCTCCGGGCCACCCACAGGAGCGTCTCTGGTGTGAACAGAGGGCCGGTGGGTGGGAAGCCCTCACTGGCACCCTTAGAGGGGAGTGTTTGGGTAACCAGGCCCTGTGGGGGGCAGCGCCTGGGGAGGAGGGTGGTGGTGAGTGCCCAGGTGAGCCCCCAGGGCCATCAGTCTCCCCCGAGCTCCTGCCGTGTGCAGGCGCTGTCCTTGGGCAGGACACGGGCGACCCGAAACCCCTCCTCTGCGGCCTCCTGCGGAGAAGGGGTGTGCTGTGAACCCGCCGGGGAGCAAGCACGCACCTGCCACGCATGCCCACGCACAACCGCCCACGCGTGTGCTGGCGTGCGGCGGAGGAAATGGAAGGGAGAGGGGGGAGTAGGGAACGACGGAGAATGGAGGTGGCTGACATTTTCGGTTCGGCGGCCGGAGGAGCGCTCGCTCTCAGGGTGACTTGGGGAAATTCTGTGAGGAAGGTGATGAGAGCTTCGTGGGCTGGGGGGGTGGGGTGGGGGCAGCCAGTGCAAAGGCCCAGAGACGGTTTAACAGGGGCTTTAGCTTGAACGCAGTCTCCCGGCCTGGAAGTGAGAAGCAGTGTGATTTTCCAGGCGAGACAGCTCCACTGGGGCCGGTGGGAGGCCCGTGGGACGGTTTGGCTGCCCCGACGAAGCTGGCCTTGGTGGCCACCTGGGTCGAGGGTGGCTATTTTAGCCACCACGAGGGAACAGAGATGGGAGGTTCCCGACAGCCACCTCCGTCTTGGTCGTTGGTGGCCCAGCCGGAACCAAACTGGCTGCAGTAAGAAGAGGCGACCTCTGCCCAAGGCCCAGGGAAGGCTCCCAGTCCGCCGGGCCCCTGTCGCACACGGTGCATCTCGTCATTGAAAGAAGGTCCCCTTCTGCCGGCCCTTCCCTGTCGCGGCTGCAGAGCCCCTCTCAGCCGCGACCCCGTGTGGCCCTGAGAGGACCCGCCCACGTCTGTGTGAGTGGAGCTGCCCTCGAGGGGCAGCCGCAGCCCCGGGTGGGGTCTGACCCCGGCATTCAGCGCTCCCTGTTTTCGCGTCTTCCACCCACGCGGCAGCTGCGTTGAGCCGCTGCCGTGCACCAGGCACTACGCTCGGTGTCCCCGGTGCTGTTGTGAGTCCACGTCCCGGCGGGTCCAGTCCCGGGTCTCGGCCTCTCTGAGCCTCTGCTGTCCCTTCGCAAACGGCCAGCTCCCAGCTCGGGAGACTTGGCAGGAGTTCCCGTGGGAAGCGGCGGAGTGCTGGCGGGGCGGGGCTTGTGCCCAGTCTCCTTGCGCGGCAGCGTGGACGGTGGGGCAGGATTCCTGCAGGAACGGCACCGGGATCACCCGAAATGCCCTTGTTGGGGTCGCTGCTTCTAAATCAGGGGAGGAAGCAGCGCGAGAACGCGGGGTGGAGCGTTAGGGGTTTAAAAGGCGCGAGTGGGAGGTGGAGGGGGGCTCAGGGAATGCCCGCCCTCCGACAGGTGAGATGCTTCCTCTCAGGAACCAGTGTCCCTCCTGACCCCCTGGCAACAGAGACCAGTTTTTGTTGAATCGTGGCCGGGATGGGGTCACGTCCGCGAGGCAGAGCGGAGTTATGTAACCTGCCTGCTCAGTGACCCGGACGCTGCACTCAGAAGGATGAATAACGATTGCATTAGCGCGGATGCTTGCGCCCGGGGCCAAACCAACTGGACTGGAAGAGGTGGTGGTGCAGGGGGGTGGGCGGGGAATGGGGGGTGGGGGGATCTTTGTGAAGGAGCCACAGAGGCTTTAGGTGTTGCCGGTGGCGTTCTTTGCTGTGGGTGAGACGGAGTGCAGGCCCAGCCGGCCCTCTTTGAACAGCTACAGGAAGTGCCCGCGCCGCCCTCCTTCGCGGAGGCAGCTGGGGTCCCGGGGAGGCACTGCTTCCCACCGGTCTCCTGTCGGCCACTGGCTGGTGCCGTCAGCCCAGAGCGGCTTGGTTGCTGTGTGGAGTGAGGAGGGCTGTGTGTGTGTGCTTGCATGCGTGAGTGTGTGTGCACAGAGGGTGGGGCGGGGGTGGCAGCTGGGCCTGGCACAGTCTTGGGGGGAGCACGTGTCTTCACCTGGGTGAAGGCCCTGTGTGATCAACACAGTGCCCTCTGCTGCCCGGGTTCGGTGGGTGCATTTGAATCCAGCCCCCGCTGCCTCCTTGCGCCCTCCTCTTCCCCAGCCCTGGCCTCGCAGGGCCTCCCTGGGTTGGAGCTGAGAAGGCCGGGCCCTCTGGGTCCTTCCTGGACTAGTTCCCTGTTTCTTTTCCAACTCCGCCCACTGCCCCTCGTTATTGCGGCCTCCTCTTCCAGGGCCTCCTCCTCGTGGCGGGGTCAACAGCCCTCACTGCTGGGAGCCTTGTGTACCGCCAGGCCTGGTGTCAGCAAGATGGTGAGGCTGGGGTTCTGGTCTTCTCGAAGGAAAGATTCACTCCATAGACTGACCACGTGCTGCAAAGCCAGCAGGACTTCACTGGCAGCAGCCCAGCCTAGTCCGGGCTGGGAAGCGAGGAAGGGCTCAGCCGAGCACAGGCAGCAGGAGGGCGCAGGCCTGAGCCCTCTGGGAAGTGGGGGAGAGGGGACCGTGGGGACAGGTCCAGGGGGTGAGCCCCGCCTGGACAAGCTGCTGCTGCCCGCCACTGCCCTGGTTGTGGTCTCATGGGAACCCTCAGAGTTTAGGAGACGCAGGCCTGTGGGGGAAGAGGGAGGGGCGGCGGAGGGGGGGGGGACGTGCTCCCAGGGCTGCTGGCCCTTTGTCTTGAGGACTTTATCTCTCTCTCCCAGGTGGGCGCTTCAGGCGGGTTTCGGCAGAAGAGTCTCGGGCTGTCCAGGTGTGTCCTTCCTGGGTCGTGGTCTCCTGGGGTTATTAGTCCGTGCAGGTGGCCCCGAGGCAGCCGTGGTGGCGTCACTGTCTGGTTTTGCTGCTTTTCCTGGCCTGGGGCTGAAACACAGCAAGGCCCAGATGTTGTCTCCAGGGAGCAAAGGTCAGGGGTCCAAACTGGAAAGGTCGCCCTGCGGGTGAGATGCTCGTTGTCCCAGTTTTGCAGGCTGCTGGGCCCCGGGCCTGGAAAGGTCCTTCTGCCTTCTGGTGACCTTCTGCCCCTGGCCCGCCGTCCTCGCCCTGCCCACCCCAGGCCCTGGTGGGATTCTGCAGGGAGGGGGGACGCGCCCCCACACTGCTCCTTGGCAGTGTCCTTCTTGTCATTTCTCCGGCCTGTGGCCCTTTCCCTGCTTTCAAGACACTTTCTGGACATCGAGTCCCCCTTTCTTCTCTGCTGGTCCTGCGTTCCTCCGCTGGGGGCCTGACCTGCTACAGTCAGTTTCAGGGACCCCCCCGTCCCACTTGCAGGGCCCAAGGGGGACCCACTGGCAGCTTTTGGGCTTCTGCAGAGGGGTCGGAGGCCAACGACAAGAGCCAGGGGCAGGGCAGGGGTCGAGGTGCCCAGACCTCCCTTGCTGAGGGTCGCCCTTCCCCCAAAACAGCTGCCCTGCTGACCCTCAGGGCCCGGAATGAGCCGCCACTCCCCCCTACCCCCCACCCCCTGGTAGCCGCTTCTCCTCGGCCTCTCCCGGTTGATTTCCTGGAAGGCCTCGGTTTCCATTTCGGATCTTCCTGACCCCGGTGGCCTCCCCCAGGTGCTTGCTGGCCCCAGGTTGCCGTCCTCCTGCAGGCTGGTCCTCAGTGACTTTGCTGGTCACAGCCGCTGACAGTGAAGGGACTCAGGGGACTCATCGGGCTGTAGGAGGGGCCTTCCCGGAGCGGGCCACGCCTGCCTGGTCTCTGGCGTTTCCCCCTTGGGAGGCGGAGGGCAGGGCTCTGCGTGCGACATCTCGAGATCACACTGCCCTCCCGACTGCTGGTCAGCGAGGCGATGACGGAGGACAGAAGCGGCCCTTTGCTTTCTGTGTCTTTGCGGCTCGAGGCCGCTGTAGCCCTCACTCTCTTGCCGAGCTGTTTTGGGAGGAGGGATGCTGTCCCTCAAATTGCAGGTCCCCGTGTGGCTTCCCTCCCCTGTGGTTGGGATGGGCCTCCATGGCGTCCCAGACAGACACCTGGTCCCCACGTGCCGGACGTGGGTGCTGGTTAGAGTTCCAGCCGCTGTCCCGCCCGCCCCCCATGTGTGGGGCCTGGCCTCTGCAAGCCCCCCACCCCGGGCCGTGGTCGTGATCCCAGCGCCGCCGCGGGGTTGCCTGGGCTCCGCAGGGACCGGTGTCTGGGAGCTGCATGTGAGACCGGCCCTGGTGGGGGTGGGGACGCCCGAGGGCTTCCCTCTCTTCAGGGTCTCCTTCTGCAAAGGAAGTTTTACCAGCAAATGACTGTGAGGACACCTTCCCGGGGACGTGTCATTTGTGTGCTGTGCCACGCGACGCTGTCCGGGCTGCCCGTGGGGATGAAGGGTGGACTCTAATTTGCCAGGGGCATGCCGGCGGGAGTGGCAGTGAGTTATCTGCCCTGCGTTCTGCCCGATCACTTCTCCCTTCTGGGCTCTCCGGTCGGGACGGGCAGAGGCCGGAGACCGGGGGCCCTGCCGGGCCACCAAAACACCGTCTCCTTTAGCGGCCCCGCCTTCTCAGCCCTGGACCCTGCTAGGGTCCTGCAGCTGTGAGTGGCGGACTTCTTCCAGGCGAGGTGGTGGGGCGATCACATGGCAACCCGGAGAAGCCCAGAAACAGAGGCTGGGGCAAGTGGCCTGTCGGACGCAGCTGGATAAAATCCAGGATATTCAGTTGCGTTTCAGTTTCAAATAAGCAACAATAACTTTTTTGTATAAGGATGTTCTGTGTGATATTTGGGATGTACTCACATTAAAAACATTACTTGTTGTGCATTTGAACTTCAAACCCAAGCGCTGCATGGGGCGCCCTCGCCCTGAGCGCCGCCCTGCCATCTGCTCTGTCTGGAGTGCAGCTGTGGCTGTGGGTTTAGTGTTTGGGTTTGCTAAGTCTGCAGCCTGCCCTCTGCAGCCTGGTGCCCCTGCCACGGGGTGCCGGTTCCGTCTGGCTGTGCTCACTCTGCGGGCCGGTGGGGCGCAGGGGGGCGCAGGGGGGCAGTGCGACTCACAGGCATCCTAAAGCCCCCTTCGCCCTGCCCTTCACAAACCCATTATTTCCCAAGAACTTGAGCCAGCACTTGGCTGACCTTGTCCCAGCCTCAGCCCTGAATGTGTCTGTGTGCCTCTGGCCTTGCCGCCCCCACATCACTTACCCACGGCTCCGTGCCCGGAAAGTGCTGGCCGGGCCGGTGCTCCCAGGGAGCCTGGCAGCAGGCTGGCTGCGCCACAGCACCTGCCGGGGGTTCTGGAGGCACCAAGCCCTGGTCCTCTGAGGGCCTGGCCAGCTGGGGTCTGCGGCTGGGCCCCAGTCCGCCCCCCAGGGACTTCATCTCACGGCTGGAGGCCTGGGTCCAGCCTACTGGCGCCCCTGCACATCTGGGGACCGCTCTCTCGGTCACCGCAGGCAGTGTTTTGGTGTCTCCGCCCTGGGGCTGCTCTCGGAGCAATAGAATCGGCAGGGGCTGGGGTTTGGATGTAGGTCTTGGATTTGGACAAAGTTGGGGCGACCATATTCATTCCACCCCACACCAGGCCCAGCAGGAGGCCTGAGGCTCAGAGGAAAGGGTCCCCGAGACCAGCCCCAGCTTTGGTGACTCACTATACGCTCAGGGGTGGGCCTGCAGTCCCGCCCACAGCAGGACTTGTCCAGGCAAACGATCCAGGGCTCCGGGAGCAGGGGCTGGGGCGAAGTCTGCGGAGGGCCTGGTCCCTGGAGTCACACAGGTCCAACGAAGGCCACAACTCGTGGGAAGTGTTGTCCGCCAGGCTGACCACACGGGCGCCCTCTGCCTGGCACTTTCCAAAACTCCACCCCCCCAGCAGGCCTTGCCACCCCCACAGCAGCAGAGCCGGACCCCCCCTTCCAGCTCCAGATGCAGCCGTTCCCCGGCTCTGGGCTGCCTGCCTGGTGGGGCTCTGGCAGAGCACGGTGCGGGTGGGGGGCTGGAGGCCCAGGGCCAGAAGGGAAACGCTGTGTGTGTGCTGACTCATCCCCTCCCTGTCGGCTGAGTCCCACCTGTCCTCCGTGTTGCCCCACCATTCCCACACCCAGGGAAGGAGGTTCCCATCCTGGGAGCACCTGGGGGGGGGGGCGCTGTGCCAGGGAAGGGCGCGCTGCCCTCCAGCTCCTGGCCTCTGCCGGCCCCACTGAGCTTCCGTCCCAGGGCCGAGGAGGCCCTGCTCGGCCTCGGCCCCAGCACAGCAGCAGAGACCCCTCTGCTTGGAACACTTCTGGGGGGAGAGGGCACGTCTGGCTCTGGCAGGGACCCACGTGGTGATTTATGTCCAGATCTCTCTGGAGACTCGAGCAGGAAGGCTTCCCGCCGCCCGCGGCTGTGACGAGACGCTCCTCCGCGAGCTGAGATAGTCCGTCGCCGGCCCCTCGGGCAGTCTCCCTCCGCACGTTGAGTTCAGGGCCGCGGCCCGCCCCCAGTGCGCTTTTCAGGGCCCTGCGCTCTCAGGGCGGATGAGGAGTGGGACACAGGCCCCGGGTGGGCTGGGCGTGGGCACCGCACCCCGGTTCTGAGCACCCAGGGCTCCGTCGGACCCCCCGGGAAGTCCGTGAGCCCTGGAGACCTGCTTCTGGGCGGCTGCCCCTGGGCCCCCACCCACGGCCTCCCCGCCTTGCCTGCCGTCCCCGACTCCTGTTGCAGGGTGCTGGTGAGGGGGCCGGTGCGCCTCCCCAGGCCTGTCAGCAAGGCCGGGACGCCGGCCAAACCCTGGCCCCCCTCCTTGGCCAACCGGGTTTTTTTTTTTTTTTTTTTGCTTAAAGAAGTAAAACTTTAATAGCACACTCGTAACGAAGAACGGGTTACCAAACGTGACCGTTGGGATCCCCACTTTTCTCAGTGGGTGTGTGCAGGGCAGGGCGGCCTGTGCTGTGGCGGCCCTCGGGGGCAGAAGGTGGGGGGGGCCCGCACACAGAAACAACAGGAAGTGCGGGAAGGTGGCTTCTAGGCCCCCCAGCCCTTGGTGGGAAGGCGGAGGCGGGGAGGCAGCCCAAGGAGGCTGACCGCCTGGCCCTGAGCTCCGGGGAAGCTGAGGGCGAGTGGACGGTGGGGTCAGGGGAGGCGGCCATACTGCTTCTCCCCACCCTCCTCTGGAGTTCCGCAGGAGCCGGGGAGCGGGCCCCTCTGGTCCCAGGTGTCACCCTCCCGGACCTGCACAGCGGGGTCCCTAGGCTAGAGGATGGGCAGGGCCCTATTAGCGCCGCCCCCCCCAGTGGTCGGGGGAGGGCCTGGTTCTTCTGACCCCCTGTGGCGGGGGTGGTGGCCTGGTGTGGGACCTCGGGTGCCGAGCAGGTCCGTTCCTGCTGCCTGGTTTCGCTTCCCTCGGGCAGAGGCTCGGCGAGACCTGGATTCAACGCCAGCTGCCCCACCCACACGGCCCCTGCTCCGGCCCTTCTCCCCGAGCCTCCGAGCCTCCGTCTCCTCCTCTCTGAACTGCGACCTCGTTGGCACCTCCCGCCGCGCAGACTCCGTGCAGGAAGCCCCGCACGCCCCACGGCCTCTTTTCCTCACCGGAACCTGCATTCCTGAGTCTGACCTGTAGGCTCCAGGGTTCCGAGGTGAAAGGTCAGGTGGTGTCGCCCTGCCCACCGGCTCTTTTCTGCTCTGCTTCGAGGTCTGACCACCTACTTCTGGGCCCCTCCAGGGCACTGTCAGCAAACAGACCCCCAGGCCCTTCTGTGGCTCCCAGCCACAGCGCTGGTGCAGGGGGACGGCTGTGCGGGTGGTGAGCGGTGACAGCCGGCACTCGGGCAGAGACAGGCCAGGGCTGGCCAGGGGCGGACTGGAGTCTGAGGCTGCTGTTCTGAGGCCCCGGGAGCACCCTTCCTGTTCGGGAGAGACGCTGCGTGTGGTGCCATGGTGTCCCTCCTGTGTGGGCCCGTGGCAGCTGCACATTGACCACTCACGTGGGCGTGACGATGACCGTCCGGCACTCCTTCCTGCCAGCTGTCCTCCTGCACCCATTGCCTCCATAGGCAAGACCCTCCTACCCTTCCAGGCTTTGCTCATGGCTGCCTCCTCCAGGGAGCCTGCTCTGATCTCCCCTCTCTGGGCATCTCCACAGGACACCCAGCGTGTGCCCGGGAAGGGAGCGCTGCACGGGCAGCAGTGGGCACTGTGCTCTGGGAGCCTCAGGTACCCGGGGAGCGGAGCGGCGTGCCCGTAGGGCCGATCCCGGATTTGCGTGTTCCCAGCTGGTGTCTGGGAGCAGGGGGTCCCTAGAGGTGGCCGGGGGCCTGCAGGTCCGAGCGGGGGCGCAGGGTGCGGCTGGGGTTCTTGGAGGAAGTCACTCAGGGTGACTGAGAACCGCACACTGTGCGCGGACCCCTGCCTCTTCTGTTCCGCACGCAGTGGAAGCTTTAACATTTCTGGCTAATGAAATCCATTATCTTTCCGGTGGAAAACTTAGAAAAGAAAATTATTGGAATGAATAAACAATGCAATATTTTTACCCAAACATTCCTTTAAAATATAATGAAAAACATTCTTCAGCCCTTACAGCGTTTCGGTTTGGCCAACCCTGCACGGCGACGTAAAACAAACCGGAGAGGCAAACCGGTTGGTGCTCGTGGGGGTGTTTCCTACGTGTTTTCTCCGGAGGGTCGGCGGGAGAAGCACCGGGGTGCTCGAGGGGCCGGCGGCCCTCTCCGTGCACGGATGGAAAGGCTAAGGTCCCGGTGCCGGGGCTGGGGGTGCTGCGAGGTGCCTGGGGGGCCGGGCCGGTCCTGAAAGGGTGGCAGAGGCCTGGTCGTGCCGCACATGGCCAACAGGTGGTGGCTGAGTGCCCGCCTTCGCTGGCCTCAGTCTCCTCACCTTACAGCCGGAGACGACAGTGCTGTCGGCCGGGATCCCCCCCGGAGGACGGTTTTGGGGTCACGGAGGTGGGTGGGCGAGTGCTTCATAAGCCCTTCCATTGGCTTATTCTTGCTGGAATCCGGCCCTAGGACAGGGCTGTCTTGACCCCAAAGGTTCCGTCCCTACCGTCACCTGAAAAGCCCAACCCCGGGCAGGGGTGTCAGGAGACCTGGGGCGGAGGCCCGGCTGGGAGACCTGAGCTCCAGCTCCGGCCCAGCTGCTGTCTCTGTGTGGCCAGCTCCGGGGACGGGGCGCCCACTTGCCCGCCCTCCCGTGAATCAGGGCAGCCAGTGACCACGCCGGCTGGCCGGGGCGGGGCTGGGTGGAGAGGTGGGGAGAGGGGGGGTTGCAGACTGGAGTGCGCTCGGCCTTGTCTTGTGGTGCGCGGGGCGGTGCACCGGGCGGCGTGGGGCACTGGGAGGCACTCGGACTCCGACGCTGCAACACTGGGGATGCGGCCTGCCTGTGTGACTCTGGGCTGGCGCCCTGCCCTCTCTGGGCCTTCAGCTTCTCACCCGTGAAACAGAGGTTGGTGGTCCTTCCTTGACGATTCCCTAGGAGGACACAGCCTGCACCCGGGCACGGGGTTGCCCCCCGAGGCGTACTCTGCCCGACCTGCGGGCCCCTGTGCAGATCTCCGCCTGGGGCCGGTGCCGGCCAGGGCGGGGCGAGTCTCGCGTGAGAGGATGGAGGGCCGTCACCCGCACCGCCCGTCCCTGGGCCTCCCCGACCCTTCGAGGGGCTCTTCTCTGCAGGCCGCTCCAAGCACGGTTTAGAAACCCACAGACTGTGTCTGACGGGAACAGCGCCGGCTCTCTGGTGTGGTTTAGAGCCAGCGGGCCGTTCCAGAGACATTGCGTTGTGAGCATTAATAAAAACAGCATGAGTTTTGTGCGTTTCCATAGAGACTCCCTAAGAGTTATGTCCCCGAGACGTATCTTTGGATCCCGTGGAAGAATTATCTTCCAAACCTCCCCGAGAGTCTGCGGCCTCCCCAGCCGAGAGGCGGACATCCAGGGCCTCGGCATGGAGCGTGCAGGTGGCGCGGTGGCCCCGGGCCTTTCACATCCTCGAGGAGCGAGGTGGCGGGGCTGCCCCCTCTGCAGTTGGGGATTTTGAACCACGGTCTGCCTGCTGGGCGCAGCGGCCTCCCTCTGGCTTTGCAGCCTGGTAGGCGGCTCCCGGGCTGTCAGTGACGTGGGCGAAAACACGGGGCCTTGCATCGCAGACGCGGCGCCTGAACCGCCAGGGCTCCAGGGCAGGAGTGGGGACAGTGGGCCAACAGCCAGGGCACTGGCCACACGGAACACTGGTGGGGACACGGACCAAGGGTCGCAGCGACCTTGGCCCTGCTCTGCCACCCAAAGGCCTCAGGCCTCGGGGTAAGCGAGCACTTAGGACCTCCAATTTTTCATCTGTAAAATGGGTACGTTGGGGTCATATTCTTTCATCTGCAGATGACAGAGCGCAGGTCAAATTCGAATTTAAATAGAGAGGGGGATATGACTTTGCATAATGGAAGATTCTAGGGGTAGACCTCGGCCTCAGGCACGGTGTGATCCAGGCTCTCCAACAGCGTCTGCTGAGTGCCGCCCTTTTCTCTCGTTGTGTCTCTGGGTTCTCTGAAGTGAAGGAATTTTTTTCTGAAGGGAGGAGTCGTTATCAAATGTTACTAGAGAATTGAACACACAAGTTATTGTTTTAAAAGAGAAATACATCCATCCGTGTCAGCCGCACGGAGGGTCGTTTGCCGGGCCAGTGCCACTTTTTGCCTTGGCCAGCCGCAGGCACGTGAAGCTGGGGGGGAGGGGCCTGTTAGAACGCCGGTTCCAATGCAGCATCACCGAGGGGCCCCCTGCCACGGGTCTGCGGAGCAGCTGGGGTCACCGTGCTCAGAGCAGGTGGGGATGTCTGCCCGCCCTCGGCGGGCGAGTGTGAGCCTGAGTGTGCGTGTGAGCGCTCCGGGGCGGGACACCTGTGCCTTCCGTGAGGGTCAGAGCGCACAGCGAGTGAGTCCCTGGGCCCGCCCGTCCAGGCAGCCTGCAGAGGAGAGGCCGGAGCCTCGCTCTCGCTGGAAGGAGTGGAGGCGGTGACAACCCGACAGATGTCCCGGGCCCGCCGCCCGGCCGCCCCTGCTGCTGGTCCCGACACCAGGAGCTCGGGCTCGCTCTGTGCGGGGCCGCCGCGGCCTCCGCCCCCGAGACCGCCCAGGCACGAGCCTTTGGGGTGACTTCTCTGAAGTTCACGTTCCGTTCGCCAGCTGGTCTGCAACAGCAAGCCTCAGAAGGAACAGTTTTGGTTCTCAGTAATTCCAAGGCCAAGATGGCTGCAGCCGAACACTTTCGTTACAAAAACTCAGGATGCGGTCCAGCCCACCGGGGAAAAATAGGACTTTAAAGACAGTTAACCAAACTGGAATTTAACGTCCACAGCTGGGCGTTATGGTTTCTATGGAAACGATTTCTCTCCCTAAAATCACCCTCAGTGTATCAGATAGCCAAGTTAAGACTAACTTACTGTATAAATCCGCTTTCGATAAGTTGGGCCTGGTACTTGCACTAAGTAGACAACGAGAACAGCAGCGGCTTACGTGGGCTCTTTTTGCATCTGCTGCTCTGGAATCGCACAAGGAATCTCCGCACTGAGCGTCGGCTACTCGGGGCTGCGCGGCCGCATCCCGGCGCTGCCGGCTTGGTGGGCTCCTCAGGTTCTCGGGGTCCCCACAACGTCCTCAGGGTCTTCCTTTGCCATCTCCCAGGAAGGCAGCCCTCGTCCCTTACCCAGAAAGGCCGCCGTGAACCATGTAAGTCAGGTCTCAGGCTTCCAAAGTCAGTCTTAACACTTGAGTTCTCTGGTCACATCCGAGTCTATGCCTGTCTCTCTGAAACGTGACGTCCCAGTCCAAGTTTCGGTAACGGCCAGTTTCCAATAGTGCCCTGTTATAAAAAGAACAGATTCTTATTGAATTTGTGCAAACAAACGTATTACCATGAAAATAACGAGACTCACTCCTTAAGAGTTTCCAGACTTCTAGAGGAATGAGGTAGGGAGGAAAATATGAATGTTGCAGTATTTCCTACAAAGGTTCCGTTTGCCAAATCGCTCTAAGTCGTGTGCAGTTTAAGAGAAAATAAGTTTCCTTATATCTGGAAAACAAAAAGATTAAAAAACTGAGCAGCATCTCCAACAAAAGGTTATGAAAATTATAATCATCCTCAGTGCATTCAGTGCCATAGAGAGAATTCTTGTCTGTCTCGATCCTCTGCCAACAGCTCACGGGTCCAGCTGTTCCCCCGAGCTTTATAAATCTCCATCCGGTTTACAGGCATGAGCCCAAAGTTCCTTCCCAGAAAACTCTGTTCTGGAGTAAGTCGGAGGCCTTTTCCCGGCCTTTCTGAGGAGGGGCACGCTGGCACCTGACCGCAGGGCTCGGGCGACCTGGTCACAGACCCGGTCATAACTGACAGAGAACGGTGCTTTTGTGGGACACACTGTTTTAGGTAAGAGTTGCCCATGAATATCGTATCAGAGACTCCTGGAGATTTCACCCAGTCACTGATACGTAATGTCCGTGTAATAACGAGAAATGCACACATAGACACAGCACGGCTGTTTCATTTGTTGACAGAGCTCTCCCTGCAGTTCAGACAAAGGAGCAGGCCCCTTAGCTGGAGACCTGCCCCTCGCGAGGAGAGGAAACAGGTCCTTGGAGGGGCTCCAGGGGCCCGTCCGCACAACCCAAAGCTGTTTCTAGTCTGAGGGCAAGGCCTCCTGTTAAAACTTGAACCTGGGAAGTTTGTCAAACATGCTTGACCAAAAAGATCGTACGCCACTATGAGCAATATTAAATTATTGACTTACCTAAAGTTATAATGAAGTGCATGTATTATAAATGCAGGTTAGCAAACCTTTAGTTCTTAGGATTCAGAAAGTTGTTTTCTGAATAATCAAGGACCTAATCAAGATAGTAGAAAACTTTTAATACAGCATTGAATCTTTGCTTTCTGGGTAGGAAACTTTCTTTCTTTCTTTTTTTTTTTTTAGTTTTTTTTATTTTAGTTTATTCAGTACAGTTTCTATCCTTTATTCCCATGGAAACTTTCTATGACATCTTATCTGGAATAGAATATATTTTTTTAAAAGTCTTTTTTTTCTTTTTAATAGAGTGAAAAGAACCAAACTCTTGTTCTGTATTACCTTACCTTTGATATTTAAGCTCATTTACTTAATTAAACTTCAGTTCTAGTCAGTGTAACCTTAGATGCGATTTCCACGAACCTTCCATGGCTTTCTCATTCCCGCTTAGTTTGTCTTACTGGTTCAGGAACAGCCAGCATTCTTTAAGGACAAACTTTGTTCTTCTAATTCCTTCAAAATATGCATTTCCATACTTTACACCTTCTATTACGAAAAACACACAATTTCCTTCCATCTGAATTAGCTATCTTAACTCTTACGAACCTCAATTTTTAGGGACAATTAAAAAGTAAGCAATTGGCAATTTGTCCGAATTTCTTTAGATTGATACATTTACAAGCACATTCAATAATTTCTAAAAGCGTATTTCCTTGTAACACAATATTTTTGTGTGGCATAAGGTGTGTTTACTTGCGACCCAAGTATCTCTAGTTTCTCTGTAATGAGCAGACAGTGGATAAACCCATGTGCAGTAAATGTATTATTTTATTTTATTTAGAAATGGTCTAGACATTTAATGGATATACATCATTTAATTTAGCTAGCAAAAACTTTGAAGTTTCAAGTTACCAAAGAGATTTATAAAAGCATTTAACGTAATTATTAACATAATTATTGCTGAACAGTTAACCGAAAAGAAACTTTCAGTCCCATTTCCATTGTGTAATTGCTCCTAACAATGAAGTTTAGATTACGCATGAAAATTTTATCAGGCCAAGTTATTTTCCCTGCTGACAGCTTGCAACAGCGATAACGTGAACTTATTTAACTAATAAACCCAGTTCGAATGAAGGTGTTAGTTAATGCTGATGATCTTAAAGGCATGCTTGCCGGACCAAACCGAACTCGAGCCAGCGTTAGTATCAGATGTTCTCCAGGTCGTGTGACTCTGAAAAGCGTTCGGGTTAGTTTCTTCCTGTTTTTGAGGAACCTCACATAAGTGCTGTTTGTTTAAGCCAGTTAATAGAGCTCCTCTTAATTTTTTTTTAAGCCCACCACATCCATCTGGAGGTGGAAAATACCTCAGCGCCCGTGACCGTAAGGCAGATGCGTGCAGAGCGAGGCGGGCATCCTGAAGCAAAGCTCCCCGGTTTAGAAAAGAACAGTTGGACTGAGTTAAATTGATCTGCTCAGATGGCTCAGGGTTTTTTCTCTCCTTTTAATATCTGTGGAGAAAGCGCTTCAGATCTGTACGCGCCCTTGGCGAAGGAGCCTGGCGGCCAGAGGCAGCTGGTGCTTTCAGAGACACCTGGGCCCCCATCTTCGGGCTTAGGAACGGTGGGGGTGGGGTGCGAGCGACAAAGGTAGGTGGGCTTGCACCTCTGGTTTCGCAGAGATGTGTAGATGCGGGCTCACAGATCCGGGGTTGGAACCGAGGTGACGTCACAGGCTGCCTGCCTGTCCGGCCGCATGGTCCCCGATTTACCCCTCTCCCGCTGGGCACACGGAGTTTTATTTTAGCTTAGGGCGGGGGCTCAAAATAAAACACTCCTGTCAGGCTCCGACATCAGTTTCCAGTTTGTCCGAATTTCCGATCAAAAAGTTATTACATTCTTTCACACGTCGAGTCTGCTGTCAGCTGGAGGGACCATGACTGTTCCCGGCGTTACCCATCAATTCTGCGGACCTGGCGGGCACCGAGGCCTTCCCTCACCCGTCCCCGAGAGCCCGGAGGAGGGAAGCCGGGGACCGAGGCCTGTCTCCCCAGCAGGGTTGGGTCAGAGGGTCGGGTCCAGCAGGTCCAGCCTGGCTGAGCACCCCGCTCTCCTAACCTCGGCACCCCCACGCCCCACCTCCCGTATCCGCCCGAGTCAGCGCTTCGAGGGCCGCAGTTCGGGAATTCCTGTCTCAGGGGCCCGGGCATTTCTCTTTGCCCCACTTTTGAGTAAAAGGGTTTAGGGTCCCCTCTGGGGGGTCACGCCACGGCCCCCCGCCCTCGCCTCAACCCTGACCTGATTTCACCGGCCAGACCGGCGCCCCTGGCGACCGCTGGCCGGGTTTCTCCCCTGACCTCCGCCTTCTGGCCTTTTCTGCCTCCCCGCCCCGGGGTAAACGGAGCGGCCTTGTGTGGGGCCCTTTCATTTCGGGGGTCAGTCCGGCCCCTACAGTTTTTGGTGGTGCTGTCCCCCGTTAGCATCGGTCCTGTGTAGCCCAGTTTTCTTCTTCCTCCATAGGCTCATGGCCTATGTCCTCCCGTCCCGTAACTCAGGGTCCGAGGGCCGCCCTGGGGACCAGAGGGAATCACCGTGTGACTAAGGGCTTTACCGATCGAAGTGATTACTTATTTCCAGCTCAGGCGATCTTAAGTAAGTCCTAGGGTCAGACGGTTCACACCGAAGGACAGACAGGGACAAGCGGGTACAAGATCTGGCAGCTCAGCAGCCTGACGTCCTTCTGAAGTTCAGCCACGGCGGACAGGACAGCAGGACGGGCGGGTGGCCCTGACTTCCCGCCACGCCCGACCCTGGGCTTCACCCCCGAGCGGGGCGTCTTCCTCCCCGGTCACCACGGCCACCTGGGGCAGGGGACCCAGGTCTACCTCCCGGGGACTGGTCACGTGACAGCATCTCCCCGACCCGCTGGGGCCTCCCCAGCACCGTGACCGCGGTCTAACCGCGAGCCAAACATCGCACGGACGGATCCCACCTGGGGGACCTTTACCAGGACACCTGGCCGGGCTGCCCGCGTCTGCCAGGGCCAGGGGGAGTCTGAGGCCTGAGGGGGTGTGACGGCTGAGTGTGGGCGGGGCCGGGTGGGACCCCGGGGCGGAACAGACGGTAGTAAAGGCCACAGGAATCCCAGCGAAGCGCCGGCCTCAGCTCCCAAGTCTGTGTCAGCCTCGCTTCACCCGTCGTGATGGCGCAGCGCAGGGCGCCCGCTGCCCACGGGGGCGCCGGGCGCTGGGTGCGCAGGGGGTCTCTGTGCTGCGGTAGACACTTCCTGTGAACCTGAAAGGATTCCAACGTAAACCGAACCGAACCGAAACGCGCCGATCAGTCCCTTTCCACGCCCGGTCCGAGGCAGCCCCCACACCCCCGCTGTGGAACCACGTCAGCCAACGTGGCTTCTGGAATGGGAACGTGGCCCCGGAGGATGCTCCCCCTCCCCCATCCCTCCCCCCAGACTCCCCCAGACAGAGAGTCTGTCCTCCACCTGGATCAGGGAAGGGGGCTCATTGGAGGGCAGTTTTTCGTCCCACCCAGGGTCGGGGAGCTTTTGGCATCGGGCGGGTAGAGGCCAGGCCTGCCGCTCAACACCTGCCACGGGCGGACGGCCCCTCCGTGGAGAGCGGTCAGGGTGTCCGTGGTGCTGCACTGGAGGAGTCCTGTTCTGGAAGGGCGCCCGGTGGGTGGGCGCTGGCCTGGGTGGAGAGGGCATTCCATGCGTGGCCTCTCGGGGCACCAGCTCGCCCCCACGCCTCTCCAAAGGCAAGCGTGGTGATCGCTGAGCACCCCCACAGATGGGGACACCGCGGCACAGAGAGGTTAAGTCACTTGCTCGGCTCACACAGCTTTGAACCCAGGCCGTGGAGAGCTGGAGGCGGAGGCTGTGCCCGGTGGGCCTTTCCTGCAGGGACGGGAGGTGAGACAGCGGGCTCAGTCACCCAGCCCAGCGCTGCCATTAATTTGTGCCTCCGGGGCATCGGCTGGTGTTTGGAGCAGCTCTGTGGCAACTCCTCTGTCCTCTCTGGAATGGAGCCGGTTTTGACTCTTTAACATCTGAGGACCTTCGGGAGGAGGGGTGGGGAGGAGAGGCAGCAGGGTGTCATTAGAATGTGCCAGTCCTGGGCCACTGTTCCTGGGGCCCTGAGCCCGACAGCTGGCCCGAGGGCAGAAGGGACGTTTTCCTGTAAGGATCTCCCGGTTCCTTCACACACGGCTGTAAGCCCGCCTGCGTGGGGACCCGCCAGTAAGAGTAGGGAGGAGGGAGGCCTGGCCCTCGGGGACCGGAGTGTGAGCTTCAGGTTTGTCACCTGCAGAAGGAGGTGACAGGGAGGGGGACAGGTCGGAGGCTCCCGAGTGTGCCAGGGGCTCTACCCTTCCTGGGGGCCCCTCTCCCCGCCCGGCCTCCCCCTCCTCTGCTCTGCTCCTGCCCAGGGAGGCGGCTGCGCTTGTTCACCGGGGCCCTGGCCGCTGGGAGGCACGGAGGAGGGTGGGTGCAGCCCCCGGGCTCCAGTGTCTGGCTGCCCTGCTGCGGCCTGGGTGCTGCCCAGCCCTCTGTGGGTCCTCCTGGCCCCTCCTGTGTGTCCTCTCCTGGTAGCCCTCGGACGCGGCCTGCGTGGAGCGGCTGATACAGAATGTCACCTCATTCCACCTCTTGGCCTCTTTTCCCAGTGCCAAAGCGCCCTTAGCACCCACTTTATAGAAGCGGGCACTGAGGTCCGGGGAGTTAGTTACCTGCCTGGGAGGTTTGCACCGAGACTGCCCCCCTGGGGATGTCCTCAGGCCACATTCACACCCCGGGGTGGGGCCGTGGGGCCCCGAGGGGCTGCCTGCCAGGCGTGCCGCTTGGGAGGTGCTCAGGAGGTGGACGCCATGGTTCGGCTGATCCCGTGAGAAGGGCGGCCTGCTCAGAGATGGGTGTCCTCCCTGCTCAGCAGCGGTGGCCCTGTGTCCTTGCTTCTTGTGCTCCTCCCGGCCTGTTCATTCTTGGAAGCAGAGGCCAGAGCACTGGGTCTCCAGGGTCTGGAGCCTTGAGGAGGGGGCTCGGGTTCCTGGTTCTCTCCTCATCACCAGCTCTGCATTCTTCACACCCATCTGGGGCTCGAAGTGTCTCCCCCTTGTACAGCGAGAGCCCGAGGCTCGAGAACCCCCAGCTCCCTGCTTTGCTGAGGGGGGAGCGGAGATGCGCCCCTGGTTGGGGCTGGCTGTAAAGTCGTGTGTTCCCCGTTGGGCAACCCCGCCCTTGGGTGGGACAAGGGTTTCGCCGATGGCCAGGCTGGCGCTGTACTTGGGGGAAGGCAGAAGGCCCCACATCCGTGCTTGCTGCCCCCCACCCACGGCCTGGAGGGCCCAGGGGGGCAGGTGGGCGGAGCCTTCTGCCTTTCCCTTTCTCTCCAGGACTCAGCGCACAGGGAGCCCAGAGGTCACTTGACAAACATCCCACTCACTTGGCTGAGTCCTGGGTCGGCGCCCTGACTCCCACCTCTCGGCGCCTCCATGCTCCCCGTTCTGTGGGGAGCATCACGGAGCCTGTGCACGGGTCTGGGAGGACGGGAGGAGCAGCGTGAGCAAAGCGTGTCACATGGTGCCTGGCTGGCTTTCCCCTCGGGGCCCAGCACTGGCAGGGTTTCAGCAGGCGTGTGGAGTGAGTGGATGAAACACCCAGTTCAGTGGATGGTGAGCTGCGATGCAGTTCTGGAGGTGACGCACCAACGCTGCACCCCTAAACTGGGCAGAAAAGCACCCTGCCCTCCAGGAGAGGTGGGGGTGGAGAGAGAGAGAGAAAGATGGGGGGGAGAGGAGGTCAGAGTGAGGGGACAGGGTAGTGAGGAGGGTGGAACCAGGAAGCCTTCCTGGAAGAGGTGGCATTTCAGCAGGGTCTTGAAGGCTCAAGATACAGGGAATTGGGTGTCCTGCTGAAGCAACAGCCAAAGCAAGTGTGGGGAGTGACAGGCAGCTTGGTTTGGTCTGGTGTGTGCAGGGGTGCGGTATGAGGGGACAGTGGGAACCAGGACTGAAGCTCGAGCGCAGTGGGAGGCAGCCACGTGGGGGGTGTGAGCCGGCGGCTGGCCTGGGCTCCCCGTGAAGCGGGTCTGGCCCCCGAGGCAGCTTGGCCAGGCTCTGGGAGGGCCCAGAGGCGCCGCCTCCAGCTTGTTGGCCCAGGCAGGCCCTGCAGCCTCGTCAGGGAGTGCACCGCTCATCCGCCAGGGCCAGGCCAGGAGATGGTATTTGTCAAATGCAAATCACGCCACGAGAATTTATTTCCCTGTGTTGCTGTGACTCCCTCCTTCCCCTCCATCCCAGGTTTATGAAACACACGGATCTTCTCTTTAAACAATCCCTCAAAAGCTCTGACTTGCAAATTAGCCCCTCGAATGATCAGCTCTGCATATTCCGCATTAAATAAATTCAGTTATTAAGGAAGCGGCAATTGATTATTCAATTATAGCGGGCCGGGAATCAGGCTCCTCACACACTCCCTGAGCCCGAGGGCTGAGAAATAAGAAGAGGAAGAAGCCGCGCGTGGGACTGGCCTCCACGGCAGCGTCCCCTGGTGGTGACAGAGGGACAGCGGCTGTGGCGGGGCCAGGATCCCCGGGCGTGGCCCTCCCCTCGTCCTCACCCGGCCCACCGGGCACCGACAGTCCTTTCCCTGCGACTTGTGAGGATGTGCGAAATGCAAATTGCATTTCATTCCAGGGGAAAAAAAGCAATTGTGGTAAATATATTTCATGTGTGTGCGCAAAATGCATTTGAGGAAGACGCAGGGTCCCGGGGGTGGGTGTCCGTGGGGAAGCAGCGTCGGATGGTGTGAATGCCGTGGGGAGGCGATGCGGAGAACTCTACAGGGCCCCAGCGGAAACGCAGGACCAGACGCTTCTCCCCCTCTCCCCCCAGCCGGTCTGTGCTCAGCGCTCAGCATCTGGGGGCTGGCACAAAGGCCAGCTCCTCCAAGAAGCTCTCCAGATTTCCCTCTCTTCCTTTGGGAACCAGACAGCACTTCACTGTTCTTTGCAAACAGCGGCAGGAGATGCTGCTGCCGCCTCCCTCCCTCCCTTCTCTTCGCTCATTTACTCCCTGCCTCCCCCCGCCAGGTGCACCCGGGGCCTGCAACCCGCCGGGGGCCCTGCCTGCGCCCTGGGGTGGAGGAGTGACACAGTCCCAGGCCTCGTCCTGTCTCCAGCCTTTCACTAGGATTCCCAGGGAGCTGCTGCTGGGCTGGGTTGGCTAAGGAAGTGAGTCATGGTGGCAGGCTGGTGTGACCGTGGCACTTGAGTGAGGTGGCCAAGGCCAGTCTCCGGGGAGGAGGCTGGGTGTGCGGCCATCCTTCTGAGGGTTCCCGTGGGGGCCACTGGGCACAGGTGACAGGCACCTCCGGGACGCCCCTGGGTAGCTGCGGAGGAAGGATCACCCCCCCTACTCCCGCCCCTTTGGTGGGTGGGCTTGCCAGGTGCGAGTCAGCAAAGTGAATCTAGGGACCGTCCGAGTGCATTCTCCTGTGAGTCCATCCTGAGGTTGTTCTTTCCTCA
This sequence comes from Trachops cirrhosus, assembly GCA_028533065.1. NCBI lineage: Eukaryota > Metazoa > Chordata > Mammalia > Chiroptera > Phyllostomidae > Trachops > Trachops cirrhosus. The sequence goes on along the minus strand of CM052538.1, from coordinate 2,129,183 downwards.
AATGCATAACAAAGCACGCAAATCAAAGGAGAGATTGCCACCGTCCCAGCGCCTGACCTCAGGCCGCCAGCAGGGCCCCGCCCCCCGCAGGCTCCAGGGGCGGGTCCTTCTGGCCTCTCCCAGCTCCCGGTGGCCCTGCCCTCTGGGTGCATTCACTGCCCGGGACGGGCCGACCAGCCACCTGGGCCAGCCCCTCTGTCGGCACCACGGGATGCCACGTGGCACAGTGTGGCCTGGCCTCGGTCCCCTCCAGTGCGGGGACCCCCTCCCTCTGACCTGGAGCGCCGCGGTCCTGCCCGCCCACTCGCAGGCTCCACCCCCATATCTCCTGCGAGGTGGGCGTCTGGCACGCCTAGGGACTAATGGTTGCTAAGAAAGTGGTTGCTTAGAGCACTTAACCTAAAATTAAATCGTGCCTCTCCGCTAAAAAAAGATCCTTCCCAGAGCCGGCCATCCTCCTTAAAGCCACTGTCAGGGGGTGAGGACCAGAATAGAGGTTTAGCCTTCCTTTTGTGAAGTCCTTTTACCACATATAAAATAAGTAGAAAGAAATTTTAGGACTGGAAGGAGGTTAGGGTAAAAAAGACTTTATTTTCTGAGTCAGAGACAGGCACCCCCCCGCTGGGGAGAGAGGTTCACGGTTAGAAGCCAGCCCCTGTGCACGGGCCTCGGCCCCCAGCGCCGGGAGGAACCCGGGGTCGTGTCCAGTGACCTCTGTGCAGGCAGAGGGCCGGGCCGCCGGCGGGAGATGCGTGTCCTGGACTCGAGGGGCCGCGTCCCCGCTGCCCTTTCAGCACCTGCTCCCCGCCTCTCTGGCAGCGGCTCCTTCCCTGGACCCGCACCTGGGATTGGAGGGCTGGTTCCTCACCCTCGGAACTTGCTCGGCACCTGGGGAGCTTCTCAGACCACCGCCCTGCTTGGGGCCCTCCGCCCCGGACTTCCAGATGACGTCCAGGCTCCCGGCACGGCCGGGCCTCTCCCCCTGGGCCTCCCCCCCAGCCCCGCCCTGCAGAGCAGAGCCGCGTCCACCTGGTTCGCCCAGTGCCGGACACTGCTGTCAGTGCTGACTCGGAGGCGCCCCGTCCTCGTCACACCCCGTGGGACGCCGAGGCACAGAGAGGCGCGGTAGCCCAGCCAGGGCGCCCAGCCTGTACGGGGTTGGGGTTGGAAGTGAGGCCTCGAAGCTCGGACCCCGTGGCCCCTGGGTGGCACTGTCCACACGGGATGACCGTGGGCCTGGTCCCCGCTCTGGGACTGGAAACCCCCTGCCTGTATTAACAGCGCCTGCCCAGGCCCAGCTCAGCTAGCACCTCCTCCAGGAAGCCTTCTCTGTGCCCCAGGCCTGCTGAGGGTCTCCCCTGGGCTCCCTCACCTGGGTGCGGGGTGCTGGGAGCGGGGATAGTGGTTGGTGTGAGACGTTAGTTTTTGCTTCCAAATGCTCAGCTTAAACGTGGCTGCTGTGAGAAAGGAGGGGGGATGGAGGCAGAGAGGAGAGGGGGCCGCGTTGTCTCATACAGAGGCTCTGCTGAGGGGGGCAAGCCTTCCAGCCGGGGGTTGCTGCGTGCCCCCAGCCTCGGAGCAGAGTGGGCCGCCCCTGCCTCCTCCCCTCGGCGGGTGGGGGGGGTGGGTGCAGCCCATCCCCCGGATACAGGTTTTACATGCAGAAGACAAGGAAAAGAGCCCGCACAGGTGAGCAGGCCTCCGGGGAGAGCACAGGGCTTGGAGCATCCGAAATGCCCCTCAGGCTTTGGGATTCCTGGGCAGGCCGGGCCTCGTCATCCGCCTCTGGACACTGTGATTTGCTTGAAGGTCAGAGGGAGAGATCGTGAGATTAAATTAGAGGAATGAATCTCTGCCCGTGGCGGACACTCTCAGGGCTGAGCATGGAGAAGGAAAGAAGCCCTGGCGCCCCCATCCCCCGGATCCCCCCCCAGGAAGCCCCCACCGCCCGCAGCACCGAGGGGGCTGAGGCCCGGGGCGCCCGCAGCGGCCGTCCTGGCTGCGCCCTGGGTCGGCCCGGTCTCCCGGCCCTGCAGCGGCTCTGCCCGTAGCGCCTCTCAGCCTTTCTGGCAGCAGGAGGCGAATCTGTCCGGGAGGCGTGGATGAGGAAACCGAGGCCTGGGAATGTGAACCTGCTTTGCCCAAGGTCACCAGGGACTACATGCTGAGGGCAGGATGGGACCGCAGGCAGTCCGACCCCATGGTGCCCCACGGCTGCTCTCGAGACGTCCCTGCAGTGTGGCGCCCTTTCTGTGCCAACCCTCAGGTCCTCGGTCACATCCATTCTCACCTCGGCCTGGGGTGGCCACCCAGCCACCTTTCCTAGGTGAGGAGACCGAGGCTCGCTAAGCGGTGTTGAGGGCCACCAGCCTCTGTGTTCTCCCCTTCTTCCGCCAAGCATTGCTGGCTGTAGCTCTGAAACCTGTCCGTGCCCTGGGGTGACTGATTAGCACCTCGGAGGGGATTGGCTGCCCTGGCTGGGGGAGAGGGGAGGGAGCTGTGGCTCCTCCTGGCCCTGGTTGCCTGGTGGGGGTGGGGGCGGGGGTGGGGAAGGGGCGAGTGCGTCCTAGCTCAGCTATCATTGGCTCACTGAGTTCGCGCCCTGCCCTCGGGCAGTGGGGCAGTCCTCCTGGAGGACCCCAGGCTCAGTGAAGTTCAGTGAGTCCCCGCAGGTCCTGGGGCAGTGGCAGGGCGCCCCCCCAGCTCCCCTGGGTGCCTGAGCCCTTCACCGCAGCCCTCCCTCCCCTGAGCGCCCTGGACCCCAAGCGCTCGGTCAGTGCTGGTGTTTGCCTGCGTAGGAGTCAACACCGGGAACAGGATGGGGTCCTCCCAATAACACACCGTCACGTGGCTCTGTCCCCGTTGCCGGAAAGCATGGGAGAGGCCAGGGGTCTCCTGCTGCCCCAAGTGCGCTGCTCACAAGGCCGGCGGTTTCCCAGTGGGGCCAGCCGCCCAGGGCCCCCGCAGCCCCACTCCCCGCAGGCCTGGTCTGCCTGCTGGATGACGCTTCGGTGGGGCAAGGCCACGTGGGTGCTGGCTTCACGACGCTTGGGGTTCCAGTTGCAGGAGCTCCGGAGACCCAGGGATGTCCCTCCCCCCTTCCCTGCCGTGGGGCCGGTGTTCTCGGGGACCAGGGACGGACGCACTGGGAACACGGGTAGCACCCGGCCCTACGTCCCGTCTTACTGCCACCAACGCTTCCTCTCTTCCTTTCAATTAAACATTTAAAAGCGTGTGTTGAATTATCGTGGGCAGACGCTGTCCGGTTAGCTTCGGGTGTACAGCACGGTGGTTGGACACGCGTCTACGTTATGGAGCTCCGTGCCCACCCTCACTGGACGCAGTCACCATGACATCGTCACCCGTGTTCCCCGTGCTGCACTCCACGGCCCCGGGGCCACTGCAGACCTGGACATGTGCACGTCCCAGCCCCTTCTCCTGTCCTGCCCTCCCCGCAACTCCCGCCCCTTGGCAGCCGTCAGTCTGTTCTCAGTCTCTCTGAGTTTCTCTCTGTTTTGTCTGTCTGTTTGTTTTGTTTTTTAGACTTCACAGATGAGTGAAATCATACAGTGTCGGCCTTTCTCTGTCTGATTTATTTCAATTACACAAGAGTTTCAGGTCCATCGATGCTGTCGTGATGGCAAGGTCTCAACCTTTTTCACGACCAAGTAATATTCCATCAGATTCGCCCCGCCTCTTCTCTATCCAGTCACTGAGAGACGGGCTCCTGGGCTGCGTCCAGGTCTTGGCTGTTGTGAGCGACGCTGCGGCCAGCACAGGGGTGCCTGTGTCTTTATGACTTAGTGGTTTTGTGTCCTTAAGATAAATACCCAGCAGTGGAATTGCTGGATCCTATGGTAGCTCTGTTTTGAATTTTTTGAGGAAATTCCATACTGCTTCCCACAGTGGCTGCACCAGTCTGCATTCCCACCAACAGTGCACGAGGGCCCCCTTTCTTCACATCCTCGCCAGCCCTTGTGGTCTGTCGTCTTAGTCGTAAGAGGCTGCCTCTTTTCAAAGTGGGTTAGTCAGGAAGCACTTGCGGGGAAAGGAGACCCGTGAAGCTGGCTTTCGTGGGAGGGGTCTAACACAGGGACTACCTGCTCTCAAAGTCCTGGGAAAGGCTTGAGGAGCAAGCCACAGATTTCCAAGGTCAAGTCTCTAGAAAACCCTGCAGAACTGGCTTCGAGTCCGAGCTGCCCAGGTCGCCGCAGGAAGCCAGCAGCCGGCGAGTCCCTGTCCATCCACGGCGCCTCCCGCGCTGGCCGCCCCCCGCCCCTGCAAACAACCGCCTCACAGGCCACCTCTCCGCCCGCCCCGACTCAGTTCCGCAACAGGTTTTGCTCAGAGAGCTGACATCGCGGCGGACCCCGAGCTGCAAGGGAGTCCTGGAAATGTCCTTAAGTTGTTTTTGTTTACTCCTGCACCCTCTCCTTGGTTTTGGTTTTGCAAAGATGTAAAAGCAGCATACAAGTAAAATAAGCAAGAGAATAAGGGGGGAAATGGGGTGGAGGTACGGCCAGGCTCGGCGCATTAAACGCTCGCGTTGGGCCGCGGACTTGGCTCTGGGCTTCCTGGTGGCCAGGGAAGGAGAGGTGACCCGATGCGAGAAAACGGGGTGCTCAGGAGAGCTCCCCTGGGCCGAGCGGGGACACCGGTGGCTGCCGGGGCGACCCTGTGTCCTCTCGGGAAACGCGGTGGGCGGTCTCATTCAGCCGTCACCTGGAATGGCTCAAAATGCACTTTGGGGGCTTAGTCCCCAAATCCCTGGATGGCTGTGTCAGAGACCAGACAGCCAGCCCGAGGGTCCTGCTCTCTGCCGGTGTTCTGAGGGCGGGGGCCAGGGTCCAGCCCAGCCCAGTCAACCTCCTTACCCTCCCCGTGCGTCAGTTTCCCCTTTTGTTCGACGCAGACTGCGCACCGCGGCCGCGAGGAAGGGCCCGATCGATCGGATCAGTGAAAATCAGGCCCGCCCTGCACGCCCCAAACTCGAGTCACCCAGCCCAGTGTGGCCCAGCCGGCGTGTCTCTGAAGTTGGGGGACGTGGCGCAGTGAAAGGAGCCCTGGGAGGCCTGCGGGGGGCTGCACGCCGCACGCCACGCACGGTCCTTCCCTGCCGGCCTCGCGGGTGGAGGTGCAGCGCAGGCTCAGCCCGGGACGGCCCGCACCCTGGTCTCGAGCTGCAACCGCTGCTTCGGCGGGAAATCCTTCTCTCTCAGGGGGACCATCGTCCGCCTGTCGCTGCTGGCCAGCGGGCCGGGCCCACAGGTCCGCGGAGCTCTCTCATGTCCCCGTGGGCCCTTGTCGGGGTGTCGGCGTCATCTGACTCACGGAGGGCCGACTCGGCCGTGCCCCCCGAAACCTTGGTCCGTTTTCCCTGTCCCCGCCCCGCCTCTCCCCTCCACCTCCCGGCAGCTCAGGGCTTTGTCCGGAGCGCCTCGGCCTGCGCTGGCTGTGGGTGGGCCACACTGCCCGGGCCGCCTCGCTCCTGTTCGCCCAGCGCGCTCGTGGGCGCCCTGGAGCCAGCGGTGTGGGCAGTGAGTGACAGCCTGGCAGCCCCTGGCCCGTCACTCTGTTGGGGACAGTGGTGTCCGCTCCTCCTCGTCCCTTCCCTTCTGGCACGGATCCTGGCGAGCTGACCTCGGCGGTGGCCTTGCAGGTTTCGGGGCTGTGCCCTGGTGGGGGCTGGGCATTTGCTGCCTCATCGCTTTTCCTGCCAGAGGTGAGTCCCAGGGGGCCACCTGCGGGAGGACCGGCCGTGACTGGGCCGGAGCGGAGCGTGCCCTCCAGTGTGTGGCCCGAGCTCCCACACGGGGTCAGTCGCTCTGCGTCCGGGCCCGGTGGCCGGGAGATGGAGGCGTTTGCTGACAGGGAGATGGTGCCACCGCACGCAGGTCACCACTGTGCTTGTGTCTCTGGCTGGAGGGCCTTTGTCTTCTCTCGCACATTTCAGGGCCGGCATCCAGCGATTCTGGCACTTTCCAGAGGGCTTAGAGCTTCGCCAGAACCGTGGGCATGTTGAAGCCCACCCCCAGCCCTTTAACGAGTAGATTGCACTGTGGGATTTGGGGGGAAATACCGAGGTTTGAGTGCGTAAGGTAGCCCGTGTCCTACCTGGTTAATTCTGAATGCAAAGAACTTGGGATCTCAGGGTATAAATTCACACTCAGCCCAAGTGATTGGGTTGTTTGGTGCCATAGACCATTTTGACTTCACGAGCACGTGGCTGTGTATCACAGGGGTCAGCAAGCAGCCCGATCCCGTCTTAGCTCCTCCGGCAGCCATGCGGTGAGCCTGGGGAACGGGGGTGAGGGGCAGCAGCACGGTGCTGGGGACAGCGCCGGCCACATCGCGGCCTAGGCCCCCAGGTCGGAGGCATCCTCTGCGTGTGGCCACGCCACCCTAGTCTCCGTCTCCGTCTTTGTGTGGCCTCCCCCACTCCCCCCCCCCGCCCCCGTCATCTCTGTGTCTCTCTCATTAGGACGCCTGTCCTGGGCTTAGGGCCCCGTGGGTAATGCAGGATGATCTCCCTTCCAGACCCTTCACTGACATCGTAACATCTGCAGAGACCCTCTGTCCAAATAAGGCCGCTCCGCAGGGTCTGGGTACTGGGGCGTGGGCACACCTTTGCGGGGGGCACTGTTCAGACCCCCACACCTGCGTGTCACCCCACACGCCATGCAAGAGCTCCTCCGAGGGCCCCACCCGAGCGGTGGGTGGTTTGCGTTCCCTGCACGGAGCTCAGCTGCTGCGGGGCCCGCCCTCCCGAAGCTGTCTATGCGCTTTGCTGCCAGCCCCTCGAGTCCGTGACAGCTGGCTGCCTGTGTGTGGGGACGGGCAGTCCCCTGGGGCGTGGGCCCGCCGCCTCACGGGAAGACCAGACTGGCAGCAGAGCCTTCCAGAGCATTCCGACCCCGTCAAATCCCTTTTTCTTTCTGTCTGGCTCAGACGGCAGAGTCCCGAGGGGGCCGGGAGCACGTGGGCCACCGGCTGTCAGAGCAAAGCTGAGAGCAAATTAAAGATCCTCCCTCAGAGGCGCCTTCCGCCCTAACGGAGGGGCCTGCGAGGTGCAGGCTGCGGGGCTGGGGCCGGGACCGCCCCACCGTCCCGGTCACTGCGAGCAGGAGCTTTGTCTGTGCCCCAGGAGAGCCAGCTGCCACCCCACCCACGCTCCTCCTGGCACCCTTCCCCACCTGATGAGCTTGTAAACAGTCTCCCGGAATGAGCCGCTGGACAGCCCAGGCCCACGATTATCCTCACTGCCCAACCCAGACCCCCACGTCCTGTGGGAAGACCCTCCTTGTCCTCAGGGTTATGGGGACCGTGTGCGCAGAACCAGCCTGTGCCTGCGGACAGGCCAGGCCCCCGGCCCCTCGGGCCCGGCCAGGGAGGTGGGCACCTCGGGGAACTAGAGGAAGCGGGTGCAGGAGAAAGGAGAGGGCCCGGCGTTTGAGATGTGCCGTGTGCCCAGGGCGGCTTCCTGTCTTCTCCCCCGGGGCCACGGGCTAGGCAGGACCAAGGGTGGCAGGCTGGCCTGGCCTGGAGCTGGCTCTGGGGCCGGAGGGGACACGGCCATCCCTCGGTCCCAGGCCGGCACCCGCATGGCACTGCTGGAGGACACAGCGAGAGAGGGGCTAGCTCGTGGGTGCAGAGATCCCACACGGAGCTGGGACCCTAACTTGGGGCTCTCGCCATCCGGTCTGGCACGTGTCTGTGGGCCTCAGCTGACCAGGGCGGACTGGCGTAGAACAGATGCCAAGTTAAGCAGCCTGGGGAGGGAGGGGGCCTTGGGTCTCAGACCCCAAAGACTGGGTGTTGCTTTTCAGGCATCGGAAGGCTTGTGAGGGGAGAGTTTCTGAACGGGTTTTGGGAAGGTAGACCTGGTGGCTGAAAATGCATCTGACTGGGGTGAGACTGGCCAGTGGAGCGTGGGGCAGTGAGAGGAGTTAGGGGCCTCGACATGCACCTTTCTTGCTTGAGGTGGCTGTGGCCCGGCCTGGGAATTGCCTCCTCCAGGAAGCCTTCCCTGCTCTCCCCTAGGTCTCCTTTCACCTGCGCTGTCCCGGGTCCAGCCTTCTGGGGAGTGTCCTTGCGGGGGTGGGGGGTGTCTCATGTCTTGCCCAGAGGCAGGTGTGTACATTTGTTAGGTTTCCTTAGTGAATGACCGCCTAGAGCAGGATCCACGGGGAAGAAGAGCAGGTTCTGGGTTCGAGAGGCCGTTGACGGGGGACTGTGGCCCCTGGGCACAGCCACAGGGGGCTGAGGCTCCCGGGCGGCCGACCTGGACCTTCCCAGACCCACTGCGGGAGCTGCTCAGTGGGCTGGCAGGCTGGCATCTGTGCCCAGAAAGGAGGCCGGTGACCGGAGGTGGGGGACGGGGGCACGTCGTCCTTGGATGGTGTTGGGGGGCACACGAGCCTCTTCTCCCTTGGGGTTTCCCGGAGTCGCCCCCACGTGCCTTTAGCAGGAGGACACGGGGCTGGGCTGAGGCTCCTCTCTGCCCGCCTCTGGAGAGAAGGTCTCATTGACAGGTTTAGAGTTCATCCAGTAGGCTATTTGTCTTCCTTTTTTTTTTTTTTTAAAGAAAGATACTACAATACTAGTATTGACTGCCTTTAATTTGACACTTGACTGAGGGGGAAAAAATAGCTTCTCGGGAAGTCAGGAGTATCGACCTGTGGCGGGTTGTGGTCTGCCTGCCCGAGGGGATGAGGGATAGCCCAGCGGCCTAATTGAGGGGTTGTCACGTGGAAGGTAAGGCCGCTTCTCCGCTGCTTTTGAAAAACAGTTTCTTGTTTGGAGGAAGGTGTTTAAACCGGCCCCCACGCGGAGCTGTCTCTGCGGCCGTGTCCGGCTGCCCGGCCGTGCCAGAGGCAGCGGGGGCTCCTGATCTGGCTCCTGGAGGCCCGGCCCTTTGGGAAAGCCGGTCCGCGCTGTTCGGCGCTGTGCGCCGGTTCCAGACAGCGGTCCCCAGGGCCCCGGTGCAGCGCTTAGAAATTCTGATGTGCAGGATATTAATTAGCGAGTTAATGTGAGGAAAAGCTTGATGAATTAGCCGGAGGAGTTGTCATCCACATTCTCCAGATGAGCACCGGAAGGAAATGGCCAGCTGGGCCGGGAGAGCTCGATCCTCCGCCTTGGGCCTCGGGGGCACCTCTGCCCCCCGTGCACTGGGGTCTGTGTCGGCGTGCCCGTGGCGGGGGCCTCGGCCACCTTGTCCCGGCTCCCTGCAAGACTCCTGTTGTTTTGGAGGGGGGTGGGGGCGAGGGGGTCTGAGCTCGGAATGCAGTAACCACCTGCCGTGGACGGGAGGTGGCGGGGGGCGCTCTGACAACACGCAGGCGTTTCCCACAGGTCTGGAGGCTGCAAGGCCAAGACCAAGGTGAGGGCCACTTGATGCTGGTGCTGGTGAGGGCCCCCTTTCCGGTTTGCAGACGGCCGCCTGCTCACTGTGCTCTTGCATGGCAGAGAGAGCTTTCTCTCTCTTCTCCTAAGGCCAGGGCCCCACTGGTTCAGGGACCCCTCGGATGACCTCTTTTAACCCTGACCCCCTCCTACCATCACAGTGGGGGTCGGGTCTTCAGCACCCGAAGTTTGGAGGGGACACAGTGTGTCTCGCCTTGTTGGCATGAGTCTGTCCTGCTCGAGCATCTGCCGTCCAGCGCAGGTGCCACCGCTTCCAGGAAGCCCCCCTTCTCTCCTCTGGGTTTCCAGGGCGCCCTGTGCTGTCCTGGGCTTTATTGGTCAGTGTGCCCTGTGCCCTCTGGGCTGGACACTAAGCTTCGACTTTGGGGGGCTAACAAGGGGAAGACGCCACCCATCCGGTGCGGGTGACACACCAGCTCGGCAGTCCCGGAAGCCCGGGTGCTGTTTAGGGGCTACTCCTGGAGATTTTGGCTGCTTTCCGGGTCAGTAGTCGAGCCCCCCGATTCTGTGCTTCTCCGTCCTTTCCAGGCCTTTGTCTCTCTGCCTGGGATGGCCTCCTTCCCTCCTCTTAGGCCCACCTCTCCTTGGGATTCCGCCTGGTGCTTCCTCCTCCAGGAAGCCTTCCAGAGTGCATGGCTCAGAGCTCCCCGCACTGTCTTCAGCGCCTCGCTGCAAGGCCTGGCTCTCACCCCCACGTCGTTCAGTGCCCACCACCACGCGGGTGCTCAATAAATATTGGCCGACAGAATGAAGCCTCCCCCCATGCCGGGAACAGTGCCCGGCACCTAGTGGGAACTCAATAAACGTTTGATGGATTGAACCCACTGAAGGCGGCACTGCAGACCAGCGGCAGCTGCCAGAAAGACAGAGCGCAGTTAATAAAGCCCTCCCAGACCCAGGACATTAGTAAAATATCACAATTTATGTAAAGCTTTTCATTGTGACTCTGCAGGGATTCTCCTGTGGCATTAGCATTTTTCAGACTCATTTCCAGGATAAAAGCCGTGGCCAGCAGGGGAGGGTGTGGGAGACAGACACAGGCTATTTGCACATCTCAAATGGGGACAGGTCCCCCAGCTGCTGCCAGCCCTGCCGGGCCACTGAGCTCACGCTTGCCTGCTGAGGACCCTCCACGCATTCCTCATTGCCATTGTCACCTGGGGCCACCGGACTGCACCAGGGGAGAAGGTTGTCAGAGGTGGCCCCTGACACTCCTGGGAGCCTGGGGGAGGGCACCCCAGGGACATGGGGGTCTGCCTCTGCCTCCTCCAGGGCTCTGGTGGGGACTGACCCCGGGGCTGGTGGGAAGCTGATGGCTGAGCTGGGTCAATGCCCCGTGGCCCAGCATTCAGCCCCCGGGGTGTCTGGGATTTGATGGGAATTCCCGGGGAGTCTCCCGGGCTTTGTCCCCAGCTGTCACTGGGATCCTGGGCATTGGACCACAGTCCTGCAGCTCAGGGGAACAAGGACAGGGACTTAGCCCGCCCCCTGGGCCCCACCAGTGTCTCCTGCAGCATCTCCTCTCACCCGTGGTTTTGTTTCCCCCCGGGGTTTCAGTTACCTCAACTGTGGTCCATAAATATTAAACGGAAAATTCCAGAAATAGACAATATGTAAGTTTTAAATTGTGCGCCGTTCTGGTAGTGTGAATGGCTCTCTTGCTGTCTCACTCTGTCCTGCCCGGACGGGAGTCACCCCTTAGTGCCCACCCCTGGTGACGGGTGGGCTCCAAGCTCCTGTGGGGGGCACCCCCCACCCCCCCGCCCTGGGGGCCCTACTTCCGCACCCTGCCTGGACCTCTTAGCATCACTGATGGAAGCTTGCTGCTGGGAGGCCCCTAGGGGTCTCCTGGTCCCACGTCCCCACTGCACAGATGGGGAAACCGAGGCCTGGAAAGGAAAAGGACTTTCTGGGAACGACCACTGTGACTCAGCGGGAACACGGAGACCAGAACCCCTGCAGACTCCCAGGCAGTGATCGTCCCACGCTATCGCGTGCGCGTGCGCGTGTGGGCGGGGCCGGTCTCAGAGGCGCTCTTTCGTCCCTCTCTCGGTGAGCGGAGCCCGAGGGCCTGCTCTGAGCCCAGGGCGCCGTGGGGACGACGAGGCGCGGGCAGACGTGGCCCGCGTGGCAGGGAACGCGGATGCTGGAGGTCTAATCTCTCAGTCAGTCACTTGCTCACACCCCGAGTGGGAGCTGCTGGGACGGAGCGCAGGTGCGGGGACAGCGTTTCACCCTGCCGAGGTGGCGCGCTGGCAGCGGCCTGCAGCCAGCTAGGGAGCAGCTCAGCGAGTGTGGGGCGCAGGGGCTGTTCCAGGCAGAGGGACGGCGCTTGCGAAGGTCCCGAGGTGCGATGGCATGGGCTTTGGGCAGAGGCGGCTGGAGCGGACTGGGAAGCAGAGCGCGGTGACGGGCGGCGGGCTGAGAGCCGGAGCCGGCGGAGGTATACCAGCTGCACGGGCGAGGTCAGGCTGGCTTCTCCCGAGACCCCACCGGCTGGCTGCAGGGGCAGACCAGTGACTTGGGACCCGGGCAGGAGCCGGCTGGGTCCAGGCTGGGGGTCCGGGGGAGGGGGCAGAGCAGAGAGCCCACCAGGAGAGCCCATGGGGCGGTGACGGGCTGGAGGGTGAGAGCAGGCTTCCAGAAGGGCCCCAGGTTCCTGGCGGGACGCCAGCTGGGCAGCTGGTCGGCCGAACAGTCCCTTCCTCGGAGAGAGGAGTCCCGTGGGGTTTGAGGGCCTGGGGAATCGGGGCGGCGTTTCTTCTATGGCAGCGGAAACTCCCGGGTGTGCGCCTGTGCGTGTGGTCACCTGTGTCCGGGGAGGAGCCAGGGCTGGTGAGTCTCCGTGGTGAGAACAAGGGAGGTGATGGAGATGCCACAGGTCCGGTGTCCCCATCACCGACAGGTGACATTGTGTGTGACTCTCACTGTTGCAGTGTCACATCCCTCCTTTTGGGGCAAGGAAGCTGATGCACAGAGGGGGAGGCCATGAGTGCTGTCCAAGGTCATGTGACTTGAGTGGGACAAGCCACTTGACCTCCCCGCCTCCACGCTGGTCTCACGGGGCTGAGGAAAGGGGCAGGAGACGGCACGGGGGGCGGGGGTGACGACGCTCCCCACCCTGCGAGTGCCCTGGGAGGATGCCAAGGCCCTCAGGGCTGGCACTTTCCTGGGGACAGGACCAACCTTGCAGCTGAGTGGGGCTTGGGACTCGGCCCTCTCAGCGCCCAGTGTGTGCTGGGGCCACCCTGTCCCACAGAGACCAGCAAGCTGAGTCCCCTCCTCGCAGGAAAGGTTCCAAGGCATTTCCTGTCACTTCAGTACCTGAGCACTGGGAGGCAGGAAAAATCAGTAGAGTCGAAGATCGGGGGACTGGGGTCGGGGACCCATGCGCCTTCAGGAGAAAACGTCGTGTGTTCTGGGCTCTCCGTGTGCACCTTCTCTGTTAACACAGACGCGGCTCGTAGAAGGGAGTGGGGACGCGGCCGCTGACGGGGAGCTGTTGAACGGGGGCTGGGGGCCCTCGGGGGCCTGCTGGGTGGGCCAGAGTTGGGAGGGGCCTTCGGGCTCTGGGCCACCACCTCCTTCTTCCCAGAGAAATAGTCCTGGTGACGAGATCGAAGACGAAGGTGGCGGAGAGCCCACACCGGCCGTGAAATTTGTCAGCGAGCTGAATTACTTTCCCCAGGAGACACTTACGAATTAAAAAGACAGGCGGTGAGCTCGTTGGAAAGCACGGGAAGGCAGGCCGGCTGCACGCGGGTAGTCCTGCCTGACCGTCGCGGCGAATGTCCTTCCGGTGTTTCTTCTTTTCAGGCATCTGAACCATTACAGTGGCGGTGGAGTTTTCCCGAGCACGCACACTGTGTCCTGACTTAATGTTCACCTGGTTTCACGTCACGCAGGTTCCCCACACCCCCCCGCAGTCCCGAGCGGCTGGGCCCACATCTGATCTGAGCTTGCGCAGATCACCTGTCCCCTGGCCGGCGGTTTTTCCCACTTCTCGAGGGTGCAGTTGGGGCCGCTTCCCCAGGACAGGGTCCTAGAAGTGGCTGCTGCTTGTCAAAGGGGTGAACCTTTTGGGGGTCTGGGGAAAGCTGCCTCCTGCTTCCTGGAGGGCTGTGGGGGGACCCAGAGCCTCCCCCAGGCTGCTGGTGGTGACCCTGGGGCCCCGGCGGGCAGCCCCACGGCCGTGGAGGACAGGCCACGGGGGACAGGCCGCCTTCCTCGGGAAGGCTCAGCTCAGATGGCGTCTCCCCGGGCCCTGTGGGTGCTCCTGGTTTGGGCAGGGTGTCCTCCCCCGGCTGGTGGGACTGGGGCCGGCCTGGCCGCCCGGTCAGCCCTCCTTCCAGGGGCGGCCGCGCATCCAGTTAGTGCCGCGGACTGCTGTTCCTTCTGTGGCCGCGCTCAGAACTCCGCACTGGAGGCGGCGGTGGGGGACGGTGGGCTGTGCTCAGCACCAAACACGTGTACATGCAGGTGTACACACACACTCACACACATGTCTCTGACTTGTGGCAACTGAGCCAGAGGTGGTCTCGGAGGCGGGGGACTCCTCCCCCCTGCAAGGGTGGGCAGACACAGGGTGGGGCTTCCATACAGCAGAGGCCTGTGTGGGGGCGGGTGTCGGGGTGCCGGGAGCCAGGGAGGGGGTGGCGGGTGGTGGTCCAGGACCAGGCCGCACGGCTGAGTGCCCGGGGCCTCCTGGCTGGCTGGGCTCTGGGTGACGGAGTCGTTTTGATTTTTAATCGCCGAGCGTCCAGGCCCATGTTGTCTGCACATAAACCCTGTAAGGCCAGAACTGCGCGTCCCCCTGCCCCCCCGCAGGATGGAGACCTGGACGTGCCACTGAGGCCTTCTGGGAGGGGTGGGGGCCTGCAGAGCCTCAGTGCGGGCCCCCAGCACTGTGCAGGGGGCAACCCCCCCCCCCACCCTTGGGGGTGGAAGGGCGCAGGGCTCTGCAGCTCTGGAAGGAAGGGCTCTTCTGCCCTCTGGGCCCAGCCAGCACCTCCCAGGGGGAAGCTCTCCCTCCCAGCCTGCCCCTTCCTTCCAGTCCTCCTCCACCCTCGTCCCTTCCCCTCCCCCCCCCTCCCCCTCCCTCCCCACCTCTGCCCCCTTTTCCTCCCTCTCCCCTCCCCTCCTCCCCCCTCTTCCCTCTCCCTCTTTTCCCCTCCCCACCCCTCCCCCTCCTCTCCTCCCCTCCTCCCCTCCGGAGACACCGCCATGGCCACCCACACAATGAGGCGATTGTGAAGCCGGCCCTGCCGCAGCCCAGGAACACGGTGGAGGCCTGACTTCCATGAATAATCAGACTCCCAGGCAGGGCCCTGCGGGCGGGCAGCAACCTGAGCCTGGGCAGCCTGCCGGGCGGTTTGCTCTGGGGCTTTGTCTGACGATGAAGTGCCCCTGGCCAGGCGCCATGTTGCCTCCGCAGTGGGGGTGGGGGGCGGGGCGGAGTGGGGCCGTGCGGGGCTCCCCGGCCTGGGGCCCGGTGGTGAGGGCCGGATGGAGCCCTCCGCCAGGACCTGTGGGTGGGGAGTGCGGGGGCGGGGCTGCACGCCCTTGTGCGGGCTGGACGGTTCTGTCCTCCTTATTTAGGACGGTGGCGGTGGGGCTGGGCGGGCACGCCCAGTGTGGGACGTAGCACACCCCCCATTCAAAGGAACACTTCCTGGAGCCGAGCCTCAGTTTCCCCACCTGTCAGCCGGGGGTCCTCACACCTCCCCACGGGGTGGCGGTGGGGCCGCCGGGACGGTGGGTGCCTGGTGTCCAGCACAGGGCAGGTGCCCAGCGCGGGTGCTTCAGGGTGGGATGAGGAGCCCGCATGGCCAGTGCAGTTACCAGCTTGCAGAGAGAGACGCCTGGCATGGCCCGGCCTTCTGCGCGGCCAGCATGTCCCAGCTTGTGCGGACCGCCCTTTGGCCTCTGCAGAGGGAAACTGGAACCCAGCGCCCAGCCCTGCGCTGCAGCGACACCTGCTGGCTGGCCCCAGGCTGACCGCCTTCTCTGGGCGTCTGAGGGGGGTGCTCCCTCCTGGTATCCTGTCTTCCCAGCTGCCCAGGAAACCCCCGCTGGACCCTGGCTCCCGCAATCTGGGAGCTGGAGTCTGCCGCCCTCCCAGGAGGACACTGTCCTCTCTCCGATGGAGCGGGCCTGCGCAGGGCGAGCACACTGGCGTTGTTGGTGGGGTAGTGGGCCCGGCTCAGGCTTGCTGGGGGCCCGTGGGCGGGGCTGTCAGGGCCCCGCGGGTTCGCAAGGACCCTGGGACACCCAGCGGCCCCTCTCTTTTGCCCTTGACTCTGTGCACTGATGGAGTGCGGGCCCTGGGCAGGTGACGGAATCTCTCTGGGCCTCAGTTTTCCCATCTTTCAAATGGGAATGAATGGTCAGGGCCGTTCTGGGCTGTGGGGAGGGGTGGATAAGCTAACCCTTGCCAGACCAGGGCCAGGCCCACTCCTGCAGGTCAGCAGCAGAAAACAGCAAACTTTCTGGAAAAGAAGCCTTCCTGTTCTTCTGTGTGCTCTCGGTGGCCTTTCTGTCGGGGACAGGTGGGGCACAGTGCCTCCCACCTCGGCCCCCATTGGGTAAAGTCCACGTCTGGCCTGGTGTCCAAGATGCCTCTGGATTCGCATGAGCTGATGACCACTGGGGTCCCCTTGCCCCCCACTTTCCATAGGGCCACCCCTGTCCTCGTCCGGGCTGTGCAGGGCATCCCCACCTTCCAGGGTGTCAGGGGCCCCCCTGCATCTCTGTGCCGCTCAGTGGAGAGGGCTGGGATTTTCCATGTGTGCCCCTCTCCCTTCTTGGAGGGGAAGGCCCTGTCCGAGTCACCCCAGCACCCCAGCGCCTGTTTGGGGGGTCCCACATGGTGCCCAGTGGTTGTGGGAGGAAACACCCCGGAGTCCGGCTGGAAGGGGAAGCCAGGATGCCCTCGCCTCTGTCCCACCACGCGCAGCAGCCCTGTCCCTGCATGAATGCCACCTTTGTGTTTGTCCTGCTGGCCCTGGCCCTGCTGCCCGCTCCTGCCCCCTCCCTCCCTGGGGACACTGCTGGGCAGACCCTGGGGCCGGGTTTGGGAGTGGGGCGCCTGCCTCTGCTCTCCCTGCCCCGACAGGGCCTGGGGCGCTGGGCCAGCGCTGTGCCTGCGGAGTGGCGGGTGGGGGCTGGTGCCAAGTGACTCAAGGACGTTCTGGCCCCGTCCCCGGGGCCGTGTGTGTCTGAGGCTGCGGGAGGACCAGAGTCCGAGGCACGAACGCAGGGACAGAGGAGCCACCAGGAGGGGTCGGACGTGCCCTGTGAGACCCCAGGAGCAAGGCTGGCCCCGGCTCGGGCGCCGGCTGGGAAGTGCCTGGGGGCTCAGAGTGCTGCCGGGGGCCCTGCCCTGGCCCCCCATTTCAGAGGGCCCAGCCCCGCCTTTCCTCAGGCCGTGACCCGCTCCGAGACCCAGAGTCTGTCTGGCCAAGAGCACAAGCCCCCGGAGCTGGGGACCGCTTCTGGGCCACACCTGGGAGGTTCGGGGCCCACGATTCTGGGCCCAGGAGGTCTGCGCTTGCTTCCAGGGCAGAAGCCGCCGGCTGGGGTCTCCCCTCCCAGAGTGGGCGTGTGGCCGGTGTGCACCCCACAGCCTGAGGGCTGGCCCGAGGCAGAGGGGGTAGGTGCGGAGGAATCAGAACGTGGGTGTGCACACAGGTGTCCACGGCTGTGCGTGCAGAGCCCCGCAGGGCCAGGCCGTGGCGGTGCGCTCCACGCCCGGGCGCTGCCGTGTTTGGGGGAGTCAGGGGCCCCAGCTGGGAGGAACGATGGGGGTCGTGCTATTGGAAAGGGTGGCCTAGGAGGTGACAGGGCGAGGCTGGTCTCTCTCGGGGTCTTCGTCTGGCTTGCGTGAGTTCCGAAGCCGGGATGCTTTACCCGAAATTGTGGGTGATGCTGGGACTTTTCTTGGGAGGGTGGACAGAGCCTCGTCCAGCTTCCCGACAGATCAGACCCAGGCGAAGAGACAGAGGCCAGCACGACTGGCCAGGGTGTCCTGGCTGTCGGGGCGCTGGGTTCCTGGTAGACAGCACGTTTCTCAGAGCTGCGGGCAGTCCCCAAGGTGGCACGCAGGTCGCTGTCACTCCTGCAGTGGACCTCTCCGGACCCGGCCGGTCCGATTCCAGCTGCAGCGTCCCCCGTATACTGTGGGCATCGTGGGGAAGGAGGAGAGGGTGACAGGGACCGGGCTTCGTTCCGTGAAGGCCGAGCTCGGGCCCCAAGCAGACGCCTATGAGCTGGAGGGCCGCGGGCCCCGGGCCCCGGGCCCCGGCTCTGTCCCCACCGCATCCAGCACCTGCCACACAGGCACCGAGGACTGCGGTCTCCGACGTGGCTTCCGAAGGCTGCCCCCCTCACACACGCGTTTGTCCCCCTTTGGGACGGGCCCGCAGGACGGCCGTTAAAGTGACCCGGCACCACGGGATGTGCGACTGCAGGAAGCCTCGCTGAGGGCCCCGTGGCTTCTGCCACCCCCCGGGTCCCCGGTCCCCGGTCCCCCTGCTCAGCACACAAAGCCTCGAATGGCAGTGAATGGTGGTGAATGATGGAGAGAAAAGGCGACGGAATTAGCAGAGCAGCGGGGACTCGCTCCCCGCCAGCGTGCAGGGGTGGACAGGGATGCTTAGCAGGGAGAGAGGGCGGCCTGGCTGGGGGCCGGGCAGAGTGGGGGCCGGCTGTGTGTCTGGGTGCATGGCAGGCTGTGCCCTAACGAGAAATCAGAGTTGCCAATTAGACACGGCCCAGCGAGGGCGGCCCAGGGCTCGGATCCCCACCAGCTCGCTGCCGCTTTAGAAACGTCCCCGCAGATGGCCGTCTCGCTGAGCCACGCTAAGTTCCTTTCGGTGTGGATTGCGTGGCTCCAAACTGCATTTGTCCTCTGAGGCCATCTGGCCTGGGACATCAAAGAGCAGCTGGCAACAGCTTTGCCCGCTTCTTTTGAATCGAGGCAAAAGCACCCGCACGTCTGTGTGAAGTTCGAGCACGTTAGATCCCGGGGAGTTTTCTACTCGGTTGATCTGTGCTGTTCTTTCTTCTTCTGGGCATTCGGGAAAGGCGCCAGGGGTCTTAGCTCTGAAAGGCGATGCTTGCCCTGGTTGCCTCATTCTCTGAAAGCAGGGACATCTGGGCCCCGGCCCGCCCGCCCGCCCCCAGACAGCCTGCATTGTGGGTGGGGGGCTGCCCTCCGTGCGCGCCCAGCGGGTGCTGAGCGCCTAAGGAGGCAGGGCCGCATACGGACCCGCGTGAGTAGCTTCCAGAAACTGTTCTTTGCGTGCCAGAGCGCTGGGGCGGGGGCTCGGGGGCCAGGCCGACACCGGGGTTGTGGTCCCTGGCTGTGTTGGCGGTAATGCCAATTTGGGGAACACGGTGGACAGAGCACATGGCCCTTCCGCCTGGTGGGGGCCAAGCCCTGGCCCTTGCTGCCCCCTGAGGCCCAGGGCAGCCAGAGTCCCCCCCACCTGCCTCCGCCTCCGCCTGACTGTTGTGTGAATCCTCGCCCCCCACCCCCGCCCGAGGAGAGTGCGTTTCCGGAAACCACCGAAATGAGGCGAAATGAGCTGTTTCCGTTCTTTTCCCATTAGCTGCACTGACCTCCCTAATGGGTTCACACCGCACGTGTTTCTGGACTGCGTTCTCGCTGTCTGCGAGGATGTGGCTCACACCGAATGCTTTTCCTGCCGGGTTGTTCTCGCGCAGACGCAGTGGCCGCGGCTCCTCGGTGGGGAATGCGGTCCCTGTCCCCCCCATCGCCGGCCACTCCGGTCCTGCTGTGGCCTCTGGACCCACCTGGGACCCCCAGGCAGCACAGGAAGTGGGTGGGCGGGCCGCCCATCAGACACAGCTGCTACTCTCGGGGCAGTGGCGTCCATCCCTCTCAGAGAAGCCCGGGTGGTGACAGCCAGAGGGCTGCCCCACCCCTCGGCCCGCCCCAGCTCTCCGTACAGCGTGCTCGGGCACACCGCCTCCTCGCCCAGCACACGCCCGCCTCAGGGCCCTTGCACCCGCCGCCTGCCCGCCAGACACCCTCGCTGCAGCCGCACGTCTGCCGGGCTGTCCGCCTCCCTCCCGCAGGCACCCCGCCGGCGTCCCTGCTCGGCGGGGCCGGCCTGACCCCCCTGCGCGCCCTGGCCCCTGCTCCCTGAGGGTGCACGCACGGGAGTCTGTCCTGGGAAGGGGCTCAGGCGTGTTCTCTGCGGGTCCGGGCCACTCAGGGGACGTCCCTGCCACCAGAGCTCTGTTCAGTGCTCCACGCGGAGCTGCTCTGGGGCGGGGTGGCCTCGTCTATGGAGGGGGTGGGCACAGCAGCCGGCACAGGCGACTGCAGGCAGGAGAGCGTGGGGGGGGACCTGGGAGGGGGTGGGGGCTGGGCTGGAGACCTTCCCCAAGCCCAGCACCCACAGGTAGTTCCTCAACAAAGGAGGCGTCAGTCCAAGCTGCCCCCAGGGGTCCGCACCCCTCTTGCCTGTTTCGGTGCCTGGGATAGTCCGAAGGCTCCTCTGCCTGGTTCCTGGGTTCCCTGAGACAGTCCTGTTCTTGGGACCTGTCGTTTTGGGGAGACGGAGCAAACATCCCCCAGGAAGGGGCAGAGGAAGGGTGGACCAAGCCTGAGGCCTTGTCAGCCAGGCAGCCCCTTGTGCCCACCCCTCCCCCACTGCCCTCGGAGCCAGACAAAGGCAGCGCTGTGCCTGGGAGGGACGCTCAGAGGCCCCGGGTGGGATTCCGGAAGATTCCGTGCATGACTGTCCTCTCTTCACTTCCAAGCAGCCTGGAAGTTTTTTCCATAACTAATTCACCCCGAAGAGAAGAAAAACAGCCCCTCGGATGTGCACAGCTTCCTGTGCCCTCTCCGACGACTCCCGCAGTGAACCGGGGTGGGGCGGGCGGCCTCCCGCCACGGAGGAGGCGGGGGGAGTGTGCCTGCCCGGCCACCCCCCTCGAGGGCTGGTCCGCCCGGCTCCTTCCCTCGGGCCGAGCGGGTCCTCTTCTGCGTTCTCCGGGCGGGGAAGCGGCTTCGGGTGGTGCTGTAAACACGGGGAGGGGAACACAGTTTTCCGTGCAGGGTGTGGGTGTGTGTGCGCGTGCACACACACACACACGTGACACACGCCTGTGCACATTGTTCTTCTGTGTGCACACATGGGTTTGTATGTGCACATGTGGCCACGTGCACACGTGTGGCCACGTGCACACGTGTGGCCATGTGCACATGCATGTCCAGGCCTGTGCGTGTGTGCCTGTATGCTCCGGGGTTGGCCCTCTGCCTTGTCTTTCCCACAAGCCCTTTTGTCTCTCTTCTGGCCCTTCTGTTCATGCAGCCAGTGCAGTTAGGACTTGGGGACCCTGCTCCGGTTAGGGTGTCGGGGAGTCGCCCTTCTGGCCCCTCTCACCCACCTCCACTTGGGGCACCTCCTCCGCCCTGGCCCAGCCAGCTTCCCTGCTGAAAACCCCTCCCTGGGCTCCGAGCTCCCATCCGGGAGAGGGGAGTGCCTGGCTGGCCTCGTGAAGGTGGGACCGTGCTCCCCCCTCACCCCTTCCCTCCGGGTCCCTCCTCTGTACCAGCCTCTCCTGGAGACCTGGGCTCTTCTGACCACGCCTGGGGTCTGCATTTGGGGTGGGCACCTGGTGTCCTGTGGACATCAGATCAGCCCGCCCCGTCTCCTGTTTCCAGGACGAGGTGGGACTGGCCTGTTACCTCGGTAAGCTGGTGGCCGACTGAGGAGGTGACGCGGGCTGGGGTTACGCTGCAGGCATGGCAGCAGCCTCGAGGGCTGGAGGTGTGTCTGTTCCCGAGGCTACAGGAGCCCCCCGGCTCCTCGCCCACCCCCAGCGCGCCTCTTCCCAGCGCCCCCAGGCCCCTCCTCTCTCTGCTCCTCCGTCTTCCCTCCCAGGCCCGCGAGGAAGAGCCCTGTCCTCAGGCACCCGTGGCGTCACACCGTCAACGCCAAGGCCTCCGGCCCCCAGATGCCTCCTGCTGTTCCCGGGATAGCCGTTCCCCCTCCTCCGCACACAGGGCCGCCTGGGGGCCTCCCTCATCACGGAGCTTTTGTGGAGCCCCGGCGGTTCCTCCCTCCCTCTGACCCGGGTTTGGTGGCGGGTGCCCGGGAGACCCGGACGGCTCGGGTCAAGGCCTACGTTTAGCATGTGCGTGCTTCAGTGCTGCGGTGCGGTCTGCGGCCCCCTCGGCCTTTGGGGGCTTCTCCTTTCTCTCCTGTGTGGCTGTGGACGCAGCCCCAGAGAGGCCGGGTGACTCGCCCGGTGGCCCAGCCAAGTGGGTGATGGTGTCTAGGGCTCTGACTTCTGGGCTTGTTTCCTAGCAACAGGAGACTCGGATTGAGAGCACTTTCTGTGTGCCTGAGAACCCTGCGAGGGCTTCAGCACCCCGGGGGCCGAAGGCCAGGCCTCTTCCTCCTGCAACGCTGTGCTCAGGAGGCGGCCTGGGCCTCACCCTGGCGCCCGGGGGCAGAGACCGGGCTCTTTTCCCAATGCACTTGAAGTGGGAGCCTGGATGGAGCCTTCCACGCAGGCGCACGGCTGGGCCTCGCTGCTTCGAAGGCATTTCGCTCTTTTTTGCTTCCTGTGGCGCGGAGTCTTGGAGCAGTGCGACGTGTGTCCCGTCCGGCCAGCAGTTAAGAAGTGTCTTGTCTCCTCTCTGCTCTGAGCGGGGTTTCAGGGCTGGCAGAGAACCAGCCGGGCCCTTGCGTGGCTCAGTCCAGGGGACGGGGCTGTGCCACTGGCCGGGACAGCAGCTTGTCCTGTGAGCACCGTCGGCTCCCGTGGCTCCGAGGGTGGCAGGCGGGCGGGTTCCCCATGCCGGTTTGTTCCCTCTCGGCAGCAGCCCTGCAAGCCAGGGGTGTCACCCCGATGGGCAGAGGCGGGAACGAGCTTCAGGGAGGTGGCCGAATCGCCCGGTACCACGGCGTGAAGTGGTGGGGCTCAAGTCCCGGACAAACGGGGTTTTACTCTGAAGCGGGGAGACCTTGTTAGAGAGGGGTTAAGGACCGGTGGATCTGGGGAGCTTCCAGCCGGGGGAGGGGTGGGGAGGGACGAGGGCAGGAGGAGGGAGGACCTGAGGGCCTTAGCAGGAAGCACCTGGCTGGGCGCGCACCTGTAGTGTCACATTTCGCCTCCCCGACAATTCATGCAGGTACGTCCTGTGGTCATCCCATTGCAGAGGTGAGAAGACCGAGTCACAGAGAGGTTGAGTCAGCCGTCTGAGGTCACGCAGCTGCTACATGATGGACCGAGATTGGGACCTGCAGTTGGGACGGGCTGCAGCTGGTCGGTGTGTCTGCCTGCCGACGGACACTGGGTTGTTTCTGGTGTTTGGCCCTAGAGGTCCGGGTGCCATGCACGCTGCCCGGTGAGTCTGGGGGGCTCGCCTCCACTGCTCCTGGGCAGCTGCCTGTGCGTGGAGCGGCCGAGTCACGTTAACTTCTGAGGAAGCCGCCGAGCCAGCCCATTTTACGTTTCCGCCAGCCGTGAAAGCAGATCAGAGCTGTCCCCACTCCGCGCCGCCCGTCTCGCCGACATCAGCCGTCCGGCGAGTGTGCGCGGGCTCCCTGGGTGGGGCTTGCGTTTCCGACGCCCACGACGTCTTCGTCTCTTTTCTGCTGCCCTGTCGTCGCTGCTTCTGTTTTCTCTGGCGACGTGTCCCCTAGAGCCTTGGCCCGTTTGTGAGCTGTTGCCTGTGTGGGTTCTGTGCCCTGAGGGTTCTTTGTGTGCACGCGGGGCGCGAGTCCCTTCTCCTGTGTGATTGTGGGTGTTTCCTCCCAGTCCTCGGCTTGTCTTTTTCATTCTCCGCGGTGTCTTGGAAGAGCAGGCGTATTCGCTTTCGAGGAGATGCAGTCGGTCGGCTTTCCCTTGTGCGCGTCCTGCCTTTGGTGGCGGGGCTGAGCAGCCGTGTCCTCGGGCTCGCGCTCTGACCAGCTCTCAGCCGGAGGCCCGAGAAACCCCCGCTCTGGCCCGCTGGCTTGGGTCCCATGCACCCCGGGTGCCTGTGGACTTCCCGGGGCGGGGGGAGGATGGCCCCTCAGAGCTCCCCGCCCCTCTTTCTCTCGGTCCCTCTGCTCCTTCCTGGTCCTGTCCCCCGCCCCACCCCGTCTACACCACGGGTGTCTCTGGTCTGTACCTGCCTCAGGTGTAGGCAAGATCCAGGCCTCCTGTGGGTCTCCCCGTCCCCATCACGGGCCACCGTCCCTGGAGCTTGTCCTCCTGGCTGTGCATGAGATGAGGTGTTTGTGGAGCCAGGTCATGCAGAGAGGGTCCCCATCTCTCACCTCGGGGGGCCCCCGGGGCCCCCACCGCAGACCTGGCCTTCCCATTAACGCTCAGCGTTGGCCTTCCGTCCTTTACGGGAAGAAACTGTGCCCAGGGCGCACGGCTCCCGACCCCTCCCCTTCCCCGACCCCGAGAAGCCCTGGGCCCGTGTGGGGGACTCCAGAGCCTTCCTGCCTGCGGGGGCTGCAAAAGGCCGGCCGGGGGCCACGCTCAGAGCCCACGCGCCTCGCAGAGCTGCCGGCTGGCTGGGAGGTGCGGCTCCCCCATTGGCCTCTCCACATACCCACCTCCCGAGCCCGCTCTGACTTCTCGCCTGCCTCACGGACTTGGATCTCTGCAGAGTCCCCCCAAATTCGTGTCCACAAAGGCGGTGAATGCTGCCCCAGCCCCCAGCGTGATGGCGTTAGGAGGCACAGCCCAGGCACACCTCTCCCTCGAGCCTTCTTTCCGCCAGCGAGGAGGGCTGTCTCTCACCTGAGGGCGTGGCTCCCCCCTCCCCGCCCCCGTTCCCTCAGCTGCTTGTGCTCCGTGCGGGCCGTTCACGTCCACCGCTTCTCTCCCCAGCAACCCGCTGCAGGCTTTGTGTCCCCACGTCACTGTGCCCCGGCTGTGGGGAGGGGACTAGACCAGGAATCCATCCCCCGGTCCGTCCACCCATCCACCTGTCCATCCACCGATACACCATCATCTGTCTATCTTTCCTCCCATCCATCCAGCCATCATCTGTCTGTCCTTCTATTCTTCTGTCCGTCCATCCATCCGTCCATCATCCATCTGTCCTTTTATTCTTGCCCCTTTCCCCCTCCTTCCTCTTTTCTCCCTTCTTCCTTTCCATCATTCCTCCACTCACCCAGACAACAACTATTTATGGAGCATCCCCAGTGCTAAGTGGCTGGGATGCAGGAAGAGGTACAGGGAGGCCCACTCGGTGAGCTCGTGTGGAACACCTCCCGTCTGCCAGCGTAGCCCGGCCCCGGGCGCAGAGCGCCCCGGACAGACGTGGCCGAGGACAGCACCTGGCAATTGCTCTTGAGGAATTGGCCTCATTAGCATTGAAACGCGATTCTGGACAAGTTACCCGACCTCCCTGAGAACTTTACATGGATTCAATGAGATAATGGATAGGAAGTGCTCAGCTTAGAAATTGGTAACTCTGATTATGAGCTATTAAGGATGACAGGGTGAATTATGGGAAAGCGCGGAAAGAGTCTGTTCATGCAGGAAATAAATTGGGCGGACGACGCGATACCGCGTATAGAACCCGAAAGATCCCACCGAAAAGCCACTGGACCGAGAAATCACTTGAGTGAGGTGGCAGCCTACAAAATAATTATCCAGAAATCAGTTGCACTTACGTACACCGATAATGAACTATCAGAAAGGGAAATTAAGAAAACAATCCCAATAAAACAATGAAAAAACAAAACAATCCCATTTACAAATGCATAAAAAAATACCCAGAAATACACTTAACCAAAGGTGTTAAAGACCTGTGCTCAGAAAATTATAAGACACTGAGGAAAGGAATTAAGAGGGTACCAAGAAGGGGGACTGCCTCAAACTAGAAAGTTTGCGCTCAGCCGAGGAGACCATCGACAAAATAAAAAGCCAGCCCACTGAGTGGGAGGACGTATTTGCCAATGATACATCTGATGAAGGGTTAGTGTCCTAGCCTTCACAAAACTCATAAAGAACTTACAAAACCCAGCACCTCCAAACTGAGCTCTGAAGGACGGGCGCAGAGGGAGCTGGAGCTGGCGGGGCAGGTGAGGTGCGGGGGGTTCCCGTGGCGGCGGGGGTGGTGGGCAGCAGCTGGCGGGCGTCCTTGTGTCCGCGCGGCCCCGGTGCACAGGCCCGTGCATCATCTAGCACTTCCCGGGGGCCCGTTTGCCGGCATCGCAGCCCTGTGATCGTGGGGTGCCTCTTGGGGTCTGTCTCCCCAACTCACTGTAGGGGCGGTAACTCCCTCACACCTCCGTTTTCTGGGGCGGAGGTTGGGCCAGGGGGAGCCTGCATCTCTGCTCTGCTCTGAGCCAGCTGGGAGGCATGGGATGTGGCTGTCCCCCGTGTCCCTTCCGGGTGTCTGGGGTCACCGTTCTGAAGGTGGACAGGGGCTCCCGTGGACATGGGTCCGTCCACCGGCCCTCCCCCTCCACGGTTCAGCTGTTGAACAAGAGACTGGAGAGCCAGTGGGGCCCCGGGACCGGCGGTGGAACGCTGAGCCAGCGCCCAGGTGTGTGAGGAGAAGGGCCTTGACGCCTTGTTTTGGGCTTGGACACTGCAGGTGGCTGCTCCGGGAAGGTGCCCCTGGCCTTTAGGACAGTGCCTCTGGCCACCCACAAATGACACAGATGGAGCTCGTGCACCCCTGACTCACGGCTGGTTTGGGACACCGCCGGCGGAGGGGGAGGCCCTGGCGCCTGCTGGAGAAGGGGCTCTCTGGCGCACCCGGCGTGTGCCACGCGGCCGCCGGCCCTGAGCGAGCTGACCGGCGGCTGGCAGCGGCCTCGGCCCCCCAGGCCTGGGGGTCGCTATTTCTGAGTGTGCAGACACGCACGGCTGCACACAGCTCGCCTGTCCCGGCTAATGATCGCCGGCGGCGCTGTGCTGGGGATGAAAGGTCATGGCCGTCAGCGTGACCGGCGCTGTCCGCGGCTTCTCTCCTGCCTCAGCCCTCACCGGAAATTAACCCTCTGTCCCTGCCCAAGCCTGCGGTGTTTTCGGGCCTCGGGCTTCGGTTACTGGGGATTTTTGTGTCTGTACAAAGCGCAGCAGCCCAGTTTGGCGCAGACACACTGCGAGTCCAAAGAGCCGGGGGGCTGCCGTTCGTTCAGCCAGGGCGGACGGGCCGCCCACTCTGGGCCGGACGCTGTGGGGCTCTGGGCGCAGCAGCGAACGGGCCAGAAACCCCTGTCCTTGGGGCGCTGGCCCTGTGGGGTGGGCAGGCAGGGGCCACCAGATAAGCATGACAAGAGTCTATGGCCGTTCGTCACTTAACAATGGGGACGTGTTCTGAGAGCGGTGTCCTCGGGCGTCTGTGTCACCTCGCGCACATCACAGAGCGGCTCACGCAACCCTGGGCCTGTGCTGCGCACCGTGGGCCGCTGAGACGCAGCAGCGCGTGGGAGTCTGTGTGTCTGAGCCCAGAAGACACGCAGCAGCGTGGACCGATGTGGCGCAGTGAGCGCAGGGTGCCGGGTGCGGGGCCCTTCGTGCGAGCGGAGCCCCGGGCTGGAGTGGCTCTGGGGAGCTGGGAGTGGGGGGCGTGGGGGCGCAGGCCGGGACCTCCCTGGACGCCGCCCTGGGCTCTGTAAGCCCTGCCCCACCGCCTCCCCGCCTCCTTCCCGCAGGGTCGGGGCAGGAGGTGGAAGCTGCCCCTGCTGCTCCGTGAACGGGGGTGTGGGCTGCAGCGGTGGGAAACGTGGCGGAGAGACGGGCTGGGCGGGACATAAATCACCACGACAGGGGCTGTCGGTGGGGGGCTGGAGGGGCCCGGGGGTCAGGAGGAATCGGAAATCGGGACGGAGAGGTGGTGAAGGGACGCAGGTCGCCATGGCAACGTGGATTTGGCCGCGGCACGTGGGAGCGGTGTCAGGTTGAGAGACACCGTGGCGGTCGTTATAAGAAGAGGGCTGTGAGCGTGGAGAGGGCGTAGAGCTGAGGACTCAATGTTTCCACTTCGGAGATTGGGTTTTGGCCCTGTGGACCCTGCCGGGCACCGAAGGCTCTCTCTGGCACTTAACAGATGGAAGAGGTCAAACTGCCCTATGCTGTCCGCCACCACGGCCTGAACCTCGTCCCAAGTCCAGGGGCAGGCTGGCTCCGCGCTCCCACAGGACGCGGTCACTAACATGACACTGGCCCTCAGCGGTTGTGAAGGAGGCCCCTGTGGACCTGGGTCCTGGCCCGGGACCCCGGGTCCTCAACCAGGAGCGCACAGCACTGTGCTCCGAGCGAGGGCCAGGGGCTGGGTCGGGTTGGGCTGGGGTGCCCTCTGCATGGGCGGCGCTGGGGGACGCTCCTCGGTGCTGAGCCAGGCCAGGGGCTGATGGACCGGGATGTCACCTGTGCCCTTGGAATCGAGGTGCCGTGAGCTAGGGGGAGCCCGTGGCCAATCCCTGCAGACACTGCTCCCATCAGAGAAGAAAATCCCTCCTGAATCATAAATCCTTCCATTTCTCATGGGACATTCAGCTTCCTCACAGTCTGTGGGACCACCAGGTGTGGGACCACCACGTATACGGCCACCGACCACACTGTCATGCAGCACGTGGCTGCAGTTGGTTACGTGGCCAGTGCCTTGTCCTGCTCAGTGGGTGCGGTTACAAGGCTCGTGCACACAGCGCCCCCCCCCCCCCCCGTGGCCTGACCACGCAGCCCCCCTCCAGGTCCGTGGAGGTGGGATTCGCCTCCTGTACTGGGCGCCCTTTCAGGCGGCCCCAGCTCCCCTACGCCTTGGTAGTCACTTCTCTTCTTTACTCCGCCCCCGTCGGCGACTGACGGGGCGTGTCCCCGGAGCCGTGCCTGGTCCGGAACGCAGCAGCAGCGATGATGACCTGTGTGATTGCAGTGCGTGCGCAGCCAGTGGAGTCTGGCCACGCCCCCCGCCAGTGCGTGCGCAGCCCGTGGAGTCTGGCCACGCCCCCCGCCAGTGTGTGGGGTGAGACTCACCCACGTGGTGGACGCACCGGCTGCTCGTCCGTTTTTCTCGCCGGGCTGCCCTCTGTTGTGTGGACCCACCAGCGTCGGCGCTTTCCCACTCGCCACTCGGGGTGTCTGCAGTTTTCTCAGACGTGCCTTGTGGTTTCGGTCGATCACGAGCCGTCGTGTGTGGAGGGAAGGGGCACTGCACCTGGACACCTGCCTGCGTCCTCTTTTCTCGGGCTGCCGGCGGAGGGTCCCGTCCTACTCGTTGCCAGGGGAACGGGCCCTGGGTTTTATTGCTTAAATCAGACCCTGACTTGTCCCATCCGTCTTGTCTGGTCTGGCTTGTACGCATTTTCTGTCATTTAAAAAGCATGACATTTCAGCCACAAAAGGCCCAGCGCTGGTGGCCTGGGGAGATACACCCGTTCCTCCTGGTGTCCGGCCCTGGTCTGCTACTTCCAGGCTCTTTCTCCAAGTCCCCCACATTCTACCAGGATGGCCAGCAGGACCGTGTGGGGCCATGTTCTTGAAGCTCTAGAAGCCCAGAGAGTGTCCTTCAGCTTAAGCTGTTGTTTGAGGACTGTACCACATGCCCTGCAGGAGGGGACAGGGACTGACACTGGCCGAGGACCCTCACGGTCCTCGTGGGGTCTCCTGTTTTCTGGATGGGTGCGCCTGGCTGGGGGGCGGGTGCCCGTAGGCAGCAGGCCTGGGACCCAACCTGGGCAATCTGGCCCTAAGGCCTGTTCCCTTCCCCCTGAGCCAGACGGCCTCGGCTGCGTCCCAGGTGAGAGGGTGAGACGGCTTTGGGCGTCACTGTGCTTCCTCTCCCAGCCGGGTGTCACCACGGTGACAGCCTGGCACATGCGGGGATGAGGCAGGGCTGCTGGGAGCGGAGGCAGAGCCGCAGAACTGCAGGCGGGCGAGCAGCACCCAGAAACGCTCCCCTAGCAGGTGCCCCGCAGTCCAGACAGGGCGGGCGGGAGGGAGGGGGCCGTCCCCCAGCGCCAGCACCCACCTGGCTGTCAGGAGGCCAGTCAGACGGAGCTGCCGGGCCAGCCCTTGATAAGCAGGGTGTTGACTCGCCTCTTTCTCTGGCCGGCCCCACCCCCACCTCCCGGTCACTCAGCAAATTGTGATCACAGGGAAGAAGGACAGGAAGCAGAGAGATCCCTTGGGGCCCCTTGGCCTGGGAGCCCCGCACATCAGGGGGTCACTGGCTCTTGCCAGGAGCATCCCCCACCCAAAAACAATGTGTCTTGAATTTCATTGGCTTTCAAAGGCACAGCCTCCAAGTGAGGGTGTGGGGTGGGGACACGGAGGGTTAAAAAAAGACACAGGTCTCATCACGTGTGCATGACAGGGGCCAGAGCTGTTGCTTTTCCTCTGAGACACAAGGTAGTTTGTCACTCCCCTGGGCGCAGGCCTGTGTCCCCATTTGGTGGCAGTGCGGTGTGCTGGCTGAGCCCCTGGGCTGGTGTCCTGCTCCTGGCTTCGAATCAGGCTGCTGAGCTGCCTGCCCTGGGAGGGGTCCTTTAATCTCCCTGAAGGTGCAGAGGGGGTAGGGTGGGCCCCTGCCCCAGGAGAAGTGGGTGGGCGGGGCCCGGGCTTGTTGGACTGCCTCTTGGCCCCAGGACAGGGTGGGCATTGGCTCCCCTTAGGGAAGAAGAGGTACCCACTCGGAGGCCAGGGACCTGGTGGAGGGCCCTTCCGCCCTGCCCCCTCCCCAGGACAAAGGCCCGCAGGTGCTCCGAGGGCGAATGGCTCGGGGGGCTGGGGGCCAGACTGGAGCGGCCCAGGGGGCTC
Organism: Trachops cirrhosus; assembly: GCA_028533065.1. Classification (NCBI taxonomy): domain Eukaryota; kingdom Metazoa; phylum Chordata; class Mammalia; order Chiroptera; family Phyllostomidae; genus Trachops; species Trachops cirrhosus. Next base: position 2,098,997 of record CM052538.1, on the reverse strand, counting down.
AGGTATGCTGCCGGCACCGGCGTGTTTCCACCTGCAAAGGGGTCTTTGAGGCCGTTATGGGGCTTAAATTTGATGATGCTGGGAAACACTTTTTGTGGCACCTAGTTGCCAGGAAACGAACGAGCGAATGAATGAATAGGGAATGAATGAAAGTGGCAGGAAGGAACAGCTGGAGCAAGTAACCGCTATCTGTACGTGGGAGGGGGGGAGTGCCGGGAATCCTGATGGCTTCCCACATCTGCCGAGGGCCTCTGCTGGGCACCTCAGGAACTGGGGAGGGCTGAGGGGGACAGCCCCGTGGAGCAGCGATCTTACAGTTTCAGCTGCATGGGTAGGGACCAGGCTTTCCTGGAGAGGGAGTGAGCTCACCGTCCCCAGGATCATGCAGCCAGCTCTGGCAGGGCTTTTTCAGGCACACTTCTTCTCGGAGGGGCGGCGTGAGTGCCAAGCTTCCTTCCAGCCTCGCAGCTCGCCTGCTGCTTCCTGGCCCTGCAGACACAGGTGCAGGTGGCGCTGTGTGCCGCCCGCATCGTTCTGCGACTGTCTGTTGAGCACCTACTGTGTGCCGGATGCTGCCCTCAGGTTCACTGCCGGGGTGGCAGCTGAGAGTGGGAGGGCGTGGGAGTGAGTTGGGAGCGCTTCTCAGGGGAGGCGTTTTTGATAGCCGAGCGGATTCCACGGGGTGGGGATGCAGGGAAGGGTGTGGGGATCAGCACTTGCTGGGGCTCAGAGTCAGTGGTGGGAGGAGCTTCTGGGCTTGACCGGGTCACGGGATGAATGGTGGGAGCTGGGGGCTCTTGGAAGGTCAGGGCCGGGTACCCAGGGGCCGTCCTGTGCCCGTGCCTGGAAGCGTCACCGCTGCCCCAGCAGATACGCAGGTCGACCTGTGCACAGGTCTCTTCTCTTGGGCGTGCTTGTCGCTCAAGCTGAAGACCGGGGAGTCTTTCGGTCTGGGTCAGTTTCGAGCTGCTGTCAATCATCGGAGGAGCAGAGGGACCTGCTGCCCCGAGTGGGGAGCAGACGTGGACCGCCCGGCCCAGCCCCAGCCCTGCCCGGCTCTGAGATGCTCAGTGGGTGCGTCACGCTGCCTCCAGCAGGGGCGGGGGGGTCGTGGACCCCGCACAGACCCCACACCCGGCCCCGGGCTCCCGGAACCGCTGGGCCGACAGCCGGTGCCCACGGTGCCCCTGTGCCCCATCCCTCTGGTCAGCAGTGCTTCCTCCTCACAGCGTGAGACACAAGGACCGCTGCGTCCTCTGCTGGCCCCCAGGACGGGCCCCCCCAGTCGAGTCCACGTGCCCGGAGCGGCGGGGACCCGAGCTGTCGCGGTGGGCGCTTCTGCCTCAGACGCAGAACGTGGTTCTCAGCACAGGGACGGTGACGGTGGCAATGCAGAGCACGTGCCTCTGCGTCTCTGGAGCTGAGAGCCACCATCCAGCCGCCTCTGCTGGGGCTTCACAAACGGAGAAACTGAGGCAGCTGGAGGTGCACGCGAGGCCCCTGTGTGTGACTCGGGAGGCCCGGAGGGGATGCTGCCTCTCTAACCCAGCAGGCCCCGGAGGGACGCTAGCTATTCTGCCATTCCGCGGGCAGAGGGCTGCGGGGACCCCGCCCCGCTCCCCCACTCCACCCTCCCAGCCCGACCTCGGCCTCACTCCTCGTCTCCACCAGGTGCTTCTGGGTCTCGTGGCTGGGGGCGGCATGGGGCCCGGAGCTCATGGCGATGACAGATTGATGTCCTGGTCGCTCTCTTGTCACCCTCCCAGCCCAGGACAGGCGGGAGGCTGAAGTGCCGTCCTACTTCTCCCGGCCAGAGGCCAGCTGACCTTCCGTGGTCCAGCGCCGTGGGCAGGAAGCGCTGGCCTGGCCCGCGGAGCCGGGAGGTCAGGGCAGCTCCGGGGCAGGGAGGGGCTGGCGGGGGCTGCACACCCCAGTGAAGAGGCCCATTCATGCACGCGGGCTGCCCCGGCCTGCCTGCTGCTCCCCGGGCCCTGCGACCCAGGAGCCTCTGGCACCCATCCTGCTCACAGCTGCTCGGCCAGTTTCTCCGGGGCCGTGTCATCTCGACACGGAGCCAGCCGCTCCCTGTGCTGCTCTGGCCCGCGTCACGGGAGAAGGGGCGGCCTGCGGAACGGGGCCTGCGTGTGCTTCCCGGGGCTGTGGGGCCAGGTGCCCCAACCGGGGGCTTAACACCGCAGAGCCCATTCTCTCCCAGTTCTGGAGGCCACAGCCTGATAGGGGAGTCCTATTCTGCTGGCGTCACACTAGGCCTTCGAACACCCTCACCCTCGTGTCCCCAAGGCCCCGCGGAGGCAGGCGCAGTGGCTTCCCTGCTTCACAGACAGAGACACTGGGGCTCCGGGAGACGGAGTCACTTCCCGGGGTGGAGGCTGGCTGGGCTTCAGGGCATGGGTCTGGGACTTGGCTTGAGAAGGTGCTTTGGGCAGCACAAGTGCGGGCCGGGGCCGGGGCTGGCGGGGAGCTGGGGGCTGGGGGCTGGGGCCGGTGCCCAGGGCCGCCTGCCGGTTGGACCCCGCACTGAGGTGCGTGCCTTTGAGAAGCCGGGAGGGAGGGGACGCGCAGGTGAGGGAGGTGCGGACTAGGGGCTTTGGAGAGACCCTGTGGCAGTGGCGCTCCTTCTGAGCGCAGGTGGGAGGAAAGGGCTTTGGGGCCAGAGCGAGTCAGGGTTGATGTAAAAACCAAGCGAGGCGTGAGAGGGAGGCGCCCGCCCTGTCTGATCCCCTGAAGCCGTGCTTCTCACACGGTCACTTGCCCACGGTCCCCGGGGATCTTGTTAAAGTGTGGGTCTGAGTCAGTGGGTCCGAGCGAAGCCAACGCTCTTTCTAACAAGCTCCCAGGTGCCAGGCGAAGCTGGTCCCCGGGGCCGTGCGAGAGGTGGAGGGTCAGGTGGCTTACACCCTTCACCTCCTGTAAACCTGCAGACCCCTGCCAGGTGACCGTCAGGAGCCCATGTGACAGATGCAGACACCGAGGCTCCCGGAGGGGAGGAGAGGGGCCGAGACCTCTCGGGGAGGGCGGGCCTTCAATGCAGGCCGGTCTCCCACAGCGGCCCTGCCCTAGGCCGTCCTGCAGCGGGGGCCTGCCCCGGGCACCCGGCCGGGGCTCTTGTCCGTGTTTAACGAGCCCTTGCTGCGTGCCAGGCCCGTCCCGAGTCACCTCGTGTCTCCTTGGTACAGGGACAGCATCTTTCTCTCGGCCCCTCCAGTGCTCAGCACACAGTAGGTGCTAGGGAAAGGTCTGTCTCGCTAACTTGGTGCACGCCCCGGCCAGGCTCAGGGTGAGCAGCAGTGCCCGCTGGACGTGCGGCCGTCCTGGCAGCTGTCCGGACAGCCCACCCCATGCGTCTCCCGGCTTCTCGGAGGCCGTTGGCTCCCCGGGCAGCAGGTGGTGCGGGCGCGGCTGCAGGCGACGAACCTTCGCTCCAAATGCGGCACTGCCGTCCCCGGCAGAGCGGGCTGGGGGCTCTCACAGGGCCCCTGCCTGCATTCGGGATCGAGGGCAGAGTGGTGGAGCCTCGAGAAGCCGGCCTCCCACCGCCCCTGACCCAGGCCGGTGCCCAGAAACATGCACACCCGTGGAGCGGCCGTGGCCGTCCAGGCTCGGCACCCGAGGCAGACTCAGCCCTGCACGGTGTCGGGAAGACCTGGCGCCAGCCCGCTGTGGGGGACGTGCACCCCACCCCACCCAGCGGCCCAGCTGGATGGAGCGACAAGGAGTCCCCCATGGGTGGGGCTCAAAGAGCTGCTGTACCTGCTGTCATAAACACAGAATCTCACCACCAAGCCTGCAGCCTCCCAGCTTGCCCGTTAAGTCCTGACCCTGCCTTCGTGGGAGCACAGAAGCCACTAGACCTGGGAGGGCTTGGGGAGGCACCGAGCGAAGGGGTTTTGGGTTCTGACACACCGGGTTCAAGTCTCGGCTCTGCCCCTTCCTGTGCGCGGCCCCGAGGGCCGGAGGTGCGTGCTCCGGGCGCTCGGCCCACGGCCCACGGCGCACAGTTCTTACTCGTCCAGTGTGTCATCTCAGCATGGCGGTCATGCGCCGGCAGGCGGAGGGTAGGAGAGGGCCGAGCCGTGCGGGCAGGTGGCTGCCTGTCCCCGTCCCCCACCCAGCCCCTGGACACCGCCCCCCACCCTGGGACTCCTGTTTCTGACTTGCTTGGGTGCACAAGGAGCGGCTAGGCCAGGCCCTCGTGCCCGTACCTGCCTCTGCATCGAGTGTCGGTCCCTCTGCCCCGTGGGGGTGCAGCTAATTTAATGCCTGCCCCCCCCCAGGGGCTCTCCGCTCCTTCTTCAGTCCCGCACCAAAGAACCCTGGTGGGCCGGCGGGCCCGCTGCAGTGACCAGCGCGGTCGCTGAAGGAGTTGAGTCCCCACGTGCGATGCCACCTTTCCTCATTGCCAGGGCCTCCAGAACCCCGCCGAGCTCCCGCCCGGCGTGGGCAGTCCTCCTGGGCTCCTCGGTGGGGCTGCCGGGGCCCCGGTTGTCCGGGTGGAGGCTTCCCCCGGACCCTGCAGGACTTGGCACCTGTGCGGTACCGCCTCGCCTTGGGGGCCTCCCTGTGAAAGGGGGGCCTTGAGGCCCAGAGAGGGCCCCAAGGTGCCTGGGCCGCACCTGCCCCAGCCCTGTCCCTGGGACGGGCCGGCCCCCTGGCGCCCCTGTGCCCGCCCTTCCCCGAGACCAGCCCGGGTCCCTCCACCTCCTCGCCCAGCCGCCCGGGTTTCCCCGTGGGGGCTCCAAGGCACTTATTTCAAACCATCTGAAAGTAATAAGGAAGCAGCTTATGGATGGAATACCTTTAACATGAAGTGGTGTCTTGCGGTCAGTGTTTCTTTCTGTCAAAACATTTCTCCTGGCTGAGCCGGGCTGGGGGAGGGGCCCCGGAAACTGCGCTTCCCGAGCCCAGGCCCTGCGGGAGGGGCCGCTCCTAAAGTGGACGGGGGACGGCAGGATTGGTCCCCTCCGCCGCGCTCAGCCGGCCTCAGCCGGCCGGCCCAGCTGCAGCTCCCTCTGTGGCTCCGCTGTCTTTGCACTGAGGTTTGTCCCCTCGCCCGCCATCATATTATTTCTAGCCCCCGAGCCTGACCCGGGTGCGGCTCTGGGGCACGAAATCGCACAAGGTCCTCACTCAGGGGCGGCGCCCGAGAGCGAGGGTCTCCTTCCACTCGGTGCCCGCACTGCCCCACTTTGTCCCCTCTGTCCCCTGCAGCCACCTGGGGTTCCTTCCATGCCCAGCCTGCTTCCCCTGGAACCCCTCCTCCCGTGGCCCTTGGCCAGTTGCGGCTCCTGCCTGCTTCCCAGATCCCCCAGACTGTCCCCAGAGACCCACCCCCAACCTCCTGCCCCCACGCGTCTGGAAGTCTTTGTTGAGTGTCTGTCAGACTTTGAATTCTTTGTTTAGTGTCTGACTGTGAGCTCCGAGGGTCAGGCCTTGGCTGTGTGTTGACGGATGTGTCCCCAGATCCGGAACATTCGTTGGATGGCTGGCGGGGTGTGTGGATGGGGGGATGGGTGGGTGGGTGTGTGAGTGACCGTCCCCCGGATGAGCCTTTGTGAGCACTTTGAAGCCCTTTGCAGGTGCACAGGCAGGTCCACTTCAGCGAGACGCTGAGTGTCTCAGGTCCGTGAACAGGGTGCTCTCCCAGGGCACTGGGAGTGGGGAGCCAAAGTGGATGTGCCTGTCCTCTTGGAACTCAGCATGCACTGTGGGAGGCGGGGCGGGGCCTGACCCTGTGACCCCTCTGATGGGGTGGTGGCGGTAGCAGGGAAGGAGTGTCCTGGGGCCCAGAGATGGAGGGACCCTCCATTTCTGGCCTCCCCGAGGAAGGCTTCATGGAAGCGGTGACACTGGAGCAGGCGTGGCGGGAGGCGTGGGTGCTGGCTGGTGGGGCTGGGGGAGGTGGGCGACTGGGCATTTTCCAGGAGCGGAGAAGCGCTCTGTGGCTGGAGGGGAGGGGCCTGGCATTGGGCAGGGTGGGAGAGAAGGTGAAGGCGGTGAAATGAGATGCATTCTGCCAGCCTGAGGACTTTGAACTCAATCTTGGTGGCAACGGGGAGCCATGGAGGGTTTTACGGCTCTGATGCCCTAGCTCCAGTTCAGGTGTAAATAGTGCCAAGGTCCGAGCATAGCTCATGCTTGAAGTTCTGAAACTCCCAGAAATTCTTGTCCGGGGTTCGCCCCTGCTGCCCGGTTCCCGTCTCCGCTCTCCCGGCTCCAGCCTCCGAAGCCCCCACAGCAGGGCGAGAGGCATCTCGTTTCCAGTGGCCTTTGTGTGGGGCTCCGCCGAGTCCGTGTTTTTGCTCTGCGTCCTCCCTTGGTGTGAGGGGGACCTTAAGGGGGGTGGGAGGGGGTTGGGGCTGTTTGGTAACCCAAGCATTTTGCAGAGAAATGAAACACGCAGGAGAGAGGAATTCCTTCTCTGGGCTCCATCTGACCCGACCTGCTGAGAGCTGCCTCCCCCTAGCGCGTTGCTCCCTCTCGGGGGAGGGTGGGGCGTGCCTCACTCAGCTTTCCTCCTGCGCTCGCCTCTCTCCAGCTCCCCCGCACCCCGAGGCTAGCTGTTGCAGGTTGGCAGCTGTGTCTGTCTGTCTGCCTGTTTGTCGGGGGTGGGCTGAGGCGGGATTTCCAGGACTGTTTTCCAGCAGCCAAGAATCTTCCTTAACCCGTGCACGCAGCCCCTCCGGCTGCCTAAGCCCTCCCCGTTTGTGGGCTCCGGGTTAGCTCATTGCACGCACAGGGAGGCTGAGGCTCAGAGTGGCCAGAGGACGTGCCCAGGTCCCGGGCTCCGGCCATGAGTAGGGATGCCCGGTGTGGTGTGGGCACTGCAGGAGCCTGGGAGGCCAGCCTGGGGCCTGCGTGGGGACCTCAGAGGCTGGGGTTTAGGCTCATGTCTCAGCTCTGCCCCCTGCTGGCTGGGGTTGGGGAGCACACCTGGCTGTTCAGTTGTCGCTCTAGGTGATGGTAACTTCTCCACTGGGCCCTGCACTTTTCCCTGGGGTCTCAGACAGATGACAGTTGCCGGGTTCTGTGTCCCGATTTGTGCTGTTGTGCGAGGGTGTGGACAGCCGGCCTCTGCAGCAGAAGGCCCTGCTGTTCAGGAGGGGATGGGCTCACCACCCCCCCAAGGAAGAAACTGAGGCGACCCTGCCCACCTTTTTGTGAATTCCGCTCTGCTGGCTGAAGGCAGGTGACATTGTACATGGCAGGTGGTTTAGTGACGGGATACTGGCCAGCTGGGGCGTGGGTCTGTCTCCCTCGAGCAGGGGCAGAGATGCTGAGCTCTCCAGTCCTTCGTCAACACTGGGAGGGAGGTGGGGGGTGGCACGCAGGGTGCCGGCCCGGCCCATCTGGGGGTCACGCTCCCGCCTCTGCTGGGCTTTCTCGGGTCTGAGGACTTCCTCCCAGATCTCGGTGAGATCGCCAGGAGAGGTCTGAGCCAACGGCACCCACGTGCTATTCTGAAACCCAAGGTGGGTGGCCGGTGCCAGAGTTCAGCAGAACTTCGCGCTGCGGGCTCAGGGCCAGGCTGGCCAAGCCAGAAAGGGCACAGAGCGTGGGACAGACAGGTGGCTTGGAACCCTGGACTTGTGGCCAAGCCGAACGCCTGCTTCCGCTTGAGAAATGGGGGTCGCCACTCCTCATTTATTGAGCTGTGTGTCCAAGGGCTGGGCATGCACTAGGAGTCTAATAAATACCCGGACCGAGAAGAGACAGGCTGAGGTAGTTTGACCAGATCCATTTCTCAGCCTCCCCCGCCCCTCCGCCCCCAGCCCTGGCCTGAAGACCACTCTGAGCCACAGAGTCGAGGAGACTGGGGCGAGAGGGGCTCGAGAGTCCGTGTGTCCACTCACTTACAGGGCCAGCAAACAGCACCGATGAGGGACATGTCCCTGCCTGTCTGCAAAGGGCGGTCCAGTGGCAGAGAGAGACCCTAAGCAAACAATTGCACCAGGACTTGGTGAGAGTAGTGGGAGGGGACAATGTGAGGGAGGAGAGGATGGGGAGGGGGGTGGGGGGGCGCAGACAGGGAGGGCTCTCCCGAGAAGGTGGCCTTGAGCAGGAAGCTGGATAGAAGTCCGGGAAGAGTCCGGCGGGCATTCTGGCCGCAGGAGGTCAGCGGCCGGCCCTGGGGGGCGGTAGGGCCACACGGGCCTTCCAGCTGGGGAGGGGTTGGGCCTTTGCAGACAGAGGGTACTCCTGCAGGCCTCGGCACCTGGATGGACCCGGCCAGCTGTGCACCTGGGCTGCTGTGCCGGGGTCTGAAACCTGATAGAAGACAGGGGTCACCCCGCCCTCAGCGAGCGTGTGCGGCACAGCCCGCCCTCCTTAGCCGCCCGTGAGCCGGCCCTGCAGCCGTCCCTCCTGTCTTCCCCTCTACCCACCGCGGCTCCTTCGGGCGTGGGGAGCGAGCACATTCTCCCGTGTCCGCATCCGCCCACGCTTGCCCCTCCAGAGACACCCTTCCCTCAACTCGGAGCTCTGGGGACAGCAGGTTGTGGGTCCCTGTCGACGTTCTGCAGCTGCTTTTGCACCTTCGTCCCCTCGTCATTGGGTCCCTGTGGGGTTTGAGGTCGCGGGCTGCAGCGCACAGAGCCTGGCACCTGGCAGGTGCCCCGTGCGTGCTGGGCGGTCTGACCCAGGCTGAGCCGGGCACGCGGTCATCCGCTCCAGGCCCCTCTGACTGGTGGGGAAACTGAGGCCCCCAGTCCCCCAGCTGGACTGAGGTGGGTGGGGCTCTGGGACTCCCGGTCCAGCGCTCTTTCCAAAGCACTTTCCTGCCTCCTGCCCCCGCCCCCCACCCCAGGCCAATGTCCTTATCCCTCAGCGAGCACATAAAATGTTAATGTACTCATTTATTCTTTAAAAATTAATTTAAAAATATTTTATGTGCCGCCTCAATCACAGTTGGAAACCATTTAATTAATCCCAAGTGGCAGGGCACCAGACAGCTGCTGTAATTGGTTACAATTCCTCCAGCCTTTCTCCGGGCTGCCGTTCCGTTCCGGGTGTGGAAGGCCCTGGGCGTGGCCAGGGGCGTGGCCAGGGACCGGCTGCGGCTCCTGCAGAGGCGCGGGGTTTGTGCTGCGCAGCTGCTACTACCTCAGGGGCCGTTGGTGCCCACGGTGGACACGCCTCCTGCAGGGCAGTCCAACAGCCACAGTGTTGGCAAAGGTGCCTGGGAGGGTGTGGTTTTAGGTCTGTGGTCAGAGGAGTCGCTCCTCCTCCCTCCTGACCATTGCCTCCTGCACAGCGGGAAGAAACCTTGCCGGCAGGTCACAGTCTCACAGCCTCCGGTTGTAGCTCGGAAAGCGTGAGGGGCAGGGGGGAAGTGGTCCTGCCTCTTGGAAAGTAACACAGTGTGGAGCTTGGGACACGGTCTTGTCGACGGTTGGGTGGCTGTGCCCAGCTCCTGGCCTGTCACGTGACCTGTCCACAGTCACTGGGGCCAGCAGGGCAGCTCTGGCTGGACACACTGGTGGCAGCGGCCCCTCCCACGGTCTGGGCCACAAGGAAGGGGGGATGCTGAGACAGGTGCGGCCCCAGCTCTCCTCGCACTGGCAGGGGGCACAGCAGCTGGGTGCTCCCTGCCACCCAGGGGCGGCTGCGGACGTGTGCAGTGGGGGGCAGACGGGCCTGTGACCCTCGAGACAGTGCAGATGGGCGTGAGGTGAAGGGGAGATGCTGTGCCCGGTGGGAAGTCACCCAGACCGCGCCGAGACCTCGTGCTCGAAGCGGAAGTTTGGAGCTGAGAAGTGAGTTCCGGCAGGGCAGGCTGCTGCTTATTTCTGCTGGGCGTCCGTTTTGAAACCTGACCCGCCGTGACTTGTGGCCGAGCGAAGAGGAGCGGTGCTTGTCAGACCGAGGGAAGTGTGGGTCCTTGGATCAGAGGCGGTTTCCGGACGCCGGAGGGCTGGCACTTGCCTCTGTGCTCCGAGTCGCCCGTGCCGTTGCTGGAAGGGGCTGCAGGGACTTGGCCAAGAGTCCATCCGCCGAGGACAGCCCGAGCGATGGGCAGAGACTTGGGGGTCTCCTGACTGCCCCCCTAGCGCTCCATCCAGGGTGGTTTCGTGGGAATCGTGGAATGCGTACTTCGGCAATGCCACCGGCTAGCCGCGGGAACCGAGGCAAGTCCCCAGACCTGTCTAGGCCTCAGTGTACCACCTGTGAGATGCAATGACCCAAACCCCCCACCTTAGTGTCTCAGTTCTGCTGAAGACCTTTGAGTGATGGCTCACTGCTCTGGGGGCGGAGCCCGAGCACGCTGACGAAGCCACAGGCCCGAGTGCGGCCGCAGACCGGCGGGCCCTCCCCCCTCCCCCTGCCCCCCACGCTTCAGTTTCATGTCCCCATCCACTGCCATCTCTGGGGGTCAGTCTGGTTGGTCCCTCTGTGGGGGGCACGCTTTTCCTCCTCTGCCATCTTTTCTCTGACCACTTCCTTCTCTTTCTTCGTGGTCAGTCTAGTTAAAATTTCATCATTTCCCTTGATTTTCTCAAAGAAGCGACTTTGGGTTTTATTGCTATTTTGTAATTTGCCTTCCGATTTCTCATTTGACCCGTATCTGTGGGTAATTTGGGAATGTGTTGCTTTTTTTTTTTAACGTATTTGAGGGTTTCTCAAATTTCTGTTGTGATTCTAATTTCGTTCTCATGTGGTCAGAAAACATACTTTGTGTGATTTTTTCGACGCTTTTTTACTTGTTGAAACTTCCTTTGCAGCCTAGCCCGTGGCATGTCCTAGAGACCGTCCCGTGTGCCCGGGAAGGGCTCTCTCCGTGTCCGCTCGGCCGGCTGGGCGGGTGACGTTGCTCGGGCCTGCTTTACCCTGCCCGGTGCCCTGCCCGGTGGCTCTGACCGTTCCTGAGGGGGGCGCGTGGAAACCCCCAGCTCTAATCGTTGTGTTCACCTTCCCCCGTCCAACTCTGCCGGTGTCACTCTGTGTGTTTGGGGGCTGTGCTGTTGGGGGCACGTATGTGTGCCCATGTCGTGTCTTCTCGGATTGTCCCCCCCCAGCCTCACTGAAACGCGCCTTCCCCCAGGGGGCTGCCCAGGTCTCGGTGGCACGGCTGTCCCCTGCTCGCCGTGAGGCCCTGCAGTGGCCTGCAGTTTCCTCATCGTAACATTCGCTGCGTCGTAACTGCTCGACACTTCCATTGCGGTGCGCTTCCCGCGCGCCATGCCTTGTGCCAGCTGTCAGGGCCGTGCTGGTGAATGAGAATGAAAGGCACCTACTGCGTGCCAGGCGTTCTGCTGGGCCCTCCGCACACGCGCCGCGGTCTCGCAGCAACCCAGCAGGCAGGGTTTCCCACGGCCCCTTGCCGGCGGCGAGGAGCTCAAGGCGCAGGGGGGTGGGGCAGTTCGCCCGCGGTCACGTGGCCCCAAGGGCAGAGCTGAGAACCCACCTGAGCGGCTCCGAATCCCTGTCCCAGTTCATTCGCACACCTCCCTCCCCCCGGGGAGCTGAGGGGCGCCCCTCAAGGCCTGTGTGGACGCTTCCCTCCAGACCAGAGCACCGAGCGTTTAAACCCTGTGCAGCATGTGACACGGAGATGAACCGTTCTGCAGTAACTCCACGTTAGGGCAAATTACCCTGGGCAAGATCTTTAATGTCCTGTGCCGGAACAGTTTCCCTTAGTAATGCATTGGGACTGTCAGACCCGATGTGATCACAGGACTAATGAGATTGTACACGCCCTGCACTTCCACGTAGTGTCCCAGGGTCTGCGCTGAAAGACCTGCGACGAGCCCCCGCAAACCACGCTGCTTCGAAAGGACCCCGTTGTGAATCACGGCGGGGGAGCGGAGCGGGCAGAGGCGGCCACGGCTGGGACGCACCCATGTGAGGCTGGTCACCGCGGCCGTGTAACCGTTTGCTAAGATTGGCCATGAGGACGGAGTTGAGGGGGTCCCCGAGCGAGGCCCAGGAGCCCGGGGATCCCCGGGGGACGAGCCATTGTGTGGGCACCCCCGGGTCGCCCTCCTGGAATTTCTGGGGGAAATGACCCACCATTAACCACGTGTCCTTCAGGTGCCTCGTGCCTCCAGCTCCGCTGGCTTTCCCGCAAGAATTCTGAAGTTGGAGTCATTCAGAGAAAATGCACCTGGGGGTTCCGCACCTCCAGTTTCCCCGTGACAACGTGGCTCTAGGCGCTGGCTTTGTGCCCGTTACAAACGGGCACCAAGGCCCCCTTGTCTGCTTTGGTCCCTGCACAGCCCTTCCCCGGGCCCAGAGGGCGCCCCCTGCTGGCCTCTTACCCCAGACTGCTGCGGGCCTGGACAGGGCTGGGCAGCAGAGAGGGGTGAGCCGGCTGCCTGGGGGAGGCGAGGCGGCCTGAGGACCCTGATTGGAGGGCAGACGCTGAGCCTCTCACCCGAGATAAAGTAGACCCGCAGCCGCCACGGAGGCACCAAGGGCGTTTTTACAAATCGGAGCAGGGCGGAGGCACGCACCCACCCAGTGAGAAAGCGCGCCAACGTGGCGGAAGGGCGGGCGGGCGAGCGCAGGGCCCCAGGCTCGGCGTGGGCACGCTGAACTCCCCGGGAGGCGGAGGCCAGACCGGACCCTGTTCATCGTCCAGGCGTGGGCCCACTGTGCCACTGTGCGTGACGGGAGGGTCACGGTGATGCCGTCCGGGGTGTCTCGTTGCACAGGAAACACGCCGTGGCTTTTATCAGCGTTTTGTTTATCTCGGTATCGCTTTCTGTTTCCAAACAATATCAAGTCATAGAAGACAAACAGACCCAGAAAAAACCCACGTTTCACCGGCAACACTCAGTCTGTTCCGTTTTATCCGGCCGGCGATGATGCTTTTGAGTGTTTGCTTAAACCCGGAGCTGTGGAGGAAACCGTGGATTGTGTGCAGGGACCCAGAGCGGCGTCCCAGAGCCTCTTCGCCCCGCCCCCCAGCCTGACCTTCCGGTTAACCCCTGCGTGCCCCTCTGGGTCTGTGGCGCCAGCACGCCTCCCCCAGCCTCAGGACACGCCCCTCTGGGTTCCGGTAACCTTACAATGTCTCTGCACAGATGGCTCCGCTGCACAACCTGTATCCGCCGGGGGAGGCTTGCTGGGGAACACAGGTCCCCAGATAGTAGATGCTTCTTCTTCTGTTCATGTAGCAACCGAACTGGGTGGTCCTGGTGGGGCGGATCCCCGCAGGCGGTGACACAGGCACCCGGGCACCTGCACCTTGTGGCTCTGTCACCTCCTTAGGCCTCAGAGTCCTTCACTTCCGCAGCCCGGGTGGGGAGGGGAGCGTGCAAAGCCGGTGAAAGCCACCTTCCCGTCCTTCTGCCCTGTGCTCAACCTGACTTCAAGGAAACCGGTGAAACTGAGGCAGGGCTGCAGCCGGCCTGGACCCGCCCCTCCCTCCCTGTGCCTTGGTCTGGCTGCAGCGGCTGCCGGCCCAGCGGGTGCCCCTGCACCACTTCTGTCCCCTGCACTTGAACGTCCCCGGTGGTGTGCCTGTCTGTCCCTGGGCTCTGAGAAGGTGCCAGCTCACCTCTGCCTTCAGCACTTGCCTTGGCTCTTTTATTTGAAAAATCTAATGGCAAGTATCAAACACGACCACGGAGGCCTGGCCGCTGTTTCCCGATCCCGGGTGGGACCATGCAGAGGGCCCGACGCGGCCGAGACAGGCACGGGCGCGTGTGTCCGGGACGTCCTTCTGAAGTGTCAGCTGACGGGCACGCCCGCCGTGCCCCACGTTAGTAGTCAGAGCAGCTGGCTCACGTCTCGCCACGTGCGGGTGGGACAGTCTGCGGAGGACCTGAATTTAAGGAGCTGCTGATTGCACACTGGAAGTGGTAATAATTGCTAACCTGCGGCAGTGCTAATTGGGTGATAATTTTGTCCCTTCAAGGTGACAGCCTGGGGGAGGCTGGGGCTTGGGGAAGCTCACTGAGCCAACAGGAGCGCTGCTGCGGGAAGTGGCGAGAAGTCCGGGTCCTGTGGTGGTTTGGAAGGAGGGGTCGGCCGTGGGTGAGCCCAGCAGTGTAGTCGCTGAGCTCCAGGCCCAGCTGGGGAAGGGGTCCTGCTGGAATCTCAGATACCCCTGGGCCCCTCCCTGGCCCGCTGCACCTTCGAGGGTGGGCTCCCGCTGCTGGAGAGGCCGGAGACCCCCGCAGCAGGGCACAGAGCCTCTCTTCGCAAGGGACGCAAGGGTCCCAGGGACGGTGTCTCCTCAGCACAGGTGTGCTTTCTGATAGGCAGGGAGTGACGGTGACCAGCAGGGGTCACGAGCGACATTCCCGGAGTGCCTGCTGCGCACCAGGAGCGGGGTTATAGGGTCTCTGACCCGGACATAGCCCCGCGGCCGTGGCAGTGCTACCAGTGACCCTGCCCTACAGACGAGGACATGGAGGGCAGAGAGGCCCCCTTCTCCAAGGTCATGACCCCGTGGGGCTGGCGTTCTCGAGGGGGCAGTGGGAATGGCTCAGTTTCACGGAGGAGACTGAGGCGCAGGGAGTGATGGGGTCGCCAGGCCCCGCCCCCCACCGTGAGCTCCCAAGACCTCGCTCCCCCGCCTGTGAGGCCGAGTCTCAGTTTGATTTTGAACTATTTCCTCTTCATTGTGTGGCCTTTAAGCCGGTCCGAGTGGACTCACGCCCTGGGAGGGGCACTGGCGTTTGCTGAGGTGCGGGGGTGGGCCTCCCCCTGTCCGCCTGCTGAGTGGGGGCGGAGCTCCGACACAGCGAGCCTGGTTTTTCTATAAGGGATTTGGGAAATAAGCAGGTTTTCGTTGTGGCCCAATATCTAGTCGAGTTTTGTGCGCATCCCACGGGCAGCAGGACAGGTGGTTGACTTAGCTCTGTGCTGTAAGTCAGCTCTGTGGTTTTGATAATGTGATTTAGGTCTTTCGGGTGCTTGCCCACTTTCTCTTCATCTGTCAGGAACTGAGACCAGGAAACTGCAGGTCCCCCTGCCGGGCGAGGCCTGTCTGTATGTCCTCACATTCCCCGTAGTTCCTGTGTGACGCGTGATGATGCCGTGTTATCTGGTGACAGCACGTGTATAACTGTACCTTCCGTGTGAACCACACCGTCAGCATCACACGCTTACGCCACGTGTGCCCCCGGGCACGGGCGCGGGGCTCACTTGGAACACGCACGAAGGTGCCCAGAATAAAATCCGACGGACACGTCCCTGGTGGGACCCGCTGACACGCCCCCACAAGGTGGGTGGCATCGGGCGGAGGAGGCGGCTTGGAGGGGGGCAGTGGCTTCCCCCGGCCCCAGAGGGCGACTTGTGGAGACGCCAGGAGATGGAGGCCTGGGCAGTGGGCTTCCTCCAGGCGTGCGGGGGCCCTGTTCCGGGGCCCTGCGAGGGGAGTGGTGAGGCGATGGCCGTCTTGTCTCTGTGTCTCTGAGTGTCGTCGTCCCTCGTCCCTCGCTGTGCGTCTGTCCCTTTCTCCTCACGGGGCGGCTTTTTCGTAAGGACACGGTCAGGTCGCATTGGGGCCCGCCCTACAGCAGTGTGGCCCCCCCTCGCCAGCACATCTAACTGACTCACCCCGGGTCCAGAGGAGGCTTGTTCTGAGGTCCCGGGTGTAGGGCAGCAGCACGGGAACCGAGGGGGACACAGTCCGGCCCAGGATGTGGGGGCGGGGCAGGAGGGGGTTCCCACATGCAAGCGCGGGAAACAGAGAGTTTATTCTTGTATTATTATTTCATTAATTATTGTGTTGCTTCCCATATGGACAACTGCAAACCTACTTTTGCCCCACCCTGCAGTTACCAGCCTTTAAGACCCGGGAGCCGTGGCTTCGGAGCCTGGACTTCAGATTCGCTTGCTAACCTGGGCGGTCCCCCACGCCGGGCCAGCCCCGCTGCGTGGATCGGGGTCACGTGGCCCCAGTCCCGCGGCCGAGGGGACTTCCCGCCTAGATGCGCCACTCTTTGTGACGTTTGGGACACCGGTCGGAGGCACAGGCTCTGGGGGCTGACAGGTGTGGATTTGAAGCCCAGCTGACCCACGTCACAGCTGAGTGGCCTCCAGCAAGTCACAGAACCACCTGGCAGGCGTCGCCCCGCGTTGTGGACCAGGGTCACGTCCTCTTCCCTCAGGGGGCGGGGCTGTGCCCAGAGCACGGTCCCTTGTTATCATTAATGAGAGCGGTGTCTCCCGCCCCCGGGTGGGTCCAGCTCAGACTTCAGACACCCCCTGAAGAGTCCCCTTTCACAAGTCCGCACGGCGAAGCTCTTCTACCAAGGTGTTCCCTGCGACAGTTGCCGGCACTCGCAAACGCCAGGGTCTGCGGGGCCGTGTAGTTTGTTTTTAGGGAAAGCCGCTCAGGAAACGTGCTCAGGGACGCTGCTCTTTGTTTAATTAAGCAGGGGCCACGGCAGCATCTAAAAATACCCGGCTGAGTTCTTCATCTGCGCGCCCACCCAAGGGCCCACCGCGTCCCTAAAGGCCCGTGCCGCAGGCTGCAGCCGCTGGCAGAAACGCGTTCCGTCTCTGGCCTTTGCCGGCTGCTGTCAGGGCATCACTGTGCGGAAATGAAGTTATTTTTCCACTGAGTGGATCCCGCTCGATGGCGGTAGGCGTGAACGTAGCAGGGATTAGAATCGGGTCAACTGCACTGGGAAAAACAGCTCTCCAACCAGAGGGCTACTGTGGGCCACCAAGGGGCCAGCCTCGGCCAGGGGCAGCTCTTCTGAGGTCGAGACGGTGTCCCCAGGTGACTTCTGCCGCAGGAGGGGATGGAGGGACAGGCCAGGGGCCAGCCTGGGGGCCAGGGAGGGCGACCACCGAGTAGCAGTGAGTAACGCCGTAACCCCGGTGCAGCGAGACACTCACAGGCATTATTTCAGTTCATCCTCACAGTGTGTTACTGTGTAACTAGTGCCCCATGAGGTGGATAATTATCTTTTTAATGTTCCTAACATTCATCGAATATTAAATACCATTGATCTGCCTGCTGTTTGCCCGACAGGCTACAGGCACTTTATTTCTGCATTAGCTTATGAAATCTCTGTAACGTCGTTGTAGTAACATTATTTTCACTTTTACTCGTAAGGAGGCTGGGGCTCAGAGAGGCGAGGGGATGTGGCCCAAGTGTCGCAGCAGGGCAGTGGCAGGGCAAGGGTTGCAGCCCGGCCCAGCGTCACCCCCCGCGCTGTCTGCTGGGTGGTCCTGCGTGGCGCCCCTTCCCCCACCAGGGCCGGCCCCCTTCCCCTCCCTGGCTGGCAGCGGGCCTGCTGACCGAGGCCGCCCCTCCCTGCTCTTCCCACCCTCCCTCACTGCCCCTGAGCCCTCCTCTGGGCCCCGAGGAGGGCCAGCCCGCCCTGCGGGGCCCCGTGCAGAGGGGGGCAGGACCGTTCCCTGCAGGTCCGGCTTCGCTGAGCCTTCCTGAGGCCACGGGGACTGGCCTGCCCTGGTCGGTGGCCATCGGCATGACCTCAGGGTCACCTGTGGCTCCAACCTGCCTGGATCGATCAGCTCTGGGGCTGGGGGGTGCACACGGCGGGTTTGCCCTGGCCCCCCAGCCTGATGGGTGTGGGGCCACCTGTGCCCTCGGAAGACCCCGCAGCCCGAGTGGGGCCGGTGGGGCCGCGTGGCGCGTCTGCCGTGTGGAAGAGCTGTCCCTCGTCCCGAAGGCCCAGCTGGTGCAGCCACGGTGGAGGGGCAGTGCCCTCTGCCGAGGGCCTGCGCGAGGGGACCTGCGGGAGGGGGCCTGCCCTCGGCAGCCGGGACACTGGCTGACACTTCTCCAGTCTTACGTGTCACGTTAGGCAGAGGCTCTGCAGGCTCCGTGTCACAAGGACAGAGTCAGGCCCCCTGGGGTCTAGGCAGGCGGCGTCAGGAGTGGGAGTGGCCCGCCCGACTCTCGAGTGAGGGGCCTTCCAGGAAGTGTGTGTGGGCCGTGGGTCGGCAGGGGGAGAGAAGAGACGGAAACCTTCGAGGGTCTGCAGCACGCCGGTTCCCTCTGTCCGGGGTGGTGTTGTCTCTGCTTTAAGGTGAGGAACTTGAGGCTCAGAGAAGTTGAGTGACTCACCCACGGTCACCCAGCTAGCAAGTGTTAAGTGGACGAGTGAGCAAGCAGGCTCCGAGGCTGCGGCTTGAGCTCGGGTGTGTCCGCCCCTGCCTGCCGAGTCGCCCAAGCACGGGCTGGGTCTGGGTGGGCCCCGCCTCCCTCCTCCACGGGGGCACTCGGCCCGGCCACGTGGGCGGGAGTCCGCAGTGAACGCCGAGCTCCGTCTCCTCGGGCCCCTGGGGTCTCTCTCTGCTTCTTTCCTCTGAGTCAGCACGTGGCCTTACAGGTTGTTTTGGGACAGTAGTGTCACGTGAGGTGCCATGAGACAGACCAAGACAGTAGAGATGTAGAGACAGAATGTGACCACGTGGCCACAGCACAGGCCACAGGCAGGCTCCGAGGGCCGCTGGCGTCTCTGATTCCGTGGATGCTGATAACATTCACTGTGGTCCCCAACCCCCTTCTGGGGCGCGAGACGCTGTTCCTGGGGGGGGGTCCACACAGGCGCCTACCAGCTGTCTCCTCCTACGAGAGCTCCAGACCTGTGTTCTGACTGGGTTGCAGAATTTCGCCGGGCGTGGACGCTAAGCTCGCTGGGCTTTCATCTGGGATCAGATGTTCCCTCCCTTCATTTTAAATGGGGACACTCACCCCTCGCTGGCGCTCTGGCAGCACCCCAACCTCACCAGGAGCAGGGGGTGTGGTCCGAAGAGTCGGCCAGACCCAGCGGGGGACCCAGAGCAGCCGCCAGTGGCCCGAGTTTGGCCCGAGAGCCCGAGGCTCCGTTTGCTCAGCTGCGGGCGGGCGCCACGGCAGTGACCTCCCAGGGCGGAGGGCGAGGACACAGCGGGGACTCGGGACTGTCTGGGGAAGTGAGGCCTCGTAGGTACGGGTTTCCCCCCACCGCCTCCCTCTTCCCGCCTGGGCTCACCGTGGTCCTCCGTCCCCAGAGGCCGAAGGCCCCCCCCCGCCGACAGTCACGGCTTCTGTCTTCTCCCCCCTTCCTGTTGGAAGACCTCCTGCCGCGTGGACGAAGTTGGGGCGCCAGGGAGCCTCGCTGCCTCCCTGCACTCCTGGTCGCCTTCACTCTACTTCGAAGACGGATCCCAGATCCCGGGCCCGGTTCTGTTTTCCCGCCCTCTGTCCCGCGGTCTCAGCCCAGGGCTCCACGCCCTCTGCAGCCTGGAGCTTGCCGGTTGCTCCCTCACCACCCGCGCCCGCCTGTTCAAGGTGGCCCGGCCCTGCCCATCGGCCCCACGTCCTCCCCTGGGTGGCTTCGTTATTTTGGTGACCAAAGACACCGTTGGGAGGTGACTTCGTTGTGCCTAATTCCGCCGCCCAGACGCCAAGTGGACTGAGAATATGGTGAGCGCGTCTGAGTTTCCTCGTGGATCACTGTCAACGCGATGCCTTTGGAATGCAGCCTGTCTCTGGTGCCTGCTTCCCTGTTCCTGTCACCCTCGCGCCCGGGAAGCAGGGGCCCTGATGGTGTCAGTGTGGCAGTCCTTTGAAAGCAAACGCCCACAGCTGTTGCCCAAATTAGCAGCGCCTTGGGGAGCAGCACCTGCGGCCGCCGGGGCCCCGGGTGCAGCCGTGGGGGGTGCGGAGCCGCCGCCCGGCGTGTCCTGGCAGCATCACCCCTTTGTCGGTACGATCCCGGGAGTCAGCGGTTACGAGTGACATTATGTTGTAAAGGTAAAAATAGGACCTGCCTGCCTGCCTCCAAAATAACAGGAGAGGGGCCCCTGTGGAGAGAGGGGGTGCTGGGGGCCGCCGTTGGCAGCGGAGAGGCTTTTATGAAGCTGACCCGCGCACAGTGGCTGCGGAAGGAGAGAGAGGCGAGGCCGCAGGCTGAGTGCTGATTGCGGGGTACCTTGCTTTATGCCCAGGCTGACAGATGCCAGGGGCGCTGCTGGGGGCAGCCCCACAGGGTGGGCCCGGAGCTCGGCCGGAGTGGGGCGTGGGCCCTGCCCAGGAAGGGCGCACCCGTGCCTTCTCCTGGTGCCTTACCCGCGGGATCGGCTCTGTGACCTTAGGCTGGGGAGATAGCGTGGAAAGGCGGAGGGAGCAGCCTGTGCGAGAGTGAGGAGGTGAACCACACTCGCGCCCCAAATGCCGAAAACTGTCGGCTGGATGCCTGTCCCCCGTCCCTGCCGGGGTGTGACAGATGGGCTGCGAGGTTTGTCCTCCCGTGCCGGAGCCCTTCCACACCGTGTCCCACCTCCCCCCGACTCCTCTCCCAGGCAGGTCATTTCACCCGATGGCTGGAAGGTCTGAGACCCTGGCCCCAGGCCCCGGAGAGGTGACATTGACGTTTTTGCTTTATCTGGCTTTTCACGATGGGTCGGTTGGTAGGCGCTCACTGAGCTGGTTCTGTGCACACAACCCACTGGTCTGGCGCCCGGGCTTCGGGGACAATCTTGCCCGTGCTGGGGGTCGCGACCCGGGCCCAGGCAGAGGCCTCGGCCCAGGGAGCTGTGGCTCCAGGCGGAGGCCGGCCTCCCTGCAGCGGGGTGTGGGCGGTGCCGGCGCTGCCCTCCTCTGCTGGCCCCTGCCTCCCCGTCCATCCGAGCCCCTGAAGCACCCCCACTAACCCCAAGCTCAGGGGCCTTCCTGGGGCTCTCCTAACACAGAGGGACTTTTTGGGACCCCTTCGGAATGAGCTCTGTCTCCCCCCAGCTCCTCCACCGGCCTTCCCCACCAGCTGGTCCTTGGCGGTGCGTGGAGGTGGGCTCGGGTCGGGCAGGTGTGAGTGTTGACTTGGGCGCTCAATGGGACTGCGACCTTGACAGAGGACACCTAGCCTCCAGACTCGGTTTCTCCACCCAGGCAGTGGGGACGACCACAGCATTTGCTATGGCACAGGGTTGTGGGGACACGGAAGTGGGACAAAGCCTTTACAGCACTTAGTTCAGTGCAGAGGGCCCAGTAAATGCGAGTGGTCATTGTCACCATCACCACTACCCCCACTGTCACTACCACCACCACCATCACCACAATCGCCACCATCACCACCATCATTGCCATCACTGCCGCCATCACCGCCTCGCACAAAGGCTGGGGGCAGAGTCCAGGGCTCGTCAGCAGGAGGCGCCCCTCACGCATCCCGTCTTGCCCGGGATCAGCTGAGTCCATGCGGGGGCGGCCCTCTGCTCTCACGGGAATGTTCTGAGCTGTGTTCCAACAGGGAGGTGCACCTGTCTTCACGGTGACACTCCGTTCTTGTTTTGCACAGTGTGCTAAAAGCAGCGTGACTGACATTTTCTCTCTGGCTGGATCCAGAGTCCCTGGAAATCACGGCGAGGCGTGTTCTCCGGTGGCGGCGGCGGCCCCGCCCGATGGGAGCGCCCTCTGCTGGTGTCTGCACGCATGGCAGGGCTCCCTGCTCCCGGGCTGTCTCCTCCCCTGTCTGGGCAGCGCACAGGGTCTCAGCAGTGAGTCAGGGCAAGGGGAAGACCCCCTGGGAATAGCGGCGCCTGCCCCTTCGAGGGTGGTCTTTGCTTGGGTCCCTCTGCACGACAAAGCGGAAGGCAGAGGCGGTGAGCGAGCACGGACTTGGGCATCTGCTCCACACCAGCCCGTCGTGGGGGCCGCAGGTACCTGGGTTCCTTAGAACGTGGGGGGACCCCGGAGGCCGGGGTTGTCGGCTCCATTTTACAGAGGGGACACCCGAGGGCTCAGGGACCTTACCTGGTGTCCTGGTGTTGGTGAGTGACAGAGCAGGGTTCCACAGCACTCACCACGGCTGCCTTCCCTTTCCTGTGCGAGGGGGGCGTGGATGGGCCCGGCGGGGGGCCAGTCCCCCGACCCAAAGCCCGGTTCTGGCCAGGCCCCCCCACACCTTCACGATCAGCCTCCGTGTCGGCCTCCGTGGTGACTCAGGAACTCAGGGTTAGCTGTAACGTGAGCTGTCACAGCAGTAGTGACGGGGTGCGGGACTGGGCAGGTGGGGCCTCACCAGCCGTGCTAACAGTGGGATGGGGGGGCCTGGCTGCAGTGTGCGGACAGGGAAGGGGGGCCCCGGTGTCCCTGAGAGACCAGGGACAGCTGCCTCGGGCCAGGTGGGACCGGACGGAGGCCCCCACTGAGGGAGTCAGCAGATCTGGGGGGAGGGGTCAAGAATGGGTGGGCCTCGGGGGGGCCTTGGGCGGGGGGCGGGTGGAGAAGGGCGTCTGTCAGAGCGGACCTCGGTTTTGTCGGGGCCCCTGGATGGAAGGGTGTAGCCTGAGTCGGGGGCCAGGACAGGGCTGAGCTTGGGGCGTCTGGCCTCACCGGGGCTTCCGTTTGGGGCGTGGGGCGGCTCACTCTTACGTTTGTCAAGTCCAGAAGCGTGTGTGCAGGAGGGTCCAGCAGCCTGCGGGATGCAACAGAGGCAGGCGGCGCCCCCGTGTGGCGTGGAGGGAGGCGTGTGCCCCCCCAGCAGCCCGCCGGGGCTCCCGGGCATTACTCCGACCCCTCTGTGCGGGCAGCCACCGCCCGGGGGAGCCCCGCGTCCCTGCTGTGTGTCCCCTCACTGCCCGGGCCGCACTGATGATGACAGATGACGCGAGGACCGTTCGGCGGGGACTCCCCAGGAGGGAAACCCGGCCACCGTCTTCACAGAGTATCCAGGGAGCGCACGGCCGCCGCCCGTCTGCCTTACTTGGCAGGGACCCCAGTGCCACTTCCAGGGCTGCGCCGTCCCCGCCCCCACCCCGGCCATCAGACAGACAAGCCCGTGGCGGTGTGGTTTGTCATTCCCAGGGACAAGGAGTGGCGCTCTCTCCCTCGTTCTGTCTCCGTGACGGTCATCAGCACGGGCACACAGAAGCAGGGACACATGCGGACGGGCTCCTCCGAGAGCCTGCACCCGTCCTCCTGGGCGTCTTCTGTCCTTGTGGGGGGGGAAGGCTGGAGCCTTCTTCCTGTTCTTTTCCTCCTCACTTCTTCCCCTCCCCTCCCCTCCCTTCCCTTCCCCCTCCCCTCCTCTTCTGGTCTCTGTGACACCTCTCTGCTTCTCATCAGACACTCGGTGGCCTCTGTCCCCATCCGTGGGCTGTGTGCTCAGTGGTCTGTGCTTGTCCCCCTTCCCCGACATGTCCACTCCTGACCTGTCCACTTCGGTGTTCTCAGCACGGGGCGTGGGTGTGGGTGGAAGCTCCCTTAGCCCCTCGTTGGTGAGTTCTCCCGAGCGCGTGCTGCGACCCGCCCGAGACGCCACAGCTGGGCGGCACCTACCTGGCTGAGCCCTCCGATCCCTCTCCTAGTTGAAGGAGCGGCGGGTGGCCCAGGTCGTTTGGAGACACGGGAGGAGCTGGCTCACACCCATGGGCAGGGTCGTGGCCGAGCCCGGCCCCGGCAGGAGGGAAGGACTTAAAGTCTTGGAAGCCGTCTGGCGGGGGCAGACATAGCTGGTGCCTCAGTGTCCCGAAGCAACTGTTCGGCAGCAGGTGGCAGTCCTTCTCCTCACGGTGGCAGGCGTTAGAGCCACCCCAGGGTCTCCGAAGGGGAGCCAGTGACACGGCCCCAGCAGTGACACCCCCACTCAGGCTGCATTAACGGGGGTATAGGGTCTGCCACAGAGGCGAGGACAGTCTGTTGTACTTTGCAATGACCTGATCGCACGGCGGGGTGACAGGCTTTGGTGTGTGCAGAACACGGGGGCCGGAGTGGAGAACTGGCAAGTTCACGAGCGCGGCTGTGACGCGCAGAGTGGGGGACACGGACAGCCCGGACTCGAGTTTCTGCTCCGCCACTTACTAGCTGTGCGACCTTGGACAAGTTCCCTAACCTCTCTGGTCCTCAGGGTCCTCCTCTGTGAGATGGGAATGGTCTTCTCTGCCGCAGAGGTGTTGGGACAGTGAAATAACAGCCTCTGTCGGGCTGGCTAACACAGCAGCCGCGCACAGGGAGCAGCAGGCCCCGCCGGTTGCGAGGCGTGTCCTCAGAGCGCACCTCGACGGCGCCTGTGGCCCTGGGCGTTGGTTGACAGGCCCGGTGTCTGCGAGCTGCTGACAGCCCTTGTGTCACGCCTGCTCAGGACTCAGCAAAGGCTGTGACACTCACTAGGAAATGGCTTATTAGGGCTGTGAACGTGTGCGTTGAATTCACGCACGTTATTTTTAAATAAACTTGGGGGAGTAGGGAAACAAAAAGAGACAATTTAAAAAGAACCTTCTCCAAGCATAATGAAGGCTTTGGCAGTGGCCCAAAACCTCACCCCGAATCCCAGCTCTGGTGCGCAAGCCGGTGGAGCCCACGCCGCCTGCCCCCCGGCCGCCGCGTCAGCTGGATTTGCTGCTTTGCCTCTGAAGGGCCCCGAATCCGTGACTCTGGGCTTCGGAGGACTTAGGGGGATCGGGGAGCAGCTTAAACACCACGAAGCCTTCTTTCTACAAAGGCCTCGCCGCAGTCACTCTGCTGGTCCCAGGGGTGGGTCCCCTGTTCACGTGGCGGGTGGGAGTGTGCAGGGGGCCCCCCCTGAAAGCTGGGGCCGGGCCTCTGGGGCGGGTTTCTGACTCAGCTGCAGGGGTCAGACCCGCCCACCCCCTGGCTGCACCCCTGCAAAGGCTGCCCCCTGAGGAATGCCCTTGGATTTAAGGACGGGCCCAAACATGTCCCCTCCGTGGTTTAAGAAGTGTCACTCTTGGTCCCTGGAAGCAGCTTTTAAGAAAGGAATTGTCTGGCCGCACGTGAACCCCCTCTGTGAGCCGCACGTCCCCGTCTGTAGATTTGGGGCAGTAATAATCGACGCCCCACGGAAGTGCTGGGGTAGCGTGCGGGACCCCAGCACGCCAGTGCCCCCAGGTCACCGCCGCACTCGATGACGCCGAGCGGCCGCCCAGGACGTTCAGGGGCACCCTCCTTTCAGATCACGCATTCCCCAGGAAGGGCCTGGGGACACGGCGCCAGAGAGGGCACAAGCCTCCCTCCGGGTCGCCAGGTCCTGAAATCCCGGGCTGGGAGCTGAGTTCCTGGCCCCCGGGGGGCCGAGAAGCGTTGGCAGCTTTCCTTCCATTTTGATGAACGGGCCTGGCCGAGCACAGGCGTCCCCCCAACCCCGCCCCGCACCCACTCTAGGCTGCAGGGCGGCCTGGGCGGGGAGACGCCCGTGGTCAGAGGACACACCAGTCCATCTGGGGGCTCATTGTTACAGCTGATAATTAGTTGTAACGAGGCTGAGAACAGAATTAACGGCTCAAGTAACACTGGTCCTTGACAGCTTGGCTGATTTTTTATCGGAACATTACACATCAACACGATCAAAGCTTTTCGGGAGAGAAAGGAGTTGGCCCGTCCGGCGGCTGCTCCCTCTCCGTGTCAGATGCGGTCGGGGTGGGGTTGCTGTCTCCTGCCCGCGCGGTCTCCACCCCCGAGCCCGGTAACCGTCCTCAAGCCCGCCTGTGTGACGTAGTTCGGACGTAGCCTGACGTAGCCTGACGTAGCGTTCCCTCCGCCCAGCCCCTTTGGCTGCGCCCCCCTGCCGCTTCCTTTCCCGCCCCCCTTCTACCCCTTGAGTGCCCGCCTGTGCCCTCCGGGCCTGTCACTTCTGCTCTCGTCTGGTGCCTCATGCTTTCTTCCTCACCCGCCTGCCGGGCGCGGTCCCCGGCTCGTGCCGTCCCCTGGGTTGTGGCTGCTGCTTCGGGCGTCTCCCGAGGCATCTCAGCCCTCAGGAACCTGCCCCCCGAGCCTCTCTCTGACTCGGGGGCCTGCTCTGGGCCTGGTGGTCCAGGGTGCAACCCTCACTCTCTCCCCCTCTGCTCCCAGGGCTCCTGGAGGGTGGGGGCGGGGTGCTGCGGCGCCAGGCGCTCGTTGGAGCGGGTGTTTGCTGAGTGCTCCGCGCTCAGAGTTGGGCACGGGCTGTCTGTCCGGGGTCCAGGGTGTCCCCTGACCGTTCTGCAGCCTTTCTGCGGAGGGTTGCGGGGCTGTGCCCTGCTGTGTGCCCGCTGCACTTTCTGGGCACCCCCCCCCCCCCCCCCAGTGTGCTTGTGTCCTTGCCACGGGAGGCAGATGCCGCGTCCTGGCCGGCTGCCTGCGCCCGGCGTGGAGGACCGTCACTCAATATTTCCAGCCTGGAGCACAGCTAAAGTGGCTCCACTCTGTCCCCCTTAAGAACCTCATGACACTTTCCTGGTTTCCATGGCGATGTCCATTCCCCATTCCGACTGCTCTTCAGAGGGATTATAAATTTATTATCCCGTCTTTAGGTCTAGCACTCTGCCTTGCTCTGCCTCCAGATTCTGGTGTCTTGGTGGGACTCTCTTCATTTGTTATCTGACAGGAAGGATGCATGGACTCGGGGCCTGGGCACTTCCCTCTCCCCGGGGCCAGGGATGGATGGCTGTGTGCGGCGGGGGTGGGGGAGTCCTGCCCCATCGAAGGCCGGTACAGGGGTCCGGGCTTCCCCTTGGGGCACCGTGGGCCGGAACTGTGCATTTAGTGACTTGTGGCTGAACTGACCTGCCAGGGTCACCGCCTGCACACCGACCCCCGGGACACGGGAGGTGGGGTGGGTGCTGAGTCACTCTGGGTCCTAGTCCCGGGGCATCCCTTCGCAGCTGCATGAGCAACGGGGTGTCTGGGCCTCAGCCGGCCCTTCGGAGCTGTGGAAGGGCCTGGGCGAGGGGCGTCTGCGGGGCTGGTGCCTTCAGGGGTGGGGTGGCCGGCGTCTCCGGTGCGCTTCGGCCTGTCCCGCCCCCGTCTCTGCCTGCATCTTCGCGGGGCCTGTGGTCGGCATCTCTCTTTTCTTTCCCAGACACTAGTCACTGGATTCAGGGCCGTCTCCTGAGCTCCAGGATGGTCTCCTCTCTGGATCCTTAATTACGTCCTCGAGGCCCTTTTCCTGAATGAGGTCACGTGCACAGGTTCCTGGTGGACGGACTTTGGGGGGACGCATTCAACCCACTATGTCCATGGTCTGTGCGGACGCAGGGGGCCCCCAGTGTTGACTGGAGGTGGGGAGGGTTCCGGAAGTCTTCCCAGACAGACATGCCTGCCGTGAGCCCTAGGAGGAGTGGGATGTGCCTGGGCGGGGGGACGAAGGGGGACCGAGGTGCTGCAGGAACAATAAGCTGAGGGGGCGCAGAGGGAGCAGAGGGAAAGGCTGCAGCGCGGGGGGCGGGGCCTGGCAAGGCGAGCCGCTGTCCAGCGGAGTGATCCACCCTTGGGTCCCTGCATCCGTGCGTGCGTGCACTCCCTCCCAGCCCTGCCCAGTGCTGCGGCAGAGGCGCGGGTAGGGACCGCCGAGCTCTGGATGTGCCCGGGTTTCAGTCCGTTTGTGTGGCGGCTTTGAGGCCTGACCCATAAGTCATTCTTGGTGTCGTTGGTTGGTCGTACGGGGGCTCTCGGAGGACTGGTGACATACGGCCACCCGCGATCAGAAATTGGAACCGTAAAACATCCTACGGAAAGCTGGGCGGTCGGCCTGGTGGGACGTTGCTCGGTCACAGCGAGCGCCTGGGTGGGCCGTGGGGGAGGGGCGCTGCGCCTGCCAGCCCCGGGCAGCCCCGCCCGCAGACTGGATCCCGGGGGCCCACCAAGGTCTGGGAGTGCCCGTCAGCGAGTGTCCGTGCGGTGCTGGCCCCGTGAGTGTGCCGTGCCGGCCAGTGCTGGGTCCGTGGGCTGCCGTCTGGCCCCACACTGCCGTGCGAACGTGGGGTACATGGCTTGGGAGGCCTGCTTTCTCCCACCCGCCTTCAGGGGCCTGTTTTGGAGCGGGTGGCCGCTGATGAATTCACTCAGCAGTTAGGATGGGCTCCCTCTGTGTGCTGGCCCCTGGCCAGGCTGGAAGACAGGTGGGGGTACTGACAGGTGGACTTGCTTCCTGCCTCCCTTGAGCTCCCAGCCTTCGGTGGCTGGGGGTGGGGGCTTCCAGGAGGAAGCGTCTTTAAGAATGAGCGGGGGTGGGGGCAGTGCACAGGGGCAGGAAGAGCTCCGTGAGCACCGGGGTCAGCCTGTGCAAAGGCCCTGGGGTGACTGAGGGTCCTGGCGGTGAGTGTGTTCTTGAGGGCGGTGTGTGCTTGCTGCTGGGTCCGTGGGGACAGGTCAGCGGCACGAGGATGGAGAGGACGGGCCCTCTTCGGTGACACTAGGCGGCCCAGCCTCTCATGGGGACGAGCCGGTGGGGACCCAGGCCTTCCTTGGGGCGAGCACCTGCCAGTGCGGCTTGTCAAGCGTTGGTGTTAAAACTCAGGCATTGGGTCAGCGGGGGGGCGGGGCCTCACCCAGGCTCTGCACTTTTAGGGGCTCCTGGCAAGCCTGCTGGGCTGGACCCAGGACCCACTGTGAGCAGTGAGGCCTCAGGCTAGGCAATGTCACAGCCAGGCTCTGTCCCTCCTGGCCTGGGGACACCAGCAGTGCCCGTGGCCTTTGGAGCCTCACAGCCCAGCTGCGAGCCTCCCCCTTTTCCGAGGGGAAGTCAATTTCAGATTCACAATTAACCCTGAGTTCTTGCGTTTTTTCCTTTCGTGTGTGTGTGTGTGTGTGTGTGTGTATAACAGGCTTATTGATTGACAACTGCACCAGACCTGAGTGTGTATGATTTTTTGATCATCCTTGAGCCCTTGGAAGGCAGACAGGTGTAAGGCTGCTTTGAAACCCTTTCCCATTGGCTGTTGTGAAGGCTCAGGGCCTGTGGCTCGGGGGATCTGGGCGTGTCTGCCCGAGCCAGCCCGTTCAAGGAGACGGTGCCGAGCCCTGGGGACGGCAGGCTCTGCAGAGACGGCACCCCGGGGCCCAGCCAGCCCTCGGCTCGGCGTGGCCTTTCCAGCTGGAGGGTGGGCTGCTGGGCTAGACCTGGGCGACGGTGCACCCAGGGGGCCGCCGTCCTGTGCCCGGAAAGCAGGTCACAGAGAAGCTGAGGGGAGTGAGGAGTGGCCCACGGAAGCCTCCGAATTGGCCATAAGAGGTCTTCGAGGGGAGTGTCGGGGCTGGAACAGCGCCCCAGGGTGAGGGACAGCTCGCTCACAGGCCTGGAACGGCTGGAGTTTGGGAGGCCGGGGGATGGGCGTGAGGGGAGACTGTCACTGAAGGGAACGGCAGAGGGGCTGGTCCTGGGCGGCGATCGTCCGGCGGCAGAATCTGTTCACGTGGGCGGAAGTTGCCAGGGCTGCGTCAGGGAATGAGCTCCCCAACCCTCGAGGTGTGCAAGCAGAGGGAGCCCTGGTGGCAGGTGCTCCATAAGGACGCTGGGCTGAGGATTTCATTCCTGATGGACGCTGATCTTCCTCCCAGCTGTCATGCTGTGGCTCTGCGAAACCCCCTGTGGGAACAACAAGGCTATGAAATATAAATCAATAGCAAGTCCCCTGTCTCCCGCACGTCTGTCATCCTGCCTGCCGTCCTCCGTCTTCGGAGGACGTGGCTTCCCTGGGCCGCCGGGGGGGCCTGGCAGGAGAGGACCGCTTTGTTCCCCGGCAAGCAGGGCCCGGCTGGCCTGCACCGCCGAGCAGGGGGGTTTTTAATCATCTCTGCCTCTGAAACGCGCACCGTCCCCTCTTGGGCGACGTCCCTCCTCACATCTTCCCGGCTTTAATCTCCGGCAAAAGGAAAACGGGGCGGACGGGGCCAGCCGCAGCTGTGCCGGGAGCAGAGAAAGCCCTGCTCCCCGACAGAGCCAGGCGCTGCGATGGCCGGCGTGGTGACCCGAGATTAACCAGGCTAAGGGCTGTGCGGGCAACCAGGGGGGCTCCCGGGTCACCTGCCGGGGTTCCCATGGCAACGCGAGTGTTCGGAGCGGTGCACAGGGACCGGGAGTGAAAGGAGATTTGCCCTGCAGGAAAATGCAGTGTCTGGGGAAGTAACGGGGAGGGGCTCTGTCTCCACGACCCCGCAGGGGGACCCTCGTTTCCTTGTCGCCCACACATTTGTTTTGCAGAACTTTGGGCTGCTTTCAAACACGTGTATTTATTTTTACAGACAGGCAGTGGACACAGCTTTGTTAGGTGGGGCTCAGTGTGGGGGGCGATGGTGTTCCCAACGATGACAACTGTGTGGTTTGCAGACCAGCTCCAGCTGTCTTGGCCTCCCCACCCACTGTCCTCGGCTCTGCCCTTGGCCACCGTTGCGGGGACGTCCGGCCAGCTGTTCCGCCGACCTGTTCTTGTCCTGGGGCGGCCCCAGCGGCGGCTCCCGGCTGGCGTCAGGTCGCTCTCTAAGGAGCCCGTGGGACAGAGCCCCGCCCCGGCAGCCGGCCACCCTCCGGGACACTGCCCTGGCAGGCCCTCGGACGGCAGCTGGAGGTGGTCCCGGGCTGGGTTTGCAGGACTCACCGTCGAGTGGCAGCTCCTGGGTGGGCCTCCTAGGACTGAAATGTCCTGAGTCATTCCGAAGAGCAGGGACGAGTTTTCGGGGTGCAAACAAGCCCCGTGTCTGAGCGCTGTGGGGCACGGTGGCCGCGGCCCCCGGGAGGGCCTGCGGAGACCCCAGCCCCTGGGGGTGTGGTGTGGGGACAATGTCATAATGCCCCTCTTCGAGGACCTCGCACCCCACTGATTTCTGCCTTTCTCTCTGTTGCCGCCACAGGTGATCTTGATCCTGACCAAGTATTACCATGTGGAGTCGGAGAAGGTGCTGGAAAGCTCTCTGTGGCGGTAAGTCAGCCCCAGGGGCCTCTCCCCGGTGTGCCTCCCGAGGCGGGTGCAGCGCTGCGCGCGGGCGGCCCGGCCACTTCGCTTTGGCAAGAAAATACCGACAGCAGAGGCTGACCGGGCTCCCCCGTGCGCGCTGGAGGGCAGGGCGCTGCTGGCGCTCTTTCCCGTTCACTCTGTCTCCGTCCCTGCCCAGAAGGAGCGGTGTCCTTGGCTCGCCCTCCGAACTGCAGGCGCGGCCCCCAGAGCCCACCGGCCACTCGGACGGCCCGTTGTCCCGGCCGCCGCCTTTCTTCCAGGCTCAGCCGAGGAGCTTGATAAATAAAGAACGCTCGTCCACAGGGGAGATCTCTTTATTCGTGAAACGTGAATTTGGTCCAAGAACGTCAGGCAGCCCTTTGATGTTTTGAATGGGGCGGGCGAGAAGGAGGTTTTGAGAAACCGTTTTGGTGATCGTCATCCTCAATATTTACATGTGCTCACCCAGGAGGGGGCGGGGGGCACCCAGCTTCCTGGGCTGTGGCTTCAGAGATTCCCTCGGGCAAGTCCCCGGCCCACTCGCCCCTCCCTCGTTCCCACAGAAACATTTTGGTTTCCACCACGTGTCTTCAAGTAATAATTAATTCATTTTTCTGTTCGAAATCCGTTTAAAAAAACCCACCCAAACCTGCTGTCGGGACTCCTGTTTGCGGGCCGCCACCGTGGGCTGACTGATTTTTGACGGGGGGCCACGCTGGTTCTCGGGGAGGTGTCCCTGCAGGGCTCGGGGAGGTGGTGGAAATGGCACCTGCAGCTGAGTCCTTTCTGTGTTGCATGAGGAACGGTCACGTCGGGCCAGCCAAGGTGGTCGCCCAGGTGCTCATGAGGCGGAGGAGGTCGGGGACGCAGCCCCTCAGGCGGGCCAGAGTCTTCTCGCCCCACACCCAGGTGCCCGCCCCAGCCCCCTCCTCCTTCTCGGTGTGGGCTGGTCTCCAGGCTCACCGGCCTGCCTGCTCCTCCAGTTCCCGCTCCAGCCTCAGGGGACAGAGCCACCGACAGAGGGCTCCCTGCTGTGTCCACCCTTCCCCATTCCTTTGTGTCCTGGCTGATTTTCATCTTGTGCCTTGAAGCTACCCCCCCCCCCCCCCCGCCGAGGAGAGGTGGGGGGCTGCTTTCAGGTCGCCCCTCGGGCTCCAGGAAAGGCTGCTGGTCGCTGGGACGAAGCGGACACTGGGGCGGGCCTTGCACCTTCTGGTGCGCAGTCTCCTCGCTGCCGTTCGTGGGTCCGTGTTCCAGGCGTGGTGTCGGGGGAGGCTCCTGGGGAGGCCGGGCACGTGGAGGGGCCCCCTCTTGCTAGGTGGATGGTCCAAGGCTGGGTCCCCTCGGCTGCAGAGTGGACAGAGACACTTGAGTCTTGTCTCCCCCCAGGCAGGACCCCTGAGCACCCTCTTTGGTCCCACTCCCGGTGTCGGGGAGCCTGAGGAGCCAAGGTCCAGGAGGCCGGGTCCCTGCGGCATCTCAGCACACAGGAAATGAGATCGGCTTACACGCTGTGTGAATAAGGGGTGGTCCTTGCTGGGGTGCCCTGTGTTGGCTGTAGTTAGGGTTTGCTGCAGGCCCTCGTGGGGGCTGGGGCCGGGCTGACCTGGCCAGCCTCATGGCCTGGGGACTGGACTCCTTGTTCAGAGTTCTTCAGAAGCAGGTTGGGGGCCCCTAACCCTATCCCTAACTGGGATGATCTCATCTCGGGATCTCTAACTTAGCCTGCAGAGACCCCTTTTCCAAAGGGGGTCGTGGCACAGTGTCTGGGGTCAGGACCGGGACAGGTCGTTTTGGCCCCACCGTTCCGCTCGCCACACACAGCACGTTGTCAAACTCTCGTGGCACCACCGGGGTCTGATTTCCCAAATGGCTCTCGTACCTGCCGCACCTATCCCCGTCTGTCCATCCCCTCGGCCACGCTCTCTTTCTGGCTTAGTGGGGTCCCAGCGGCTCCTCCATCCCCCCCGACCCCGCTCCTTACAAGGCCCCAGGGACTTGAGATGCACATGATGCCATCTTGTCCTGCTTACCCCTCCTTGGGAGGTCCCCGTGGCGGGCACCTGTGACCCCAAGCTCCCCGTCCCAGCCCGGGAATGGGGTGCAGTGGGCAGAGCCAGAGGCCCCTGGGACAAGCGGACGAGGCTGTGGACACTCTTGGAGTCCGAGGGGTCTGCCGGCTCCCGCCTGCTCCGCGGAGAGCTGCGTGGTTTTCAGTTGAAGATAAGTGGTGTCTGGAGCACAGAAGCCAAGACCTCATGGTCGGTAAGGCCCCGGGGCTCCCGCACTCCCTGGCAGGGGGCGTCACAGGTTCCTCCCACCGCTCAGGGCTCTCACTGCCAGGCGTGGGGGCAGGTGGGGGGGCCAGCAGGAAACGAGGGGCTCCCGGGGGGGTCAGAGAGAGCTGACCGCAGCCCACCCGCCGCGGGGCAGGGCCCGGGACTGTCTGACCCCACACTGAGCGGATCGCAAAGGGCAGCCCCGGCCCCTCGGCCCTGGGGCGCTGTGCGGGCAGCACCTCGTACCGGGCGGTGTGGGAGTCTGTGTGCCTGCCTGTCTGACCTTGGCAGGGCTGTCGGGTGGTCAGAGCCCCGGTGGTCGGGGCGGGTCCCAGGTGTGCTGAGTGCCTTGGCTGCGTCCCAGCCCTCGGGTCGGGGTGGGGCGGTGGTTCTGTCCCTCTGTCCTCACTCGGGTCGTGGCATCCGTAACGGACACGGAAGATGCAGAATGCAGACTAACGATGCCGGTGCCCACTCGTCAGACACCCTAGCGATCGATGCCCAGCTCACCTCAGCATTTTCTCCCTCCCCCGCTTCCCTCGAAGTTACTTCGGGGTCATGTGATGGGCCCGGCTGTGGATGGTGATGGGGAGCGATACAGGTCATGCCAGAGAGATGTAGGTCTGTGGCCGTTCCAATGCGGGACCTGGCTGAGCCCAGTGCCGCCCCCTGGCGGCGACGGATGTGAATTTCTTAACGTTTGGAGCCTCCGTCTCTTAAGGAGCGAGGGCTAAGGACTCTGGCCAGGTCCAACCCCTCCTCCCTCCTGCCACACCCACGCCCGTGCCCGGACGCCGCCCACCCAGAAGTCGCCCTGCCTTGAATTGGCGTAGGTCACGGCCGAGTCTGCGTATGTGTCGAACACACACGTGTGTGTGTGTGTCCACAATCAGCGTGTTCTGCTGTTGAGCACGCCTCAGAGGGTGATACAAATGGCGTCATGCTGCCTTTTGAAACTGGGTTTCTCCTCCCAGCCTGGCTGCAAAGGTTCGTCCGTGCGCGCATGCGTCTGCTGGTTGGTTCAGGGTCCCTCCCGCTGCGGGAGCCTGCAGTCCCCCGCCCCGGGCTCAGGGACCCTCCAGCGTGTCTCCCGCTCCCCTCCTCTCTCCCTGTCGCCTGTCTGTCTGCAGAGCGAGCCCTGTTCCAGGTCTCGGGATCGTCAGGCTGAATGTCTGCAGCCGAGTGCGGGCGAGAGTGCGGTTCAGTGTTGCCTTTGCTCACGTGTCCCGCTTCCTCCCGAGGGCGAGTCTGCCTGCTCGTCGGCTGTTCCGTTGTCCTCCCCCGGGACTTGCCCGTTCACGTCTCGTGCTCGTCTCCTTCTATCGGGTTCTCTTTTTAATTATTGTTTTGTTAACCCTCACCTGAGGATATATGTTTCTAATTGCTGTCAGAGAGAGGGTGGGGGAGGTGAGAGAAGACAGGGAGAGACACCAGTGTGGGAGAGAAACATTGACTGGTTGCCCCCTGTACTACCCTGACCAGGACACAGCCCCGCAGCCTGGGTGTGTGCCCTGGCTGGGGATCAGACCCATGACCCCTCTGTCTGTGGGTCGACGCTCCAGCCAACGAGCCACACCAGCCCGGGCAGGTCGCGTGGTTGGTTCTTTAACCTGCCTCTGTCTCACGCGAGGAGCCCCAGTCCTCATCGGGACCTCAGTGTCTGGGGCTCCTACCACGTGCAGCTCGTTCTTTCCCCGCACCTAGGGGTGTCTCACGGTGCAGCTCTCGGAACAGAGTTTCTGCAGGGCGGTGTGTTAGCCGGCTCCTGTGGCAGAGTGCTGTGCAACAAGTGCCCCCGGCGCTGGTTCGCACCCTCCGGGCGCGGTGGCACGGTGACTGTAGACAGGGCGGGGCTGCAGGCCGGCCCATCTGCATTTTCTCTGGGACCCGAGCCTGCAGGCCAGAGGCCACCAGGATGTGCTGTCGTCCACAGGGCACCGGCGCTCCGGGGCCAGCCCAGCCCCACAAGCGTGGTTATGGGTTCTGCTCAAATCCAGTGGGTTGGACCTCCAGAGGGTCAAGCCCAGCACCAATGGCGGGGGAGGGGCGTGGCGTGGGGCGGGGCGTGACTGTTTGCCAATGAGAGTTAACGGCTGCCACAGCGGGTCAGAGGCGTTTCCAGTGGGTGGGTGTTCTGCGGTCCCAGACGTTTGGCGACTGCGCTTAGGTGGAAGGATTGGCTTCTTCACTGGAGGACTTACCACGTCTTTGACGTGCCGTAGACACAGCGACCCCTCCCGGCGAAGCTTGTGCGGGCGGCATTTCCCGCCTCGCCCGATTCCATGATCTTTCATTGAGTTGAATCTCATTTCATTTTACGTTGTAACTTGATTTGCATTTAATTTGATTAAATTTATTTTAATTTTCTTCATACATTTTAACGCGGCAGTGTTACTTAATTTCGTGCCGCCGAGCGTTTCCGGGGTTGGCTCCCCGTGGGGCTGGCGTTCGAGGTCTCCAGACCGCTCCTGTTCCGACCGTGGTGTCTGAATCAGGTTTGGTTCCACGCTTTCATTGTGTCTCTTGTCTCTGTTTTTTAAAAAAAATCATTCCCCAAGAACGCGTTTGTATTGGCTTTAGAGAGAGAAGGAGGGGAGGAGGGAGGGAGGGAGGGAGAGAGAAACGTCGATGTGAGAGACATCGATTGGCTGCCGTCTGTAGGCGCCTGGACCAGGGATCGAACCTGCAACCTAGGTGTGTGCCCTGACCGGGAATCGAACTGGTGGCTTTGGTGTATGGGGACGACGCTCCAATCAGCAGAGCCTCTCCCTCCTTTTTGAACGCAGGATTTCAGCGGGAAGCATTGAAGGCAGAGCCTAAGGCGTTCGAGTGGTGAAACCACAGCCCACAGGGGCCTCCGGGGGCTCACTAATACAAGGAAGCATCAAGGCCCTCCCTGCGGAGGCGGTGACAGCCAGGGGTGGGGGCGTCCCCAGAGCGCCCAGGTCCTGAGGGGGACATGGCCTGAGCGGAGCCCCAGCCGCTGGGCAGTCACAGCAGGTCACAGCGTCAGGGCGAGCAGGGGCCTCGTGGGCGGACAAGGCCGCGTGCTCACAGCCACAGTCTCCAGATGGGACACAGAGGGCGCTCCTCCGCCCTTCGGTGGCCCAGAAAGAGGGGCCGCCGGAGAGAGAGTCTGGGACTGTCGTGCCGTCGTCCCCACTGGGCTCCCCTGTGGGTCTGTGCCCCAGACCGTGGGTCTCGGTTGTAGTTCTGGCTGGGCGACCCCCGGCCCCGCCCACACACGGAGCCTGAGCCGATCGCAGGCTGTGGTGAAGACGGCAGCAGACGGCGTGCGTGAAACGCCGGCACGGAGTAGGCGCCTGCCAGAGAGCAGCTGCTCCTCTCCGTCCATGCCTCCCAGAGTCCGTCCGTTTTTCCCCGGCTGCCTTCTCCGCTCGCCCCCCACCCCCCGCAGCCGCCCAGTGCGTCTGCGTTGACGTCACCGCAGAGAGCCGAGTTTGGTGCAAACAAGACTCTGAGCAGATGGCGACTGAGAGAGGGGCTGATCGAAAAGCTGTCAGGGTGTGAGTCTACTTAATAAATAACTCAATTTGAACCGACAGTTTGACGAGGTCAGGATCTGGCGCTTTGCGGTGCCTGTGAAATGCTTAGGGACAAGATCCGGGCGCTGAGAGGTCACAGGAAGTTTTGGGACGTCCTCCGGTATGCCCAGCCCTCCAGCCTCTCCTGCCGTCTGACTCCAGTGCCCGCCCTTCCCGGGGCCCTGGCTCTCGGTCCCGTGCTCTGGGGACCCCTTCCAGGCAGAAGTGCTGTCTTCTCTGCTGGCGGTCGGTCCCCCCACACTCTCCCTCCCCTTCCCCTTCCCTCTGTCCTCCCTCCACCCACCCATTCATCCACCATCCACCCACCCACCCACCATCCACCATCCACCCCCCATCCACCATCCATCCACCCATCCACCATCCACCATCCACCACCCACCCACCCCTGCATCCAGGCTCTGGGTTTGCGTGCACTATGGTAAATGACCCCCAGGGCCCACAGTTTAGTAGGGGCACAGATAAGCAGACAACCCAGGGCGATGGCCTGTCATCTGCACTGTGATGGGGCCAAGAAGCCGAGGGAAGCCGTGGATACTCCCACCCTGCTGAGTGGAGGACGTGGGAATCAGGGAAGACTTTCTGGAAGAAGCTCCACCTCCGGGCCCCAAGCACCACAGTCTTCCCCTGTTCCAGGGCAGCTCTCCCCCACCCCCACCCGCCCCCACCCAGTGCCTCCCGTGTCGCCGTGGCCCCAGCGGCTTCTCAGGTGCGCGCACCGTCTCCACCGGCAGCACTCATGTTGCCGGGCCCGTCCGGTCCGTGTGCAGTGGGCGCCCAAACCCTTCTTTACCTGAGGCCGCATTACGGGGCTGCACCGCCGACCTTGGTGGGTGATAGGGACATTCCGGCCCACTCTGTCCCAGCCAGGCCCAACCAAGTCCGGGCTTCCCGAGTGGGACCCGCCCTTAGGGAGCCCACCCGCCCGGGCTCACGCGTGTGGCGTGCACCGGTGGTGGTTCCCTCCCTCCCCTCCCTGCAGCCTCCTCCCCGGCCCGCTCCTGCGACCCGGAAGGCCGCCCCGGGCCCTGGAAGAGCTGTCTGGGTGAAGGTGACAGCGCTAAGCCGGGCCTCCGTTCCGAGTTTATCTCTGCAGTTTGCAGGGCCCTGGTTTGCCTCGCGGCGGCGGTGTCCGTCCAACCCACACTCGGGACCGCCGCGGCTCGGCTCTCCAGCCCGCCCAGTCCTCCTGAGGCCCTTCTGAGACAGGGCTGGCAGCGGCTCAGCGGTGAGGGGCAGCCTGTGGGTTCTGCTGTGGTTGGTGCTCTGGCTCCTGGGCCTGCGTCCCGCCAAGGCCTGTCTCACTGGATGCGATTCTGACACTCATCTCAGGTGACCCTGACGCCTGTAGCTTCTGCCTCGAGGGCTCTCTGCCCCCACCTCCATCTGGGGAGGGACCACCCCATGGGCCTCTGCAGCCCTACCTCCAGGCCTTGGCAGCAGCATCCTCAGTGACCCCTCCCTGCTTCCCCTGTCCCCACTGTGCTCGGATGTCCCCTCCCCTGGGTCAGGCACCTGCTCTGGGCTGTCCCAGACCCTCCCCCACGGCCCCCTGCTCCTCCCTCCTGGGGTGGGGCTTCCTGTGTCTCTGCAGCAGCGGGGGCTCAGGAGCAGGCATTAGTTGGGGGGGACCCAGCGGGCGGAAGCCCACTGAGTAACCACTGAGGCTGCCCTTCCCCGGAGCCGCCTGATGAGGGCGTCTCGCGAGTCCGCTACGGAAAACGCTCCCTAAAAAGCAGCTTCTTTAAAAAGTTACAGTATTTACAAGATCCTCATAGACGTTTTGGAAACTGTAAAATAAATGAAGTACAAAAACAACTCTCCATGTGAAACCCACGGATACTGTTTGAGATGAATATTCTCACTAGTTTTCCTAAGATGCAAATAGATTCAAGTTTTATAAATTTTGAATCCCACTTTAACACTGTGTATGAAACGTTTTCCCACGCCCCTGCGTATTTTCGGAGCCACTATTTTTAGTGGCCGTATCGTGCATGCTCCGCGGAGGGAGACATCAAATTCTCGCGCTCCAGCATCTGCGTCCTCCCAGCCCGCGATGGATGGGAAGCTGTGCAGAAAGCCGTGAGGAGCGTCTTTCCCATGTTGTTCCCACACCTTTGATTATGTTCCTAGGGTTGTACCGGGTGTGGGACGAAGTTCAGAACGGGGTGTAGGATGAACTCGAAAGCGTGGACTTGCTTCCCTGCATTGCGGACTACAGGGTGCGCGGAGGAGGGAGGGTTCACCTCTGAGGCCGATATCGGTGGCGCCGGGGAGGGGAGACATTTAGTGGGAGGAGCTAAGCTAAATGCGAGGGGACCTGCCTCCCTTCCCGGGGCAGCTGCACCTCCAGCTAGGGCACAGCTGGGGCAGCAAGGCAAGGGGGCTGCTGGCCTACAGGTCCCGTGACCGGACACACCTCCCTGACCTTGACCACCCCAAGCCTTAGTCCTTGACCAGCTGCTTCCTGACGCCCCGCGGTGTGTCACGTGCTGTTCCAGGCGTCGGAGATTCAGGGGGAACACAGCCCAGGCGCCCGCCGTCCGGGATCGCCCCAGCCCTGGGAGGACAGAGAACCCAGGACGGCGCCCCCCAGGGTGTGTGCCGTGGGACACGGCTGCGCCCTGGGGATGTGGCGCCAGGCCTACCCCAGGGCGTGCTTGGAAACGGGTTCTGAAGGATGAATAGAAGTTCACCAGGCAGAGAGGGGTGGGTGGAGCCGGGGAAAGGAAGTGCCCAGGGTGTGGGGGACCCCGTGGTTAGCAGCGGGCTGGAGCACGGGGCGCGCTCATTGTCTTCTGCTGTGTAACCAATCACCATATACTTAGCGGCTTAAAACAACACCGGTTTATCGTCACACGGTTGTGAGCGGCAGGAGTCTCACGCGGGTCTCACAGCCAGAATCCAGGTGCTGACGGGGTGGCACCCCATCCCTGGACTCCAGGGGGAATCCCCTTCCCTTGCCTTTCCCAGCCCCACCCCCACCACCCTCCCCATTCCTTGGCTCCCAGCCCACCCTCCACCTTCACAGCCCTCCGGGCTCACCCTCTCTGACCCTTTTGCCATCCCACTCTTTCTGTGACCAGAGCTCGGAAGCTTCTCCCTCTTAAGGACCCTGTGGCCTCGAAGCTCTTAACTGAGTAACATCAGCAAAGTCCCCTTTGCCCGTAAGGTAACCTGCACCCAAGCTCCAGGTCGTAGGGCGCGACCACGTTAGGGCCCATTGCCGCACTGACCATGCAGGGCATGAAGGCATCCAGGACAGTGGCCCTCCAGCTATCTCCCTGTCTCTGGTCAAGGGGTGGCCTGACTGGGCCACCAACATTGAACCTAAGATACTAAGAGACAGTTTCAGATGATTGAATTCTGTAAACATTTCTCAAGCATCTGAGCCCTTTGCCGGGCCTTAGAGCTGGCCACGAAGGGGACCCGACCTTGCTGGAGAGGGAGAGGCTGAGGCGGGCGGCCAGCATCTAGTGCTGAGGAGCCCACGGGCAGGGTGAGGGGGCGTTCGGAGGAGGCCATGTCTGAACTGGGCTTTGCAGGATGAGTAGGAGTTTTCCAGGCTGACAGGCAGGGCAAAGGCATTCTAGACAGAGGAGACACTGTGGGCAGAGACACGGAGGTGTGGAGAGCCTGGTGGGGGCCGGCCCTGAGAAGTTTGGAGCGGCTGACCTGGGAAGAGAGCAGAGGATGGCGGGGCCGGCTGGTGAGCCAGAGGTGCCGGCCAGGCGGGCTTCCTGTGATGGCTGGGGGCTGGGCCTCTGCCCGGTGGGCGGCGGGGGGCTGTGCGTGGCCGTGGGGCAGGAGCAGTCACGTGGCTGCTGCATTCAGAGGGGCAGGGAGGATGCGCTCTCAGGTGGAGGGAGGCACAGTCAGGCAGCTCGCCACGCAGAACGAGGGGCAGGTGGCACTGGGCCAAGAGCTCGGACCACAAAACCCCCTCCCCCTTGCCCTCCTGGACCCTGCGGAGTGCAGAGCCCCGTTCCTTGTGGTCTCCGGAGGGGCTGGGTCTGCCGTGGACCCAGAACACCGCAGGCTCCCCTACTCCGATTCTGCACCCCGCCCCACCTTTCCCTGCCGTCTCCCACCCTTTGCGGTGAAGCCACACTCTTCCCTGGGGACTCACTGCACTTTAGCAGGACTCCCTGGGTGGAAGACATATGGAAACTGTTCGTTTTCGATTACGTAAGGAGCCTCGCCTGAGTGTGCTCTGAAGGATGGGGCCGTAAACCTGCTCGAGGGTGAGCAGGACCTGGTGGCCGTGCTGGCGGCTGAGCGGGTGGGGCTGGGGAGGCTCCCGGTGCTGCCGGTGGTGAGCCGGTGCAGGGCGGTCGGCGCGTTGCCCTGAGCCCCGCTTTCCTGGTCTGCAGAGCCGGGGCGGCCGCTGCGGGATCGTCTTGGGAAAGTCCGCTTAGCACGGGGCCAGGTGCATAGCTGGTTTGATGGTGCTGTTGGTGCTGTTTTGTTTGGGGGGAACCGAGGGCTGTTACAGTGTGGGAGAGTGACAGGCACCTAATTCTGCCCTATGTCCCAGCTCAGCCATCGACGAGAGAGCGTAGGCAGGTCACTAGCTGTTCCTGAGCTCTGCCGAGGGGAGGTGGCAGTTATGGGTGGGGGCTGCTTTTGGAGGTACCCACTCTTCCAGGGTGTGACCTTCGACCTCCATCACCACTCTCAACCTCTGCTCCCTGTGTCATCGCCCTCAGGCCACTGCCAGTCCTGGAGGAGTGGGGGAGGGAGCAGCTCTTTCCAGTCTAATGAGGAGCCGGCACCCAGCCAGCCTTGGGGGGAGGGTGGGCGAGGCCCCCACGCATGTGGAAAGGGTGGAAGGCAGCCGTAGATTTTCTCTCACATCAGTGTTTCTCTCCCTCTCTTTCTCCTTCCCTTCCCCCCTTCTAAGAACAAATAAATAAAATCTTTAAAAGGTCAGTTTAAAAAAAGATAAAATCAGGGTGTGAGGCCCCCCCACCCCCCTCTCTTCCTGCAGGGCTGGCTGGGCACCGTGTCTCCCTGTGGGGGTGCAGGATCGGCGGGAGGGTGCCACAGACCTGCCCTTCCCCTGACCTTGGCCCCGTGGGTGGTAGGGGCGGATACTGGGCAGGCGAAGATGGAGCCCTCTGTGGGCGGGGTTCCAAGGGCCGCAGGCGACCCCTCCCTGGCTTTCTTCATTAGTTTACATTCCAGATTCTTTTAAATCCGAACCGCCTACAGCCGCCTCAGCTACGGAAGAGCCTGTACTTGTCATTTCGTCCGGTGCCCCCAATCCCTGCCCCTCCATGGCTGTGCAGTGACTGCCCTGTGTGGCTTTGGGCGATGCATGCAGCTTCTCTCTGGGTCCACGGGTCGGTGACATTTGAGTAGACGGCCTGTGGGGGGGGCCTGTCCCCCTCTTCCGTGCCTGCAGTTTCCCGATCTGGTCTCACCGTGGGAAGGCCGGCCTGAGGGACTGGTTTGGGCGTGGTGAGACTTTCCCCTGGCACGCCTCTCCTCATTCTGCGCGGTGCTCCCTGGGCCCCGGCGCCTCCCCACCGAGCGTGACACCAGAGCCGTCACAGCCCGTCCTGGGCTGGGCGAGAAGCAGGAGGGAATGTCCAGGGCCCTGAGCCGCCAGCGGGGTGCCGGGAGGCCGGTGGGCATTGCATTCCGTCCAGCAGGACATTCCTGCCCGCGGAAGTCCCCGGCTGGTGGCCCGGGGGCAGGCCCAGCCCCCAGGCCCGTTTGGTTTGGCAGGAGGAGGACTTCGCCACCTTGTTGCTCAGCTGTCAGCACCGAAGAACTCTGGGCTGTCACATGAGCAGCCTGGGGCTCTGGGCCTGGGGAAACTGGGGGGAGCGGGGTCCACGAGCCACACCCTCTCGGCCACTGTGCTGAGCTGACAGGGTGCCAGCTGGAATGGTGTCAGTGTCGTGGTGGCTCTGGAGGGCGAGCAGCCCTAGAGGGGCCCAGCCTGGGCACGTGGGAAGCCCTCTGGAGGTGACCGGCGGCCACTGTCCCTGGACGACTGACACGGGGGGAGCCCTGGCTGGGCTCACATGCCGTCAGCTGGTTCCCAGGCCTGGGGTGGCGTGGCCAGAGGGAGGGGCATGGGGGGACCCACCTGCCCACCACGGGTAGCTTGGGTTTGGGGCAGGTGGGTGAGCTCAGGATGGCAGCGGCCTGAGAGCATCTCAGCTCTGCATGGGTGGGTCACCTGTGAGACCTGGCGTCCCCCTCCTGACCTTCCACAGACCAGCCGTGTGTGACTGGTGGCACCCCAGGAAACCGCCCTGTCTCACAGCTGTCAGCAGGTGTCCCGCAGACAGGGCCAGAGGCGGGGCTGCAGCTCCCTCCTGTCACAGAGGGGACACCGCTGGCAGACTGACAGCCTCCGGGGCCAGTCCTGGGGACCGTGGCGGGAGCCCAGTCCGCTGGTGTGCAAGCCCGTCCATCCCTGCACACCTGTGCTTCGGGATCCGACGCACAGCCGCCTGCCTTGTGGCCTCAGGGGGCTTCAGGTGGGGGATGGCGTGATCCCCAGCCCTTTGCCGTGCTCACAGGGCCGACCAGTGGGCCCAGGCCAGCCCAGGTGCACCTGCATTTTGGAATCCGGGAGCTCAGGCCAAGCACACCTGTCGTTCTGGGGCAATGGCCAGGGCCCGGGGTGTTTACATAAGAGCACAGGTGTGGCATCTTGGAAAACAGCACCCACTCAGGTCGCTGCCCACCTAGGCCAGGCACCTCTCCTCTCATTCCACAGGGCTCACCTGAAGGCAGCTGCTAGGCCTCACCTGGCCAGGCCTCGTGCTTGAGCACCTACTGTGTACCAGCCCTGTGCCAGGCACGAGACACAGTGGGGTCGTGCCCTGTGCTGTCCCCAGGGGGCACACAGTGTACCGGGGAGACCGATGGTGTGAACCAGGCAGAGTGTGTCAGGGAAGGCTTCCCCAGGAGGGGACACTGGGCAAAGCAGAAGGGGGCCGGGTCACTCGGCATGGGGAGCCGGTCTGCCCCGAGAATGAGGACACAGCAGATGGCGCTGGGGACTCTCCGGTTTATTCCGCACGTGCACAGCCACATTCTTCCGGGACCCTGAGCTGGTCTGCTGGCCCCAGCAGACTGGGGCGGGGGGGAGGTGGGAGTCTCTGGGAGAGAAGTTCTTGGGCGTCTCCTTGAAGTGTGTCACTGTCCCCGTGAGACGTGTCTGCTCACACTTCCCTGCAGACTGGAAAGCTGAGGCTCCGACAGTGAGATGTGCTTGGCGCCGAATGGCCCCACAACCCCAGAAGCCACTCCGGACCCCCGGGCGCATTTCCTCCTTGTTTAGGGGCAGCGCCAGCTTTCTCTCTGCCCGTGACAGTGGCAGAGGGATGTCCGGGGGCCCCAGGGTGGGCAGAGGCCTGGGAAGGCCTGCTCTGAGCTCAGCCAGCCCCGGGACCCTGGGCTGAGAGGCTTTGTATTGAGCCTAGAGACGGTGGCTGTGGATGAGACCCGGTTGCACCCCCAGCTGTTGGACAAGAGGGACCCCACCCAGGACGGCCGCCCTCTCCTGCCCTCTGCCCTGCCTGGCTCGCAGCGGGGCCGCTCAGCAGGGCACGAAAGGTCAGCAGAGGCTGCGATAGGCCCCCATCCATCAGCACCGTCGTGGTGATGGAGGCTGGGGGCGGTGGGTGGGGGCAGGGCCGTGCCCAGCCTTCGGTTCCAGTCCATGGGGGACACTTACACGGGCAGAGCCGCTGCCGAGATGGAGATCGGGGACTTCAGTGCCGCTCCTGGCAGCTGTCGCGCCCAGAGCCTCGGTTCTCGTCTGTGGCGTGGGAGTGGGAACAGGGCCCACCTCGGAGGGTCCCTGTGGGAGCCAAGGAGATGAGGGCCCTCCGGGG
This sequence comes from Trachops cirrhosus, assembly GCA_028533065.1. Classification (NCBI taxonomy): domain Eukaryota; kingdom Metazoa; phylum Chordata; class Mammalia; order Chiroptera; family Phyllostomidae; genus Trachops; species Trachops cirrhosus. The sequence continues at coordinate 2,054,714 of CM052538.1, read as the reverse complement.
TCGCCGGCGGCCACGGTCACGCGTGCTCCCCAGTGTGGAAGGGTGCCACCTTCCACATGTGACGCTGGCAGTGCTCCATGGCGTTGCACATCTCGGCCGCCTCCTGGTTCGAGCACCAGAAGCTGGGCCCCATGACGCACTGGTCGGTGCCCAGCAGCGCGGTCCTGGAGGCGTGGCAGGCGCCCACCTTCGTGCACAGACTGAGGGGGTCCATCACCTCCTTGAGGGTGGCCAGGAGCACGGGCTCGTACTCGTCCACGAAGCGGCGGCACTGGATCAGGTAAGGCAGCGGCAGGATGCTGCAGCCGCCCTTGAAGGCCTTCAGGATGTTGCGCTGGGTGGTTTTGCGCTCCAGGTTCTGGGTGGACACGCCCAGCAGCCTCCGGCACCCGTTGCAGAAGTGTCCCTGGTTTTCCGTGTCCAGCAGGGGGGGCAGCGTGGGTCTGTGGGCCTCGTGGATGGCCCGTGCCCGTCGCTGGGGGCCGCAGAGCCGGATGGCCTTGCACACCTCCTGCGGGGGCACTTTGGTCACGAACTGCACCAGGGCGGGGCTGTAGGCGTCCACCATGGTGACGCACTGCTTCACGATGGACGGGGGCATCACTGCGCACACGCGCTCCAGGCCCCGGCGGATCAGGAACTCCGTGCTGTCTGAGTCCAGCCACTGGTCCAGCTCCTGGACCACCTGCAGGCACACCTCGCAGGTCAGACCAGCCTCCATCAGCACCCTGTCCCTCTCTCTCGTGGACAGCGGCTCCAGGGAAGGGACCGCGTCCTCAGCGGGCCCCCGCGTCGCCTCGCAGAAGCCCCCCCTCTCGCAGGTCTCCTCGGGCAGGACGAGCCTCAGCATGTGCTCCGCGGGGGTGAGAAAGTGGAGGATGTAGTTCTTGCACAGGAGGTCCAGGCCCGGCCCCAGGGACTTACACTGCTCCCGGGTGGTCACTTCTGCCAGGTTGGACATGTTGGACCCAACAGCGTCTTGGAGCCGGGCGACCAGCTGGACGCATTCCTTACACACAGTGTCCTCGGGAATCTGCAGAGGCTGGGGGCCGAGGGGCCCACCGGCCATGAATGGGGCCACCGCCTCGGATGTGTCCTCCTCGGAGAGCGACCCCGGGGAGGCCAGGACCCTCTGCAGTGGCTGGCAGAGGGTGAGCGAGGTGCACACCTGTGCTGGGGCGCTGCGCGGGTCCCCCCTCAGCATGTCCAGGATGGCCGAGCTGTGGACGTCCGTCATCGCCTTGCATTTGGCCGAAGAGTCCCAGCTGGGAAGCCACTCACAGGTCTTCGTCACCAAAGCCAGAACATCGGTCTCCGTGGCATTGGGGTTCAGCCCGTTGTTGCCGGCGGCCACCACATCCAGGCACAGGTCACAGGACAGGGACCTGGCGGTGGGCTGGCTCCAGACGGCACTCCGGCAGTGCCCCACGGCTCCGCACCGCGTCGCCGCCTGCAGGTTCTGACACCGCCATCCCGAGCCCTGCGAGCACTCCGGGCCCTGGAGGGGGCTGGCCAGCACGGCCCCCAGGAGGCCGGGCAGCAGAAGCAGCACAGGGAGCATGCTGCTCGGTCAGTGGCTGGGCGCTCCAGTGCGCCCGGTGCCCCGGCCGCTGCTATAAACCCGGGGCGGTTGCACAGGGCCCGCCCTCCGGGCGCCTCCCACAGCCTGACTCACCCCAGGCTTCCCCACACAGACCTCCTTGCGGGGCCCTCTGCCAGGCACGCCATTCGCCCCTCCCCCCTGGAGAAGCGCAGGCTGTCGGTGGAACCGGCCTGCACTCCAAGGGGCACAGCTCAGAGCCCCTGTGCTGGGAGGCCCCCCCCCCCGCCAGGCCACAGCAGCAGCTCTGGGCCCAGTTCTGTCCTCATTGTTGGCGGGAGCCTCGGTCCCCTCCCCGAGTGTGAGACCCGGGGCTTTGCCCCTCTGGGAGGTCCACAGAGCACTCCAGCCGTTTCTGGCTGGAAGGTGAGGTGACTTCAGTGCCTGCCCAGCTGCTGAAGCTGCTGTTCTCTGCGCTGGGCCTTCAGTGGCTCGTTGACCCTGGCGCTTGCTGGCCGCGCTGCTCGGGGAGGTGGTCTTGGAGAGGCCTGGGGCTTCATCCGCGAGAGCACCCATCGACCTCCTGGGACAAGCCACGGACGTGAAAGCCACTGGCCACGTGGGTTCCGGGGCCCAGGCGGGTCTTGCTGAGGAAGCCCGGCCACGTAAGGGCTGGTGCTCCTGCATCTGAGGATGCTGACTGCAAGTTCACCTCCACCACAGGGTCTGTTTCAGTCCCGGGCCGTTGGTGGTTATTTTTCCCCCTCAGTTTTTAGCAGAGTTCCCGGGTGAGAGGGTCGGAGCTGGGCAGAGGCACACAGGTGGGTCCTGCCTGTCAAAGGGAGACTGCCAGAGCAGGCTGCCTGGGCCTGATTTCCACGTGGCTCGCTGCCCACACCGGGCCCCACCAGGTTGGGGGGGCAGGGGCCTGACGGTAGGGGGCTGCCCTGGGGCCAGCTTTGCCCCTGGGTGGGCGTGAGGCCCTCACGGGGTGCCCCAGCCCAGATTCTGGGTCTCGGGGTGTGCGGGGTCGGCACCCAGCTCCGTGGGTCGGGCGCCCAGGGCTGAGACTGCAGCCGCCCTGGTGGAGGACTGGGGACAGGGCCGCTCACCTGCCCTCCTGCTGGGGTGTGGGGTTGGGGACAGCTCGTGGGAGTTTGCTCAGCCCCTCACGCCACTGCCAGGGATGCGGCTCCTTGGACCCAAGGTGGGGCTGGCCTCGGGGATGGAGCGAGCCTGGCCCTCTCAGCCACGGAGATGGTGGCTGCTGGGTTTCACCGCCACCCAGCTGGGGCTGCAGACCCGGGGTGGGGGTGGGGCGCCTGGGGCGGCAGGTGTCGGCCCCTGGCCGCAGGTTTCCTGCGTGACAGCCCTTCGTCCAGTGCGTCTCCTGACACCGCGGGCTCCCACCCTCCGCCTCCGAGGACTGGGCCCGGGGCCCGCCCCAGGGTGCAAGCGGGCGGTGCAGGGGCCTGGCCCGGCAGCCCCTGCCCTCCTGCCCGGCCCCCACCCCCGTCCGGCCCCTGGGCGCTGCCTCGGGCTCCTGCCACGGATGCCGCACTTCCCAGGGGCCCGGAACAGTCTCCTCGACTTCGCGTCCCTCCGGCTGAGTGCCTGCTGATGGAAAACCAAATTTGTTTTTCATTTTAAAAAAGTATATAGGAGCCTTTTCTTTTAGACTCTATCATTTTTAACTTTTTTTTGAACTACTGGGTTGGCCAAAAAAGTCCCGTTTAGTTTTTTCAGTAAAATAAAAGACACATTTTTCATTTTCACCAATAACTTTATTGATTTGTATATTTTGAGTGTGTGGGCTCTCTCCCACGTGGTGCGACGTTGATCTTAATTAACGTCTCGGTTTGATCGCTGTCAACCTCAGCTGGTCTCCCCGACCGTGGAGCCTCGTCCAGAGAGAATCTCCAGCACGAAACTTCACAGACCACTTTCAACACGTTCGATCAGTCACAGCACCTTCTCCACACGCTGCACGAGTCTTTTCTGCATTTCAGTTGAGTTTTTACCTTTCCTGAAATAATAAAGCATAATATGCCTAAACTGTTGCGTATTTTCTCCCATCTTAAGTATTAAAATTGCTGCACAAAAATTCACACATTTTGACACTTTAAACAAAATGCATGCCGGCAGGAAAGCTGTCACAATACATTCTAGCGAGAGCGTTTCAGAGGAAGTTAAAGACAAGGAGGTGCCCCCGTAAGGCAGCGTGGGGGCAAACCGAACAGACTTCTCGGCCGGCCCGGTATTCCCCGTGTCCAGGAAGAGGCACCAGTTACGAGTGTTCAGCTCAGTGTAGGACCCCAAACCGAGCAAGTCCCTCCATCCACACAGAATGGCGACAGCTCCCAGCGGCCCCAGGGCAGCTGCCAGTCACCCGCAAGCCCCGCCCCCTGCTCTGACGGCCCCCGCCAGCTGTTTAGTGTCTGACGTGGGGGTGCGACGTGGTGTCCGAGACGCGTCCCTGCTGCAGCGCGGGGTTCCGGATTGGGCGTCGCGTTCTCTGCAGAATTCCATCGGGGGACTGCACCCCAGTTTATCTTCCTGTTCTTCCCTCGGGGGGCGTGTGAGTCACTTCCACGTTGGGGTGCGTGGGCGCTACCGCCTCAGGCAGTGCGGGGGCTCTCCAAGGATGGGCCGCGCCGGGGTCAGGGCGCATGCGTCCAGGAGACGCCCACACGGGGCTCCTCAGCCTGTGCTGGCCGCCCCCGCCGCCCTCGGCGTCTGTTTAGTGTAATTTTCATGTAATTTACTACTTAGCGAGCAGCTGAGAAACCGTCACGGACGCCTGTGTGACCTTTGCTCCGCTACCCTGGTCCCCGCCCACCCCCTCGTCTGTCTGTCCGTCTGCACACACATGTCCTTCCAGGTGCTCGTTCCCTAACCTGTTGAGAGTGGGTTGGAGACATTGTGCCTTTCACCCGGTCTCCTAGGGACCAGGACACACGCACGTCATCCCAGTGCAGGTGTCATTTCGGGAACTGCGGCGTCGAGAGACTGTCGTCCTCTCAGCGCAGCTGCGTGCCTTCACCGCACAGTCTCCGGCCCGCGCGGCGGGCGCCGGGGAGGTGCCCGTGGGGGGTGCCCGTGCAGGGTCACGCAGTGCCGCTGCTTGTACACTCCGGGCGCGGCGATGGGCCGCACAGACTGTGCGCTGCTGTCGGGGGCGCCTGGGGAGGGGGGCTGCTGGGGCCGGGTTTGTGTGTGTCCAGTGCACGCCCCCAGTGCAGCGGGACGCTTGGACTCCCCGTCGCTCCGACTCCAGCCCGACCGACGTTGCAGGGCGCAGGGGGCCCCGTTCGTCTGCCACCCAGTTTAGCAGATGGCAGCATTCGCCGTCTGTCTCACCAGTTCCTTTTGAGAAAGTTAGGTGGTTACTCCCTTTCTGTTCCCAAGTGCACACCGGCTGGTGGCAATGGCGTGAATGGGCAGGAGGAGGGGCGTGAGGGGGACCCTTTCCTGGAGCCCGGGTGGGGCGGGGAAGCAGAGGGGGTGGGGCGAGCTCAGAAGGAGCGGGAAGGTTTCGCCCTCCGCCACCCTGCTGTGTAGGCGGGAGCAGCTGGCCCCGCGTGCCCAGTTTCAGGGACACCTGGTTCCAGCCCCAGCCCGGCGGGCCTCCTGCCCCGTGTTCCGGAATGTCTGCCCACAGAGAGCCTGCTTGGCCTCCCGTCCCTTCCACTGCCCGCTCGCAGGCTGCCTCTCTTCCTCGATGTCTGTCTCCTGGGCGACATTCCTGTCCCCTGCCCAGGCCCCGCCTGCACTGCCAGGCCATGCCAGGGCCCAAGGAAAGGGTTCATATAACCACTCATTTTTCATGGGTTTTTGTGGCCCCTGGGGTGCCCCGGGGGCTCAGTAGGGAAGAAGATGGACGGGGAATGGACCTTCCGGTGTATGGGACAGACCACGAGCGAGTAAATGCCAGGTGACCGTTCCAATGCCAGGTGGGGATGCGTCCTGTGGAGTAAAGGAAAGAGGGAGGAGGGGCGGGGAGGTGGTGCTCCGAGCTGGTAGCCGGTTCGGCCCCCTGAGAAGGTGCTGTGAGCGCAGCGCTTGGTGCGGCGGGGTCACGAGGGAGCCCCAGGAGGGCCCCACTGCCCTCTGAGCAGCGGCCAGGCGGCAGGGAGGCCGGCACCTGTGCAGCGGGTGGCTGGACCGTCCCTGGCACGGCAGAGCTTCTCAGAGGGGTCGTTGGCTGCTTCTGAGAAGGGGACGTGGGGTTTAGCCAAGTCCCGTCTTTGCGAGCTCTGGCAGAGAGACGGCACAGGTGAGGGGTTTGGAGAGAGGGCAGCACCCCGGCCCGCTGGGGAGCCCCGGGGAGTCAGGCCTGGGCTCCGAGGCCTGGGCTCCGCAGCCCGGGGGCTGAGCGGGCTGGCGGAGCTGGCAGGGCGTGGAGGCGGCCGGGACGCTGAGGGGAGGGCTGCCAGGGAGCTGTGTGGGCGCGTGGGCAAGCGGGGCGCTGCACTGAGCGTTCAGGAGCGGGAGCGGGGCGCCGGGATTCCTGAGCAGGGCTGGGGGAGGGGAGTGCTGGCGGCGCCCGTTGCGGAACCTTCCGAGCTCGAGTTTGTTGGGATTGGACTTCGCCACCCAGCCACGCACAGGAGCTGGACCGGCCAGTCTGCCGAGCCCAGAGCAGCAACTCTGCGCTCCGCCCACGGGCGGCTTGGCTCTCCGTCCCTCCCCGCAGACACCACCTGGTGATCAGCACAGAGGGAGGGAGATGCGGGCGGGGTCCTCCTCTCTCCCCTGCGGGCCCCTCGGCATCTCCCACTCCTGCGGAACCTGATGCCCTGCCCTGTCCCCCAAGGAAGGGGACCGGGCCCTCAGCTCCGCCAGCCCTGGGGGCCAGAGTCTGAGACCAAGGTGTAGGGAGGGCCCAGCCCTGGGGGAGGGGCCTCCTTGCCTCCTGGTGGGTTCTGGAGGGGACCCACAGTCCCCTCTTCTTGGGCTTGTGCCTGCCTCACGCCAGTCCCCGCCTCCATCATCACGGAGGGCCCTCTCCCTGGGTCTGCGCGTCTCTGCTCACACTGACCTGCTCTTGTAAAGGTGCTAGCCGTTGGATTAGGGCCCACCCTGTGCCAGCACGGCCTGGTTTAACAGTTCTGTCTACAAAGGTCCTGTCTCCAAATAAGGTCACATCCCAGAGGGGTTGGACTTCAAGCTTCCAGGGGACACAACTCAGTCCACCCGGAGCGTAAGGGTTCTGGGCGCTGCTGACCTCGACCTTAAACGCTGGGTGTGGTTCGGGTCCACCGTGGGCCTGGGCAGCCTGGCGGCAGAGAGGGCCCTCCGAGGACAGCGCTGAGGCCAGGCCCCTGGTGCTGCCTGGGCACAGGCCGTGCTCCAGCGGCTGGACGCTGTTCGGGAAGCTCTGCTCAGCACGGGGCGAGTCTCAGAGTGGAGCTCGGCGCTGGGCACGCAGGCCCGAGCGACGGGGGCTGCGAAAGGCAGACCCCAGTTCCCGCACCCCGGAGCACAGGGAGGCACCGAGTCTTCCGGCTGCAGCGGCCCCCAACTCCAGGCACCGGGGAGCCCCGTCGTGAGACCGTGGTGCTGCAGAGCCCCAGGGTGGGCGGGGTGTCAGCCGAGACTGGAGCAGCCCGGCCTGGGTGCTGAGCCCTGTGAGGGCCAGGGACTTTCTCTCTCTCTCTCTCCCTCTCTCTCCCTCTCTCTCTCTCTCACACACACACACACACACACACTCACACACACTCACACACACACACACACCCCTGCGGAGCCCGGCAACATTGCTCGAGTGTCTCCGTGGGCCCAGGGTCCCGGGGTCATCCTGCACCACCTCCCTCCCCACCCCGAGTCCTGGGCACCACCCACCACGCCTGGGAGCCCGCACGGGCGCCTTCCCAGGGCCGGGCGCCGGGTGTGCCGGGGCCTCTTCGCAGAACAAGCCCCACTCAGCCCGCCCACCCGGGGGCCCTCCCTGGGAAAGCACCTGGGCTGGCAGGCCTCGCCTGCGGCTGAGGTCACCTCGACCCCAGGGGCGGTGTGGGCAGAGTTCTCCTTATTTGGTCACCAGGGGAAGAGAAGAGGACCCTAAGAGCAAACATCTTAGCTGTTTTCGCTGTTGCTTCTGTCCCGGACCGAGCCATGCTGAGCACCAGGTGTGCCCCGAGTGCTGCTCTAGGTCCTGGGAGTTAATGAGACAAACAGACCCCGCCAGGGTCCTGGAGTTAGCGGAAGGGGCAGAGATGAGCAGATATAATAAATACGTGTGGTAAAATGCGGAAAGGTGATGAGGAAGGGGGAGAGGGGGTGCAGAAGTTGGGGGGCGGTGTCCGGAGTGGGCGTAGTCGGAGAAGGCCTCAGGGATACCACAGGGTTCCAGGGAAGGTGGGGGAGAGCCAGGCGGGTGCCTGGGGAGTGGGCCCCAAGCAGGTCCCGAGGCAGGTGCTCACAGGAACAGTGGGAGGCCAGGGGGGCGCAGGGAGAGCCAGAGGCCGCTGCAGGGGCCCGGTGAGAGGCGACAGGGACTGAGTGGCAGCAGCGGGTGGCAGGCTGTGGGTCCCGCCTCTGTCCGAGGGAAGAGCCAGCAGGGCCTGCAGCTGGTGTGAGCGAGGAATGTGAGAGAGGGCAGTCAGGGCGCGCCGGGTGTCTGACCTGAGCCGTGGGGAGCTGGGTGGAGGAGGGACAGATGGGGCGGGCAGACCTGTTGGGCTGTTGTTGTGACATCTGGGACAGAGGCGGGTGCCTGATCCAGGATGCGGCTCCGAGGATGGAGAAGGGGCACTGAGGACCAGGCCATCACTGTGGGTGGCGAGAGAGAGGGCCAGGGCAGGGGACGAAGGGAGCCCAGGCTTGCGCAGTGGGAAGGGCGGCCCTCCACCCAGCGGGAGAGCGGCGGGCCGGGCGGGGGTAGATGGTGGCCTCAGCACGGAGGGGCCCAGGGCACGGGCCTGTGGGACCGGGCGGGGGCGTGGGGCTTAGACACAGGTACTGGCTCCCGGGTCTGGAGTCCGGGAGTCCCAGACCAGGGGCCGGCAGGGCCGGTTCCCGCCGAGGCCAAGGGAACCCGTCCCAGGCCTCTCCCCGCTGCCCGGTCCGCCTTTTCCCCTTTCTGAGAGCAGTGCGGCACCTGAGGGCCCCCTCCCACCCCAGGGCACGTGCAGAGGGGCTGGGGGCTGAGGGCAGCTCCACTCCCCGCGGAACACGGCTGCAGCCTGGAACTCTCGCCCTAGGCCGCACCGGTTCCGGCCCTGCAGGACTGTGGAGGCTGTGTGTGCCGGGCCGTGCGAGGCCACCCGGGTGGGCCCACTTGTCTCCCTCGCCACAGCCCAGAGGGGTGTGCCTGCCCCACTCCAAGACGAGTCCGGGCAGTTCAGGAACCCGCTGCCAGTCACAGAGCTGGTGACAGCTGGGGCCGGGGTTTGGACCAGGCAGCTGCCCTCCGAGTCTCCTCGCTCTGTCACTTTGGCTTCCTGGGGACACTTGCCACGGGGGTGGCTCGAGGGCAGGGGCCTTGCTCTGAGGGCCGGTGGCACGGCTGGCTGTGCCAGGCACCGAACCGGTGTGCGGCCGGAAGACCCCTCCAGAGCGAGGTGGGGGAGCCTCCCATGCTGGCTGGAGGGCCACCAGCCACTGTCACCACCCCTCCCAAGCACCTCCGATTGCTGCGGAAATTGGTCTCCCAACAAGGCTGTCCACACGCACCTGCTCGGGGACACTCTGCAGCTGGGCTCCCCCTGAGACCAGCCATGGACAGCAAGGGTGTGTCTGGGAGGCAGAGCAGACCCTGGGGGCAGCGGGCCATGAGGCCGGGCGGGGGCAGCAGCATGGGGTCTGTGATGCAGCGTCACCCCCACGGGGTCCGGCTCAGTTCCTGAGTGTGTATCCCCCACTTCTGTCCACCGCTGGTACTGGGACAGTCCACCTTCAGTACCGGGACAGGCCGCCCTGCCTGAGTCTCCCACAGTGTCCCAAGAATCGGGCCGTCAGGGACTTGGGGTGTCCGGGGCTCCCCGCTGTGTAACAGAGTGACAGGCCCGGCCATTTGGCCTGACGTCCTGACGGCCACGCCGGAGCGCCAACCCACTCCTGGTCCCCAGAGAAGCCCCACTCCACGTGGAGAAGCACCACATAGGGCTTTGTGTCTTTCATGTCAGAGGACGAGGGTGGGAGTCCGTGAAACTCCTGAGGGGCCTGCACGGAGGCGCCGGGCTGCGGGCCCCTGTTCTAGGCCCTCAGGCTGGGAGTTGGGGGCCGCTGGTCAGGATGGTGCTCGTTGTTGGGACCTGGTGACATCGGGGCTCTGGCTCATGGGACTGACCTCACGGCGGCTTGTCCTCCCTGTCATTGTCACTCATTGCACGCACGGTCTGTGCTGGCTGCACACCCTTTAAATACGGTTACCCCTTCTCTGGGACAGACTTAGGGGCAGAATCACCATACCCACCTCATCCATTTCACAGATGAGAAAACTGAGGCTCAGAGAGGTCAAACCGCTGTCCTTCAGTCCAGCCACGGTGCATATTTCTCTTTGTTAATCCCAGCCCGGAAAGTGGTCGCAAACACACAAGTCACAAACATATCCCTCCACATATTGGGAACCTGGACTTCAAGTGTGGCCCTCAGAGCGCGCAGCATCTGGGGTCCTCCAAGCTCCGCAGCCAGCAGCCGGGCTCGGAACTGGAGCCCTGGCTTGTCTGGGGACCCCCCCCCCGCCCCCCCCAGCTGGGAGGCTGCTGCCAGTCAAAAATGGGCCGTAACAGTAACACATTGCAATTAGGAAACAGTTCCGTCAACCGGAAACAGTGTAACTGACCCCTGCAGCCCCGGGATATGAGACAGATGTTACTATTTTGCAAATATGTTTCGGGTTGTCGAAAGAAGTGAAACGTTGCAGACACAGCGGAGTCCCCCCCGTCCCGTCCATGTGACCTGCACACATGTGTTGCATGCTCCTCCGTGTTTTCACGGTTTCCCCACACCTGCCCGCAGCCGTGAACAAAGGATCTGTGGTGCCGTGGGCGCTCTGGCCCGCCAGGGGCTCCGAGCGGGCCGGCTGTGCGCCGCTTGCGCGTCTGCACTCGGAACCGTGCTTGCGCAGGGGTGCCCGTTGAGAGCTGGGACCCCTCTGAGTGACCCAGAGCAACTCTGGGTTTCTCTTCAGAGGGGCGCTGTGGGTTTAGTTCCCTCGTGTCTTTGCTGTTGTGGCAGGAATCAGCCAACATCCTCGTGCGTGTGTGCGAGATACCGAGTGTGTCCGTGCGGCTGGTCGGCGCGGAGTGGCCCCTGAGGTGTGGCCGAAGGGTGTTGTCGGGCCCGTGCCGGCCAGGCGGACGGGAGGACGGGGCTTTGTGTGTTCAGAGGAAGAGTTTTGCTTTCTTCCCTCCTGCCCTCCCCTCCCAGAACCTTCCCATCAGCCCAGCGAAGGGTTCACATGGACTGACCACGATGCAAATCCTTGTTTTGCCACCAGCTTTTGGGTGACCTGGGACAACCTCCCACATGGCACGGCCTCCGTCTCTTGTCTGCAAGACGGGGCGATAATTCCCACTCGGCAGGGTCGCTGTGCCCTGGGGTTTTGCCCAAGTAGGTGGCGCGTGTGGACAGTGCCCAGTCGGTGTGGGGCGTCATCCTGGGTTCGCTGACGTGTCGATGTTGTCATTAAGCCTTGGTGCCGTGTGGGTGGGCTGGCCGTGCCAGGCCCCGTGGAGCTGCCCCCGCCTCCCCGCCTGTGTCCTCCGCTGGCCCTGGCGGTCCAGCTTCTCCGAGGTGGACGCTGGGTTGTCTCTAGTGGCCTTGGCCTGGAAAACTGCTCCGGCTTTCCAGGAATCTGACAGCTCCCTCCCTGTAGAGCCTCATCAGCCAGACACCGCCACTGCCACGGGTCCCCGAGGGAGCCTCCCCCCACCCCCGCCAGAGGGGCTTTCGTGAGGAAGGCACCGGGGCCAGGTGGGGAGGGGCGGGAATAGGGGAAACATCTGGAAATTCTTGATCCTTGAAATCCATTAAACAAATGCCATCCCCCACCCCCATCCCCGCCACTGCTCCAACAACCCAGAGACGGGCCCACGGGATGGGGTGTGGGGGGCAGCCTGGTCTTTCTGTTACTGTGAGCGTTTCTCCTGTGATGGGGGCGTCCCCTGTGGGTCCTGTTCTGCGGACTGGCTGTGACCTCGGGTCTGGCAGCCCCTCCCTGGACCCCAGTTTCCTCCTCTGTGTCCGGGGGATATGGTGGGAGGGGCTTTTCTGACTCCTGAGGCCCACCTGCTCGTACTGGTTTCCCTGGTGTCCCATCCGTGGGTGCCACCCCAGCCAGGGCAGAAATTAGACAGCCAGAGGAGCCACCTCCGCCCCCACACCCGGGCCCTGTGGCCCTGCAGTCCCTGGCCCAGCCAGTCCTCGGGAGAGACCCTCTCCTCTTCGTGCTGGATCAGGGGTGGTCCGGTGAGCCGATCCTGCACACCAGGCTCTCCCCCCACTCTGGTCACACACTGTCTGACCCTCACCACAGCTGTAAGCACTTTGCTTAGTGATTCGGTCTGTGGCTGCTTCACCCACCACATATGTGCCTCAGGCCTCCAGGCCTCCCCCGTCTTGTGTCCAGCACCTGGAGGGGGCCTGGCATGTGGGACCTGCTCATCAGCCACAGAATGAGTGTATGACTGAGTGATTGAGTGAGTGGGAGAGTGAGTGGGTGAGTGAGTGAATGAATGAGTGAGTGAGTGAATGAGTGAGTGAGTGAATGAGTGGGTGAGTGAGTGAATGAATGAGTGAGTGAGTGGGTGAGTGAGTGAGTGAGTGAATGAGCGCGTGAATACATGAGTGAGAGTGAATGAATGAGTGAATGAGTTAGTGAGGGAATGAGTGATTGAGTGGGTGGGTGATTGAGTGAGTGAATGAGTGGGTGAGTGAGTGAGTGAATGATTGTGAGTGGGTGAGTGAGTGAGTGAATGAGCGAGTGAGTGAGTGAGTGAATGAGTGAGTGAATGAGTGAGTGAGTGGGTGAGTGAGTGAGTGAATGAGCGAGTGAGTGAATGAGTGAGTGAGCGAGTGAGTGAATGAGTGAGTGAGTGAGTGAATGAATGAGTGAGTGAGTGAATGAGTGAGTGAGTGAATGAGTGAGTGAGTGGGTGAGTGAGTGAGTGAATGAGCGAGTGAGTGGGTGAGTGAATGAGTGAGTGAATACATGAGTGAGTGAGTGAATGAATGAGTGAATGAGTTAGTGAGTGAATGAGTGAATGAGTGAATGAATGAGTGAGTGAGTGAATGAGCGAGTGAATGAGTGAGTGAGTGGGTGAGTGAGTGAG
>CM052538.1:1986890-2041395 GCA_028533065.1 Trachops cirrhosus | reverse complement strand
ACCACTGTCACCATCACCATGGTCACCATCATTACCATTATCACTGTCCCCATCACCATCTCCATCACTACAATCACCCCCACCATCACCATCGTCATCACCAACAGCATCACCACCACCACCACCACCACCACCACCACTGTCACCATCACCATGGTCACCATCATCACCACGATCACTGTCACCACCACCACCACCACCACCACTGTCACCATCACCATGGTCACCATCACCACCATCATCACTGTTACCACCACCACTACCACCACACCACCATCACCACCATCACTATCACCACTGTCACCATCACCATGGTCACCATCATTACCATTATCACTGTCCCCATCACCATCTCCATCACTACAATCACCCCCACCATCACCATCGTCATCACCAACAGCATCACCACCACCACCACCACCATCACTGTCGCCGTCACTGCCGTCTCGGCATGGCCCCCTCCGTGTGTCGAGCGCTCACCCTGTGCTAGTTCTTTCATGGGACCCTGTCGCTCGGCACTCACAGAGAAGCCCTCTGAAGTAGGTGCTGTGGTCTTGTGTTCTCTCCGTTTCACAGACGGGGACGTGGAGGCGCAGAGAGGCTGAGTGCCCCGAGAGGGAGGGCCACAGGGCTGGTTTGGGACGGGGCCGGGGCCTGAGCCGAGTGCCTGCTGTCCGGACCACGCCCGCACAGGTCAAACTGTTCAGAGTGTATTTGCAAGTCCGTTCACTCGTCCCCTCGCCATCGTGAGAGTCTTGGGGTCTAAGTGGGTGGCGGTGGGTGGCGGTGGGTGGGCGGGAGGGGCGGTGAGGAAGCCAACGGGACGCCTGCACCGCAGAGCACGGCGGACGGCGGCTGTAACCGCGCCTCGGCCGGGACAAGACAAGGGCCGGGACCTGAATCAGTGAGGGGTCAGTCACTAGGAAAGGGCGCCTGCGGGAGGCTGACCTGAAGCTGACCTCGAAAGCAGGGGAGGTTGGGACTTTCGGCAGGACAGGGGAGCACGGGCCAGCGAAGGGGGTTGGGCACGCGCCCCTGTAGCTCAGGGCTCCGCGGCCTTCTGGGCGTCTCATCGGTTGTCCCGCGATGCCACCCCCACGGGACTAAGAAGCTCCAGGAAGGTGGCCCTATGTCTGCTCTTCTTCTGTGGCCCTGGTGCCTGCGTGGTCCTGGCAAAGCCAGTGTCAGGAAGGGAGAGGGCTGAGTGCTGGGCACAGAGGGGGACGCCCAGACTAGGGGACCCGGGAGGCACGGGTCAGCTCCAAAGTCCGGCAGAGGAGAGTGCACGGGAGAGCGCATTTGGAACTGTCTTGAGGGTGCTCCCGTGGGTCTTTCCGGTGCCTTGTGAGGTCCGTTGCAGGAAGGGAGGGGGGAGATGGAAGCCACGGGGCCCACTCGGTGCCGGCCTCCGGCACCCCCACGCGGCCACGCACCCCCACGTCAGAAAGCCCTCCCGGGAGGCAGCCAGGAACGGCCCTGCTCCCTGGCGCGCCGTGAGGCGCTGGAGCCGGGAGGTGACATGCCTGCCGGGCTGTCCGGGGCGGGGCCCGAGGATGGGCCCCTGGGTCTGCTTGCAAGGCCCACGCCTTCTCACCACAGCCCATGGCCCCCCAGAACTTTCTGGAAAGCAGCACCGCTCCTCGCCTGCACCCCACTCAGGGTGGTGAGCCAGGAGCACTGTGCACAGAGGCTGTGACATCAGCAACTTCGTTTCGCTTGTCAGGAAATCTGACGAGGGAGGGAGAATGTGTTTTCAAGCGGCTCGTTTTCTTACAAACCAGCATGAGGAAAACAAAGGGAAAGGCCAGGTTGCAGGGAGAAAGGACGTTTTCTAAATTTATAACCGATTCATTATTCATGGGCCGCATTTGAAAAGGCCAGAGCCACAGAGAGGAGCTGGGCGTGAATGGAAAGGCTGTGGCTGGAGGGGGTGGGAGCCAGGGGAAGGGGGTGGGGGTGGGGCGGGGCGGAGCAGGGGGCGGGGCTGCCCTCCCCTGGCTGTGCCCGCGCCCCCCTCCCGCTGAGCAGGGCCGGCTCCGAGTGCCGGGGACCAGAGCCCGCTCAGTGGTTTGGTTTGTTCGGCCACCTGCACGTGGCAGGGGGCCCAGCGCACCGCCCCTGCCCGGCCCTGCTGCCCAGGCCCACGTCTCCGCGGCGGGGAGGAGAATGCTGCGGCCAGGGAGGGCCCCCGGCTGACGACTCTGAGCGGGCCGCCCCTGTTCTCAGGGCCCTTGCTCCCGCGAATGCAGAGGGAGGCCGTCAGAAAGCGGAGGAGGGGAGTCACCCGTGCACCCACGGGGTGGCTGCCAGCGTTCACCAAAAGGGGCCACGGACCCTGTGGGTCTGGCAGTGGGCAGAACGCCCCCTTCTTCGCTCCTCCTCTTTTTGATTTGCCACGACTCCCAGCGTGTCTTCTGTTCCACCCTCGACGGTGAACTTGAGGGGTAGACGGTACCCGCGGTGCTTCCGCTCTCTGCGTGCCGCGCTCATCCGGCTCGCGAGCGTGGCATTTGAAGAGCATGTGCAGATGTCCTGGGAAGCGGGTTGATGGGTTTGTCCAGATAGAAGATGACGGGGACACAAAGGCCCTCTGTGCCCGTGGGGTCGCAGGACCGCCGTGGCGCGGCAGTGCGGGGGTGCTGGACAGAGGGAGGCCCCGGCTCCTGAGGCCGGAGGCCCTGGGCGGGATGGCTGCCCCCACCGCCCCAGCCGCTCCAGCGCTCGAGGCTCCCCCTGCTGACTTCCCCGGGGACGTCCCCCGCCCTGACACTCGGCAACCTCGCATGGGCCAGCAGGGCTGGGGTGGGAACCTGAGGTGCCCTAGAATGCGAAGCATTTTCCCGGCAGCCAGCGCGCCCAGGAATGCAGCCCGGGCGTGGCGTCACCCTGGGGGCCTCTGCACGTGTTGCTCTCGTCCCGGCTCCCCCCGGGGGCTGAGCCCGATGCATTCCAGTGTCTGTTCAGGTGTCACCCTACTTGGGAGAGCCGTTCTGCCTGACCCAGCACCCCCGCCACTCTCTGCTCCTCGTTCTTTTATCTCTAGTCCATAGCATGCACGACATCATCCGTTTGTCCTGTTTATTTATTGTCTGACTGCCCCGGGACCAGCCACCCTGGCATCGGGGTCCCCAGCAGGGAGGGGCGAGGCCGGAACCAGGCCTCCGCTTTCCCTGTGGCCGCGGAGAAGTGGCCTCCCATTGTCCTGGGGTCCCTGTATCAGGGGATGTCTGCCTTGGGATGATCTGAGGAGAGAGGGGCCGTGGGGAGGAGGCAGGGAACGAGTGAAGGAGAGGATGGGTCGTAGAGAAGATCAGAAAGATGTGGAGGGAGAGAGACAGACAGACCAAGGGAGACCAGGACAGAGCTGCCCTGGGTCAGGAACCCTCCCCCATAGATGGATGCCCCTGCGGGGACACGCGGAGGGGGCAGCACGGAGACGGCCAGTGGTCCCCGCCACAGGCCCACAGAGAGGTGGGCTCTGGGTAGAGGTCCCTGCGGAGGCGGGTCTGCACCACCCGGTGGAGGGTGTGGTGCTCCGGGCGGGGGCGGGGCGGGGGGGGAGGGACAAGTGCGAGCAGGGTGGGGCGGAGACTGGGAGGCCACGCCCCCTGGGCTGCTGGGACACGGCCCCTCACTCTCAGCGCTCAGCTCCCTCTCAAATCCCAGCCAGCTGTCCTGCCGCACCCCGGAAAGCACAGACAAGTTCGGCCTGCCTGGCCCAGTCCCAGCTGAGGGGCTGTCCTCAGGGGAAAAAATGTCCTTAACGGGGAGGAAAGCACAGAACTGCCTTCCTCCTCCGGGCCCAAGCCCCACGCGCCCCTCTTCAGCAGGTCCTTGCGCGGTGGTGCCCTCTTGCCGACACGGGGTGCCCTCCGTCCTCAGCTCCCTGGGAAGGACGCCGCGGATGCTGGACGGGCGTTTTTGCAACAGCCGAGTTGAGTCACAGTCTGGAACCAGACCAGTGGCAGGCCCGGGGTCCGGGAGGCACAGGGATGACGCAAGCAAGCATCGGAGGGGGTGACTTTTCAGGCAGTGAGGTCACGGGCAGAGCGTCTTAGAAGCTCACGTGGCCACTCTGTCACTCATCCAACGTCTCCCGTGCTCCCAGAGGTCAGCGCCCCCCCACGGTGCCTCTGTGACCCCCTCGAAGCCCAGGCCCGGGCTGACACAGGGCAGGCACCCGGTGATGTGTGGTGTGGGGGCCGGACGGCTGGACGGATAGGGGGGAGAGGGACAGGGGGAGGAACAAAGGACAGGTAGGTGGTGGGTAGATGCATGGGCGGACGGGTGGATGGACGGATGGACGGACAGTCACGGAGGGAAGCAGACGGCCAGGGCCCCCAGCAGGCTCCCGGTGTCCAACGGAATGCCGCACAGCCCCGCTCACCGGTCTGTAGCGCGGACCCCGAGAGGGGCCTTCCCCAGAGCTCAGCCCCTCTGAGGGCACCCTGACCACCAGGTAACTACCTCCCCGCACCCCAGAGCAGGTCTGCCCCTCCCCTTCTTGGCCCAGCCAGGCGCCCCCTCGTCATTGCAAGTGCAGGTCCCGCTGCCAGGTTTGCAGGTGTGGACTGGGGAGGTCTCTCCCTCCCACCGCCCGTCTGGGAGGTGCCTGCTGTGGAAGTGGGGGCTGCGTGGGGTGGGGGCGAGGTTCGCACGTGGTTCCCTCACCTACTACTTCACCTCTCTGTGCCTCGGCCCCCCTTTGAGGAGTGGGGTCTGTGACTCATCCTGGCCTCGCAGGGGGTGGGAGGATCCAGCGAGCCCATCCATGCAGAGCTCTTAGCTCGGAAGCTGCCACGTGGGCGGAAATCGATGACGAGTTACTGCCATTATCATTATTATAGTCGCCGCCTGGCATCAGAGACGAGCAGGTTGAGTCTCAGAGGTACTGGCTCAAAATCAGAAAAGGCGGGAGGTGTCTGCCAGCCCAGATCGCCCAACCCCACCCGGGGAGGGGGGCACGGGCCCTCCACGCACAGGAGAGGCCGGGCGCCTGAGGACCCAGGCGCGGGCACGGTGCACGTCTTCGAGGATGCGGTTTTGAAACCTGCAGGCTCAGCCCCTCAGTTCTGTCGTTGAATCAACCTTTGCCTTGTCCGTGAACGAATGTCTTGCCAGTGAAAGACGTCAGCCGGGTGCCCCCGACGTCACCCCTCGGAGCGGGGATCCACTCTTCCCTGGCCCCGAGGGGTGTCCTGGGGCCTCTTTCCTACTTTGTCTTTGTACTTGGCATCGAAAGATTCCTCTCCGCACTGAAAAAGGGACTGCCCCTCCAGGTCGGCCAGCTCCGCTCTGCTAATGTCCCCTTACACGCTTGCTCTCTTTAAATCGGCTCCATGCATCATCTGTGCTGCCTCGCACAGAAGCCCTGGAGAGCCACCAGGAGTTCCTCAGAAAATCGATGTGAGTCTCAGCTTCCCTAATCTGGGAAGTGGCGTATGAAAATATTACCACTCGGTGTCAGGACCTCCCAGGAATAAATGAGGACCCTCGTTTTTAAAATATGGAGTTGGAAGAGTTGCTTGGATCTGAGAAAGCGTGGAGCGCCCCAGAGGGGCTCCGCCTGGGGGGTGATCCGGGGTGCACCTGAGTGACGCAAGCGGTGTCTTCGAAGGGCGGGGCGCTGGTGCTAGCCCTAACCCGGGAAAGAGTGGATTAACGACGCACACCCTGCTTTTCTTCCTCCTGGTCTGTAGCTGTTCCCTGCTTGTTCTGTTGTTTCCAAATGATTCCGAGAAGAGTGCAGGATGGGTTGGCCTCTCAGGAAGGGAATTTGATTATTTGTGGGTTGCTCAATTCGGGAATTTTCCCAAGGAGCGATTCTAGGCCTAACCTGGCCCCACCCGCACACGGCCCGGGCGCCAAGTCTGGCCTCTCTGATTTGGTCGCTTCCCGGCCGCCCGCCCGGTCCCCACCGAGCTGCCTTCTTTCTGCCCCCTCCCGCCGGAGCCCCTAGCCCACCCTCTTCCGTGGCGAGGCAGTGGCTGGCGGACTGGGAAGCCTCTCGGAGCTGCGACGTCCACATCCGTCTGCTTCTGTTCTCATGGCCCCTGTTTCCTGTGGGTGCTTCCTGTTTGCTGTGGACCGTCTGGCTCTCGAGGGGTCTGCCCGCCCCAGATCTCGGCTTGGGCAGAGAACAGGGCCTCGGGGCGCCTCGCCCTGGGCATCGTAGAGCGGAGTTGGGATGGGGCAGACCCGCTCCTGGCAATGACCCATCCACAGGAGGTGCCTGTGCGTCCTCCCCAGCGACGTCCAAGGCGAGGTGCTCTGTGTTTGCCGTCTCTGCACTCGTCACTGCTCAGGGTCACCAGAACCCCACTGTCACCTGGGCATCAGCCCGGCCTGGCCCCGCCGGCCCCATCAGACACGACTTCCCCCAGGTGACCCAGAGGACCTGGTGGCCCCGGCTGGTCCCTGGGCTGCTTCCCAGTGGGCCTCAGCGCAGTGCCCGGAGCAGTGGTGGCCTGTGGCCTGCAGCCTGGGGGCTCTGGGCGAGGTGGCGCCTCCCCTCCTGCACCGGCGCCTGCTCACCGCACTGCTGCTTGGCACGGGCTGGCCGCGTGCCGGCCTGCAGAGCGGCTCTGGCAGCCAGGCGGTCTGCTGGGGGTGGGCGAGGCCCCGTGTGCCCGGGTGAGCCACGGCAGCCCTGTCCACGCGGGGAGGGAGACCAGGGACACTTCCAGGGGCAGTGGCCTCGTTCGGCCCCGTGGTTATACACCGATTGTAAAGACCCCACCGGCTAAGAGGCCCCACCTGGGGTCGTCCTCACTCACACCCGCAGAGCCGGAAGCCGGCAGAGGGCGCGCAGGTCAGACCCCGCCTCGGGTGCAGGCAGAGTCCACGGAGCGGCCCCACTCGCCGCGGCTCGGTTTCCGCCTCGCACAGCTGTCTTGGTTGGGATGCGGAGCAGAGAAGGAAACTCTGCCAGCAGAGGCCGCACGCTGGCCTGGAGTGGGCTCGGCCCGGCTGGCGGGCTGGCGGGCTGCTGGGTGTGGTTTGTGTCTCCGTGGGCCCACTGTCGGTGGCCCTGGGCCTTGGCCACGCCCTCCTCCACCTGGAACCTGGGCCTGCGTTCCCTCCTTCCGGCACCTTCCCCGGGTCCCACGGGAGAACTCCGGGGGCATGGCCCACGGCGCCCTCAGTGCCGGTGGGCTGCTGCGGTCAGTGCCCAGCGGCTGGTGTGCCAGAGAGCGTCGCCCGCCCCGCTCTGCGAGAGCGAGACTCGGAGTCGGGATGCCCTGGCGTGGGGATGGTGCCGTGCCGCGCGGGCCCCTCCAGGGACGCACCCGCACCGCCGGGGTGCAGCCTGCCCTGGAGCAGGGAGGACAGACGTGCACCCGGCAGCCTGGGCCGGGCGAGAGGGCGCTGCGGCTGCTGCGTGCTCCTGAGCCGCGGTGCCAGGACACCCCGGAAAGCTGCGGAACGTTCGGTGTTCTGCTGGTGCGCTCCTCTGTGCTCACCCCTCGGGTTCCCGGCCCCCGGAGGGAGGTGAAAGTTCAGGACAAAGGCACCGGCGTGGGCTCGCTCTGGAGCACGCCGACGTCTTTCCACTGGGCGTGAACTTTTCACCGTCTTCCTCCTAAACTCTAACGGTCCCCAGGAGACTTGCGACCCGGGGAGCAGCGGGCAGTGGCAGCTTGTCCCAGGCTCACCCTGGAACCTGCCCCCAGGGCCCCCTTTACCCCTGACTGTCCAGTGAGCGGTCAGCGGCCGCACCTGAGCTCGCTCCTTTCCCGTAATAACATTTCTGGGAGCCTGGGCCGCCTACCCCGGCTCTCTCCTGCTGCCTCTCCTCAGCCCTCGAGTCACCGTCCCCAGCTGTCATAAGCGTGCTCTCAAAGTCCCCCGGACTCACGTTGTGAAATCTTTCCTGCACACAGTCAGGGCCCCCACGCCACCGGCCGGCCCGAGGTGGCCGCCCCGCCCGGTCCCTTTCCGGTGACAAGCTCGCCCTCCTGGCCGGAGCCCAGCCCCCTGTTTCACACTCAGCATCTCAGGCCAAGTTCCAGAATTTTCCTGAATGACGTGACCGGCCCCATGCCTCCTGCCATTCTCTGTTCCTCGCTGACCCCGAGCAGGTTTGGGAGAGTCGGGCAGTGGCTCGGAGCTGGCCCCTTCCCGGGCCCACGGACCCCTCTGCTCCCAAGTGCCTGAGTGGTCCCTGTGCGGTGTCCACGCAGCGTCTGTCCCCCCTCGTCTCACGTTGCAGCCTCGGGGCGAGGCCAGCAGGGAAGCACATCTCTGGCTCTCCGTGGACGGGGTGGGTGCCAGGGGGCCGAGCGCGCGTCCCACCTCTGTCGCCGGGTCCCGTAGGACTCTGGACAAGTCCCGTTCCTGGCCGGGCCTCAGTGGCCCCCTGTACGGAGTGCGGGTGCTAATTCTGACCTTGGGAGTGGCTCTGGGGTCAGTTCACGATGCTCTGCCGACCATCCAGTGCAGGACACGGGTGTCCCCAGAACCATAATCCTGGGGCACGTACGGTGGCCCGCCCACAGCGCACCTCTGGCCACACACAGACCCACAGGGAAGCGGTGTGACATCATGCCCCCAGGCGGTGCCCCTACCGTGACCTCGAGAGAGCCCAGCTCCCGCCTGCTCTCCTCGCCCCGTCGCCAACCCCACCACGAATGGTCCGTCACCCACCCATTGTGCAGATTCAGAGACTGAGTCTGACGCTTACAGGTGCCCCAGCTGCAGAGGCGGGCGCCACCTGTCCCACTGTGTGCTTCCCCACGGTGGCCAGTGGGAGCAGGCTCCTCTGTGCTGGGGGGCGGGGCGGGGCAGCAGCTGAACACAGGTCCCCGCCAGTGAAATAATTATGGGGCGTGAAAACGGTTTCATTAACTCATTTTTTAGAAGTAAGTATGTACAAACGCTCAGCAATTAAGCAGCCTACTTGCAAATAGCAATTTTCCAACCGAGCTTGCCCTCCATGCCTCTGTTTGCCTGCTTTTAGAGTCTGGTTTCCTGTTTTCCATCTGAATAAGTGTAGATTGGAAGGATCCCTTTCCGAGGGGCCAGACGCTGTTGCAGGAACCGAGAGGTGGCATGGGTACTGGGTGCTAGGGAGGGTGGGGGTCGCAGCGAGGCCCTGGGGACCACGGTTCCCCCCCATCCGCCCTCTCATCCCCTCTCCCCACCTCCTTCTGGACACCTGAGCTCTCAAAGGGATTCGGACGCTGTCCCCAGGGGAGGGGGCGTCTCTCCTCAGCAGGCGGGCTCAGGGGTCACTGGTTGGTGCTGGTGCTCACACACGATCCAAACCGGTGCCCACATTTTCCATGCGGGACCACCTGCTCACCTGAGGTCACACAGTCTCGGGACCTGGGCCTGGCAGCACCTCCGTGGGGCTCCGACAGGCATTTCAGGTGCTGACTGGGGATTCGTGGACGGCCTTGTGACGGCCGTCCTTGCTCTGACCCGGTGACCTGTATGAACTTCTGGGGGAGGTGGCATTCGATTCCAGGTCGGCCCTTTGGGGCCGTGGGGAGATTGTAACAAGAATCGGGAATGTAAGGGGTCCCGTTCAGAGTCATCCCTGTACAGGACAGGTGCTCAGGACGTGTGACCGCCTGTCGTGCGTAGAAGAGTGTCCCCTCCGAATCCACGGGCACCCAGAGCCTCGGAATAGGACCCTGTTTGGATGGGGGGCCTTTGCCGACGCCGTAGTTAAGGACTGAGATGAAGTCATTCTGGGTTTGGGGTGGGCCGATCCGGACGGAGGTTTGGACGCAGTCACGGGTGGGGAGGCCCGTGAGGACGAGGCAGAGACTGCGGTGATGCGGCCGCAGGCCCCGGGAGCTGGGAGCCGCCGGGAGCTGGGAGAGGCAGAACGGACCTTGGGCTCATTCTTCACCCGTCAGCGGATGGGGACGCTCCAGGGAGTCTGGGGCCATGCCTCCGCATCCGGGTGTCCCTCCAGCCGGGCTGGGCTTGCTCCTGGGTCGCAGTGCATTTTCTGGGGGTGATGCGAAGGGCCTGACCGTGGGTGTCAGGGTCACCGGCTTCACCGTGGAATCAGTTCCGTGTCCTGTCACGTCGCCGTCCCCCAGCCTGGGTGGGTGTTGGCCCTGGGTGACCCCTCTCCCCCTCGTGCCGTGGGCGGGGGGCCAGAGCACTTGAGACCCTCTGTGTCCTGGAGGCACAGGGCCGGCAGGGGGGCGGGGCTGCTGCGCTGGGGAGTCAGCTGGCCTCGCTGGGCTTGGGTCTGATTCCAGCCGCCCTCCCTGGTGCCCACAGTGTCCCCTGGTCCCGTGGGCACACAGTCGGGGGGAGGGTCGGGTCCTGGAGGAGCTCGGGGTCCGGAGAGGGCAGTGGACGAGCAGACTCGTGGCTGCGTCGGCCGCTTGTGAGCTGCGCGGTTTCGGGCAGGAGCCCCTGCCCTCTGAGCCTTCTCCAGGTCCTCTGGTCACTGAGTGGTGACCGTAGTGACCCCGTCTGTCAGGGTGTTTACAGAATCAGAGGGGGGACCTGGAAATGTCCTCCCGTCCAGCAGGAAGCAGGTGTGACAGAGTGGGACAGGGAGCAGGCTGTGCACAGGCTGCCGGGGGCGGTGATGGCAGTCTCTGACTCCGGCTGTGCCGGGGCGAGGGAGACGCACGGAGGGTGTCTGCGTGTACCCCAGGCGGCGTGGACTCAGCGCCTCTGCCCTGGCGGGCGGGTCCCTGACAGCTGTGGTCCTGTTCCCCCAGGTCCTCGGACTACGGGACGACCTACACGAAGCTCACCCTGCAGCCCGGCTTCACCACCATCGTCGACAGCTTCTTCATTTCCCCGGCCAACAAGAGGAAGGTAGGTGCTTCGCCCGCCGCCGCTCTGCACCGCTGGCCCCGCTCAGGGCCCCGGGCGCTTGCTGTCCAGCGGCACCCCACCCAGTTCCGCCATCTCCCACTGTGCTGAGTTTTAAGTCACCCACGGGGCCTCCGGGCTCTGTGTGCTGTTTGGGGGCCCAGTCTTCTCCCCCCTGGAGGCAGCACCCCGGACAAAGCCGGAGACACAGGGGCGCTGCGAGGGGAGGAGCCTGTCGCCCTGGCCTGTCGCCCTCTCAGGTGGCGAGGAGCTGTCCCGTGGCCACAGGCTTTTCTGCCTATTGGGTTTGCATTTGGCTTTGAATTTTCGGCCGAGCTTTGCATTCTGTGTTTTTGGTCTGAATGTGTCCTCCAACTTTGCCGTCTGCTGGTCGTGGGAGAGGGAGGGCACTTTGTGGGCTCCTGAGGAGACCGTTGGCAAACCCCCGATGGCCCCCTGGCCTCCCGGGGACCACACAGCAGCTGTGAGGCAGCCATGGTTTGCACAGAGGATCACGACTTCTGGGACGGGAACCCAGAGCCCGGCGCGTCCTCGCACGAATGAGGCCGGCCCACGGGAACGGGCGGATGCGCCGACGGTGGCTCCAAGGCAAAGTCGGGGCGGCGCGCGGCTGGGAATCCCCGGGAAGGGCGTCGTGGCTGTGGTGGGCGTGCACGGGGGCCGATGGTCACGCGGACGGCAGATCCGGGACTCAGAGGGGTCGTCTGTGCCCGCACGTGGCAGGCCCTGCGAGGACTACGGCCCCCGCCGCCCACGGGGTGGTCCACGGGTCTCCGTGGCACCTTCCAGTGGGTGCCCCCTTTCTGATGCGGGCCTCTCTTTCCCTTTCTCTGACTCTGACACTGTGAAAGCTTCCTGAGGGACAGGATTGGAGAGCCCCCCTTGGGGGCAGAGAGGGGCAGAGAGGGGCAGGGGCAGCCCCTCTGACTGTCACCTGTGGGCCCGGGTGTGTCAGACAGGAGGGCGGAAGGTGGAAGTCGGTGGGGCACCGGCGGGCGGGCGGCCGGGAGAGCGGGCAGCAGCTCCCTCCGGTCTGTTGCTGGGGGACGGGGCGGGGCCCGGGCCAGATCCGCTCTGCCGCTCCCCGGCTCTGGGACCTTGTGCGGGTTCTGAACTGACCTGCTCCAGCCCGGAGCCCCGGCCTGCCCACACCTCTCTGCGTCTGGAGCCCAAGGTCACTGCAGTCACAGGAGCGGGGTGGCAGCTCTTTCTCCAACCGACGAGGCAGCTGACGCTTTGTGGGGCTTGGTGGAGACGCTCTGGCCGCCGGAGCCTCCGCCTCTCAGGAGTGAGATGCCAGCCCCTCTGCCTGAAGGGGGACCCGTGCTCAGGGGGCTGGGGTCAGATCTCACCAGGAGGGTGGGTCCGGGTGGCCCGGACGAGGGGTGGGGGCCTGTGCGCCAGCCCCCAGCGCTCCAGAGCCCGACAGCCGCGGGCACCTACCTTCGCTCTCCTGCCTCGGTTTCCTCATCGGTAAGCAGGGTCCTAACGGTCGCTGTGTCCCCGCAGCTGTCCCTGCTCTCGGGGTGGGGGCAGAGTGGAGCTTGCTTTGGTTTGATTTTAAATGCGTTTAGAAGCAGAAAAGCCACCATCACCGTGACAGAGAAAAAATGACGGGAGACAACGTGAAGCAAGGACAGGGATGGCACGGGGGCCGGTGACAGTGGAGGGAGGACTGGGCCTCAAGCGGGTGGAGAGACTCCTGCAGGGCGGGGCAGGGGGGCCGGCCCCAGCCCCGAGCTCTGGGCCAGCGCTTGGGAGATATGCATGTCGGGGGCTGGGAATGGGCCGGGAATGGGCAGGGACCCTCCCTTCTGGGAGAGAGATTTGCGTTCACCGGGAAGCGAAATTTTCCCTTCCTCGTTGCATTAACACGTTCACTCAGTCGCGGTTGCTTGATTATTTCTACGCCACGCCCAAGCCAGATGTGGGTCATGCTCCTTTATTTGAGGGAAGGTGGGGCAGGACTTTGGGGGCTGTACCCCCACTTCCATTACCCAGATGAGGAACCGGAGGCTCGGGCAGGCTGGGAGATGTGCCCGGGGTCACCAGCTGGGAGGGAGCGGGGCGTTCACCTGTGCAGGGAATGCAGGGCCCAGCAGAAGTAACGCCCGCTGCCTGGGGTTGGTAGGCTGATAGTATGGGTGTAGTAGTAACTTACAGTTTTAATTTGAACATTTCGCCTAAAATGTTATATCGAGTGCTGTGGTGTGTTATTATTAAGTTACAGAATTACACAGTTATGATTTTGTAGTAAAGGATCTAGCAATAAAAAGGGGGTGTTATTGCCCTGGCTGGTGTGGTTCAGTGGACTGAGTGCTGGCCTGTGAACCAAAAGGTCACCGGTTCGATTCCCAGTCAGGGCAGATGCCTGGATTGCAGGCCAGGTCAGGTCCCCAGTAGGGGGCATTCGAGAAGCAACCACACATTGATGTTTCTCTCTTTCTTTCTCTCTCCTTTCCCCTCTCTCTAAAAATAAATAAAATCTTTTTTTAAAATGGGGGCGTTATTTGTGCCAGACCCTGTATATGGAGTTTCTCTCTGTGCCTGGCACTGAGTGGGGATTCGAACCCCGGGTCTGCCAGCCTGCAGAGCACCCTCGGTCATACCCAGCAGAGGGCTCAGGAGCAGAGGGGGTGCTCCTGCTCCTCTCCAGGCCTCAGTGTCCCCGCCCGTCGATGAGGAGGCGTCACTGGAGTTTCTCCACAGCCCCTCTGAGCTCGAACACTCCTGACCTCCGGGTCTCCTCCCAGCGGAACGGCAGCTGGGGGATGGGATGCTCGTGGGCACCACCCCGACTCCGCTCTGTCTCCCGTGCGTCTTGGCCTTTTCCCCTGCGAGAGGCGGCTTCCCCAAGGCCTCCCGGTGGCTCTGGACCCCAGCACGCGGCAGGTGTGGGTAGGCTTTGCTGTGCGGGGCTGCGTGCCTGCTGCTGGGGAGCGAAGGCAGCTCACTCCCGCGGACTCCAATGAGGATTGAGCACCCGCTGTGCCGCGTCCTTGCTGGGCGCCGGGCTGTGCGGGCGAACTGGACAACAACTCCAGCCTTCTAGAACCTCGGGGGGCAGAGGGGAGCCCTGGAAACTAAACCTCCCGTGCTGCGTTTTTGTGGGAGGACTAAGGAGAGGGGCGAAGTTGGCCACACAGAGAGGCGTGGTCGGCCCTGGGCGGAGTCTGGTCTGGGGAGGGGCGGGGCCCTTGTTTGCGGGCGCCTGTGGGAGCGTGTGGGCGGCCTGCCTTCCCGGGTTCCGCAACAGACAGGTTTTGCAGGAGGATGCAAATGCCATCAGGATTCCATTTAAGCAACAATTACAGGCCAAGCCGCACTTTATAGCTTCTTAAGAGACCACTTTACAACCTGTCTCGCAAAATGAATTTCCTTTTACTTTTTGTCTCGCTGGCTGTGCTCCCGGAGCTCCTGGCCCCGGTGCCCATGGGCGGGGTGTCTGCCTGCTGTCACGGCCGAGACCCTGGGCCTGACGGTCCCCCCCACGCCCCTGGACCCTCCGCGCCCGCCTGCAACTCCCACATGGCCCCGGACTAGAGGGTTTCTGCCTTGGCTTCGACGACACCATGGTGCGGGGAGAGGGTGCGCAGGCACGAGGCACGGCCGGCCACGGGACTGCCTTCGAGGGTCGTGGTTCATGTTAGAACTTCCTGTGGATTTCCGCTCTGATCCGTGATGTGTCGGTGTCAGTTCAAACGCTGAGCGCTCACGCTCTCACACACGTGCGCACACACATGTCTTTGGCAGGGGACCCAGAAGAGCACCCCTGTTTTCAAACTCAGGACCCCGGTCTCGCCACCTCCCGGGGTCCCCGCCTGGCCGAGGGGCTCCTCCCCTGCGAAGTGCAGGGTCGGGACGAGACCCCCATCGACTCACCGAGTTTTCATTCTGCTCGCTCCCCCGGGACGGTGGCAGACACGCCCTGTGCCGGGCACTCGGGAGGGGGGAAGGAATCAGACCCAGTCTTGCCTTCGGGACGCTCAAACCGTTGCAGAGCAAGACACCCCCGATTCGGAGGAGGAGAGCTGGGCTTCTGAGGGCCCTTCCCCCACAGGCTCCAGACTGGGGGGCTTCACTGTTATCATCTGTAACCCTGGCAACGCCCCTGCCAGGCAAGGGACATCTTACAGGTGAGGGGAGGGAGGCCCGGACGGGACTCTGTCCTCACCGGGACCCTGAGCTTTGTGCCACAGGCCCGGGTGTAGAAGGCGCCAGGGGCACGCAAGCGCCCCCTGGACGGCGTGGTGGGTTCGGAGGGGGAGGGGCGGCAGAAGGCCCATCTCTTTGTTTCCCGAAACTGGAGCGTATTCGAAGCGGCGCAGGTAGGACTCCACTCGTGGCGGATTTGAGCGGGGCAGGGCCGGGGAGGGCTGTGATGGGAAATACGCCCGGGGCTGGGGAGGGGCGGTGGAGGGCTGCACTTCTGACCCTCGTGTGTGTTTGCATTTCCAGCGGCGGAGGCTGCCCTGTTTGCTTGTCTGCCGTGGCGGCGCCCCCTGCTGTACGGGGAGGGGAGAGGCGCCCCTGTACCCACCGGCGCTCGCGCCTGAGGGTGGGCGAGCCGCTCTGGCTGCTCACGCCCCGTTGCTCACGTGGCAGGGCCAGCACGTGATGCAGGCAGCTGGGGACTTTGGTGGCAATCGATTGAACCCACTGCAGGCCAGCCGCAGCCCAGGGACCTTTCATGGAGAAATAGCAGGTGGGATCGAGGACAAGAACGTTTTCTGCAAAGGGCAGGCTGCAGGGACCTTGGGAGCCACACAGCCCTGGCAACAAGGGACCCAGTGACAGCCCCTGCCCTTGTGTCTGCGAAGGATCACACACTCCCTCCTTTCTAAGGCGGGGAACTGGTTGGACAGCTTCCACCGGACAGCCCGCCGAGGGCTGTCTTACCGATGCAGGGGGACCGGGTGGCCATCTCCACCTGGGGAGAACAGGATGCCCAAGTATCTGAGCCCCTTCGTCCCTCTGCCTGATAGGTGTGGGGGGGGACCGGCCTGGGAGGCAATGGCCTTGGTTCCAAGGAGGACCCCGTTCGCCCACCACTGTGTCTGTTCATGAGCGGCCTCTCTGTGCCTGCGCCCACGTCTTTTCTGCTGGGGCCTCTGGGGCGAGGTCGTGCCTGCCGATTGCACTGGCAGGGGTAGTGCCCAGGCGTGACCGGCCCCTCTTCCTCTTCCCGCTACTTTGTTCCTGGAAGTTCTGGTCGCCCCACTGCTTTCAGCTCCCCCCAAGTCAGACCGGACGGAGCTACTGGAAGTGCGATTGAAGTTCTTGAGGGAGAGGATCCCCGGTGTCTCCCGTCCGCCTCTCAGCGCATGCGCCGCCCCTCCCCCGACTGCTTTCATAGGTGGGGCTCAGGCCGGAGCTGCGGGCCATCCTTCCAGCCTCCTCCGCTGGGCGCGCCCCACTTTGCACACCCACAGAAATGTGGCCCCTCCTCGCACCCTGCCTTCAGGAGTCTCGAAGCCCAGGGCAGGAGGCTCACGAGGTCACAGGTGGTCCTAACACAGGGCGGGCCGTGCGTGCTGGGCCAGGAGGCCGCCGCCATGCACGTGGGGTCAGGCGTGAGTCCCCGGTCTCCTCACCCCAGCCCTTTGCTGTCTGTCCGTGTGGCGGCCCCTGGGTGAGGTTTTCACCGGGTGACTTTGATGTTATTTAAAAGATGATTTGCGCCTCCGGGACTGGGTCGCAGCTGGCGAAAGGACACAGCGATTAGGAACGTGGATAAATGGCGATACACAAATGATACCGCCGTGTAATTAGTCGGGTACGAGAGATCATTACGCAGGTAATTCGGCCGTCACCAGCGGGGCTGCTGCGCCGGAGCGCCGTGCAGCATCCGTCACGGCTGCGGTGCGGTGAGGGTGCGCCACGCAGCCCGCAGACACGCACCTGAGGACGCGGCTGGAAGGGAATTCCAATCGTCATGGAATTCGAGGGCAATTAAGTAGTTATTTGTCCCATATTGATGAGCTGTGGTATGTCCTCCAAGCCGTGGGGTAGGCCGGGTGTTTCCCTGGCTGCCCCGTGGATGATCAGGAGCTCAGGAAGGCGTCTCTGCCCGCTGGCCCCCCGCGCCTTCCCCAAGGCAGAGATGGCGAGCTCACACCGATGGCGAGGGCGGGGCTAGGATAAGACGGTGCCAGGACGCAGGCACCTGCACCACTGCACTGATTTCCGGGGCAGAGCAGTGTCTGCCGCGCCCCAGGCTTCCTCGGGGTCCCCCTGCACCGACGGAGCACAGAGACAAGCCGGGAGCCAAGACCTCCCACTGAGGGGGAGCTCGGGCACCGCCCACCCGCGGGACGCTGGGACGCTAGGACGCTGGGACGCTGGGACGCCGGGACGCCCTCTGCTGAGCCCAGCACGTTCTCGAAGCCACACAGCTCCCAGGGCAGCGAGCTCGCGTTTCCTTCGCTCGCGCTGCCTCCCCACGCATCACCCCAGACCTCCGTGCTTCCAGGGTAGCAGGCAGGAAGCGAGGTGTGGGGACCGCGGGGGGAGGTCGCGCCCTTTGGTGTGCGGTCCCTGCGGAAGTACAGTTGGTGTGGGCGGCAGGTGGAAGGTCAGGAGAAAGGACACGAGCTCCCCAGGAGAAGGCAGAAACGGGAGGCAAGCTGGTGGCCTGAGGAACGCGCGTAAGACCGCGGAAATGCAGCGACCGAGCTGAGGGCTTTCCGGGTGCGTGCCAGAGCAGGATGGACCCGCGGGGACATGGCTCTGCGATGGGAGGGCGGACGGAGACTTTCTCACGGCTGAAGGGGCTGCAGACCGAAGGATGAGGACCAGGCGACAGGGTGGGAGATGCTAGGCCCGGAAGGAGAGGGGAGCCCGCCTGAGAACCACTGGCATCTCGGAACAAGCGCGCAGGGCGGCTGGTCCCGGCGCAGACCGTCCGCAAAGGCGGCTGGGGCAGCGGGCACGACCCAAAGGGGAAAAGCCGTGGTCTGCCCATCCTCACGTCTGGCTTTCCCCCTTCATGGTGAGGGAAGAGAGAAATATTTCTTGTAAAAGAATAAAAATCAGACCATGACACATATATTCAGTATTAAAGTTCAAAATAATAAAATAGATGCCCACCCCCTAAAACTTGGAGAAGACCAAGCAGGATAATAATTTTATGACCTTGTAAGGAAGAGCTTCTTTGCCAGGATGAAGATCGGATTTTGTCGAGGGGGTGGGAGAGCTGGAAGGCCCCCCGGTGGCCCGAGGACACGGAGGGCACGTCCCACACCAGGCAGGGGGCCCAGCGTGCTAAGCTAAGTGCCACATGGAGACAGACAGAGTCTTGGGGGCCCGGAGGCAGGACGCCTGTCTCGGAGGGGCCCTGTGTGGGCTGAGCCAGCCTGTGGAGGGACGCAGGGAGGGTGTGTCCGGGGCAGGAGCCAGGGCAGAGGCAGGGCAGCCTAAACCACCCCGATGGGAGGGGCCGGGTGGGGGGCAGGAGCTGAGCCTCGGGCAGCCCAGGTGCCTTGGCTCAGGGGAAAAAAGTGCACAGACAGACATCCTCAGCCTCGGGCTGCTGGACCCCGCTGCGTGGCTGGCAGTCCGCGGGGACGGCGGGAGAAGCACTGTCCAGCCCCATGTCCCGTTCAGACCTCTCCAGGAAACCGGAGTTGGGGTCTCAAACACGCAGATGGCCTGCAAGGACCCCTTCAGGGTGGGAGACAGTGATGGCAATTGTGTGAGACAGATCATTCCAGAACCTCAGGCTGTGTGCCTGCATCGCTGTCAGACTGCTGTGTTTTAATGGCCGCTTTCCCAAAGAGCGGTTTGCTGCAGTCCCTCTGAAACTGTCTGCAAATGACACTGGGCAGCGTTCTGATGGCGCTCTGTAGCAGGGGCCGTTTCCAAAGACACGCGCAGCCACAGCCCCCTGCCCCTGGGGCCTGGAGGGGGCCCCCCAGCGCCCCCCCCCACCTGTGCACACCGGTGAGGGAGAGGACGTGAAGACCTGGCCCGTCTCTGCTCCTACCTGACGCCAACAGCTGGAGGGCGAGCCCCATTTCTTCCCACACCGAGCACATTCCCCAGGGGAAGTGGCCTTGGATCAGACAGGACGCACAGACACCTGTGGGAGACGCACAGCTTTACAGGTCACTCTATCCAGGGCCGTGGAGTTTTCTCGGCAGGAGTGGCACTTGCCTAAATCTGCAGGTAGGAGCTACCCAGGTGAGAAGGTGGAGCAGGCACAGCAGGTGCAAAGGTCCTGAGGCTGAGAGTCCGGAGAAAGGCAGTGCAGTGGCCACAGCCGGGGAGGAGCCCTCGAGGGAAACTGCTCGAAGGGAGTGGATGAGAGGGGCGTTCGGCCCAGGGAGGGCGTTTCCGGAGGTCTGGGGGTTCCGGAAGCAGTCTGTGTGTCACGTGCTAGCATCTGAACAGTCCTTGGCTCCCGAGGGAGAGACTCGGGAAGGCCGAGACCCAGGCCGGGGCCGGTGGGAAGTGTACACAGCGTCACCCCAGCCGGTGCGGCCCAGTTGATTGCAGCGTCATCCCGCAAACCAAAAGGTTGCCAGTTCGATTCCCAGTTGGGGCACGTGCCTGGGTTGCATGTTTGAGCCCCTGGTCAAGGTGTGTATGAGAGGCAACCAATTGATGTTTCTCTCCCTGTCTTTCTCCCTCCTTCCCCTTCTCTCTAAAATAAAGAAAATTGGAAAGAAAATATACATAAAGTCCAGTTTTCATAAGAGTTCAAGGACATGCAGTCATGCAACTAAGGCTACAGAATTTGTCCACCCACCAGCCCACCCATCTCCCATCCATCCACGCACCCACCCACCCACCCATCCATCTCTCCATCCTCACACCCATCCACCCACCCCCACCCATCCATCTCTCCATCCATGTACCCACCCACCCATCCGCCCATCCATCCATCTCTCCATCCTCACACCCATCCACCCACCCCCACCCATCCATCTCTCCATCCATGTACCCATCCACCCATTCATCCACCCACCCATCCATCCACACACCCACGCATCTGCCCATCCATCTCTCCATCCATGCACCCATCCATGCACCTACCCACCCATCAATCCATCACCTTCCCTCCCTCCCTTTCCTCCCTCCACCCTTGCACCCACTTCACCGGGCCACCGCGCACACCTTGGGGCACTCTGCTCAGCGGTGAGACAGGCGTGCGAAGGTCACACACAGGAGAGCAGCCTTGGTCCCAATGCAGACGCCTCCTGTGGGGGCACAGAAGAGGGGCCAGTCAGTCTGCCCCTGCTGCGGGGGAAGGGGGTTGGGGGAGGCCTCCCAGAGAGGGGACCACCCACCAGGGCCGCGAAGGCTCAACGGGAGACTGAAGGGAGGACGGGGCACCGGCGCCTGTGCCTGCGGAGGAGACCGCCGTGTGCGGCTGGGCCTGGGGCTGGCTCTCCCGGGGTGGGGGCGCCGGGCAGCTTCGCTTGTCCATTGCTCGTAAGTCAATCCGTGCGTCTAAAGCGCTTGCAGGGACTCGAAGCAGTCTCTATATTAAACCTATTGACTTCCTTACGGTCACCGAATTCATTCATCTAGTTCATCCAACCAGTCAATCCATTGATCACTCTTCACAGAAAGTGCCAGAGGTCTCTCCATCTCCCTTCCTCTTACAATGGTCCTAGATTCGTCACCTGCGGGGGGCTGGGCACATAGATGGCCTCTGTCACCGAGCCCCCGGGACTTCATTGGTCTGGGGGGTTGGTGGGGCTGCTCTGGCTTCTGGCTCTTGTGGGACCCCCAAGGACACAAAGGGAGGGAGGGCTCGGTGGGGTCGGAGGTGCTGTGCACACCACGCAGTTGTGCAGCTGGGGGAGGGTGCTGGGCGCGTGGCATGTGGGGAGCTTCTGGAGGTGAGTGGTGGGGCTTGAGCCTGGGAATGGGGCGGCGGCCCCGGGCCGAGTCTGCTGTCACGGCGATGGTCGTGTGTGCATCCGATGACGACCCCGGACCACCCCAGGGTGGCTTCAGACAGGACACCGCAGTATACGTAACGCTCTCCGGTGCCAGGCCCCTTCGAAAGGCCTGTCCTCCCGTGTCTGAGCCACCTGAAGCGCCCTGCTCTGCACAGGGCTCCCGGAACCCCCGGCGTCCGAGGGTGCTCTGAGGGAGCTGGAGCTGAGACTGGGCTGCGAGGCCTTCCTCTCCGCAGGGAGGGGCGCCCCCTGTCTGCTGCCCATCTGCCTGCCTGCGGAGAGCTTTGCATTCCTTAGCTTCCTTCGCGCATTTCAGGGCCAACACCTGCTTCGAGGGGGTGGGGACACACCCACAGTCCTGCCTGCTGGGTGGGGCGCCATTCCTTCCCACACCTCTTTCTGCCCTCGGGCAGCCCTGTGGGGAAGTGGTCTCCCGGGCTCACCCTGGACCTCACTCTCCTGCCTCCCCAGGACACTGCGTGCCCCTCCCCCCCGGGAGCTTGTGGCCCCTGTGCGGCCCAGTGTCCCGGAACCCCCGGACACCCTGTGCAGGACTCTCCTGCAGCCCCACAAACTCGGCACGGGCCCCAGGGCATTGACCAGGGCCCAGCTGCCTCTGGGAAGCTGGACTGAAGTGGAGGGGCACCCCTGGTGGGCACCCCAAGCCCCTAAAAGGGGCAGACCAAGGGCAGGGCGTGCCCAGAGGACGCCAGAGCCCTCCCAGCCCAGGGGTCATGCAGAGCTTCCTGGGGCCAGGCCCCCAGCGGGATGGGCTGGGGGACAGAATGGCTGGTCACCACCTGCAGGGACAGGATGTCCCTGAGTGCTGGGGTCCAGCGGCCACAGGGGGTGGCACAGCATCAGGGCCTGGGTCAGAGCCCCCAGTGCCCCAGTCGGCTCATCTGTAACATGGGGCGACAGCAGTCCCCTCCCCCGCGCGGTTAGGAGGTGAGTGAGCTGCCCCACAGGGCGCAGTCCGGCAGCTGGATCTGTGACCTCCCTCACGAACCCATCACCGCCGTCTGCGTCACTGGTGAGGAGGCCACGCCAAAGGCGGGGGCCACTGCAGGGACACCGGGGACATGGGATGGCCCCAAAAATCTTCTCACCCTTGCAGTCAGGAAGTGCAGGAAAAATGCGACCACTGCGCCCCCCGAAATGGCCTGACATTACCTTCACTGGTCTGTTTGCTCGCTCTCACTGGTCCCGTCCGCGTGGCCGGGGTCTGGAGGTTTCCGCAGGCTGTGTCTTCAAGCACTGAGCGTGTGCACGGAGCCACCGAGAGCACACCGTGGTAGGGTGGGGGGTGGGGGACAGACCGGGCCGCTGTCCCTGATGGCCCCGCCAGGTGACCCAGCTCTCCCACCTCAGTCAGGGAGGTTAAGTGCCAACGCCAGGAGCTGCTGGGAGGAGGGAGCCAGAGAACCCACATCTGAGACCGCCTCCTCCCTCCCTGCCCCCCCGGGGGGGTGGTCTGTACCTGCAGCCTGGCTGCCCGTGCTCCGCGCCCGACATTCCGCGCTCTGGCTTCCTCGTGGCCTTCCGCAGGCTGGCCCGGGGTGGGGGTGGGGAAGGAGAGACCTATCAGTGCGTTGTTCTATTCTTCTTCGGAAATCGGTCCTTTTGCGAGCGTGTAATGAGGCCCCCATTAGCACGGCGATAATCTCGGAGAGTTAGACACTTATTTCCCTGCTGACAGAGGCCCGTGGGTTACAAACGGAGTTTGCCCAGCTATGGGGAAGTGGAGCCTTGTAGCAAGCAGCTTCTAGAAGCAAGCAGGTGTTAGCTCTGGGGACCGTGGTTAAGGGGTGGGGGTGGGGTACCCACACTCGAGCCCATGCTCTCTGGTTCGATGTCTGGCCTTTTTCCCAGCCTGCCCATGGGCAGTTTGAATGTCACCTCCTCCCCAAAGCCTTCCCAGATTGCCTCAGGCAGCTGGAGCTGCAGCCCCAGACCCTGCCCAGGCCAGGGCGGCTTCAGACAGGACACCGAAGTACACACAGCTTACGGCCGGGTGGGGGGTGCCCCTCAGCGCAGGTCCTAGTTCCCGGGGGGGGGTCCTAGTTCCCGGGGGTGAGCTCATCCCTCTCTGCACAGGCGCAGAATCAGGTCTGTGTGGCCGGCGTGCACGTCTGCGTTCCGGGATCGAACACAGTCGTTGTAACTGGTCCGTGCCGAGGGCCTCGAGGCCTCTGACGCCAGCCAAGCAACACGGGTGGGGACAGTTGGGCTAAAGTGCAAACGCCGTGATCCCTGGGGAATGGCACTCGTTAGGAATTCCTTCATGACACGAGAGACGTCAGGTTACTTTATTTGGTAGCAAGTTTCTCCTTGTGTGTTTAGCCCTTTCCCAAGTTCAGTGCTTCTGCTTTAGCGCCAAGCTGGGCGGGCGGACCGCACCAGACGTGGGCTTAAGCTGGGAGGCTGCTTCTCAGCGTTGTCCCCCGGCTTCCCTGAGGACGTGGTGGCCTCGCGTCTCTGCCCTTTGACTGCCCGGCCGGGCTCGGGGCTGTGGGAGAGGACACACAGAGCCGTCCGCCTGCTTCTCGGGGTGCTTCGCGGACGACAGGAGAGGGGTACAGGTGAAACCCCACGGCGACTGTTGGAATGAGCGTCACGAATACTGCGTCTTCGAGATAAGGGGCAAGCGGTTGCACTGATGAAGAGAAAATGCCCCAGGTCCCCTGCCGTTGTCTGGCACGGGTGCTGCTGGGGTGTCGGTACCACCAAGTTCAAGTGTCCCCGCACTTAATCATAGGGCGACCTTCGGAGGCGGGCGCCCGGCTCGCTCTGAGACCTGGCCCCCGGGGAAGCCTTCTGGAATCGATCCCCCTCCCCCGACGTGCCTCCTCCTCCTGTCACGGCGATGGCTTACTCATCAGCTGCCACCGGCTCAGGGTGCTGGAGGGCGGGGCGCGCGGGGGCGGCTGACATTTCCAGATTCTGTGGGGACGCCCGGGCGCCGGCCGCGTTTGTTTGCTCTGACGGAGGATCGATGGGGCGTGACTTGTAATAAATGGCTGCTCCTCTGGCCCCGAGACAGGAGCTCGAGAGAGGGGGGGCCAGCCCTGCGGGGGCGGGGGGGGGGACTCGGGATGGAGATGACAGTGTTGCCGTGGCGCCGGCGGTGGTGTGATGACGACGAGGGAGATAAGATGGAGCTGATGTGATCGCCGTGATGATGATGGTGATAATGGCGAGGAGGGGCTGCGATAATGATGAAGATGATGCGATGCTGGTGACGAAGAAGATGAAGACAGTAGGATGACAAGGGTAATAAAGATGCTCACGATGATTAGGGTGGTGGCGATGGCGAGGTGATGGCAGCAAAGACGGTTACGGTGCTGACGACGAAAAGGAAGATCCAGAGGAGGCTGTGGGCGGGGACGGCAGCTGTGGGCGGGGACAGCGGCTGTGGGCGGGGACGGAGGCTGTGGGCGGGGACAGCGGCTGTGGGCGGGGACGGCGGCTGTGGGCGGGGAGGGCAGCCGCGGCCTCACGGCCACGCCCGCACCTCTGCGGCCTGCCACCCGACGCTCCTGACGCCGCCGCCGCTGGCCGCACAGGAAACAGCGGGCAGAGGCCACGCAGCGGGTCAGCGCTGGAGACTTGCGCGCCAGCTGCGGTGACAGGCAGACCCCCAGCCTGTCGTCCCACACAGGACAAGGTCCCGCCCCCCAGGGGAAGTCGGAGGCCTGTCGGCTGCTCCCCTGCGTCTTGGAAGAGGTGCGAGCCGGCCCTCCCACCTGACGGATGCGGCTTTTAAAGACAATCGGTGGTGGTGGGGGGGGTTCTGTTAGCAGGGACACGGCGCTCTGTTCCCCTGCCAGGGACGGGGCACACGGCTTGTTTCCGGCAGGGAGGGTGCAACTCCCTGCTGCTGAGCCCGGGGTCCCCCAAGTCCGACCACGCACTGCGTGCTAATGACCTGGTTTGGGGGGTTATGGCAAAGCCGCCAGAGGGAGCAGGAGACTCATTATCTGGGGTTTCCGTGACTGTGTAGAGATGGCGGTGAGTAACGGGTTAGAACCGGCCTACCTTCTGCAGAGCAGGATTCGGGGGCCCGTGAAGCAACGGCTGGGGGTCCCAGGGACAGGCACTGCCGGCGCCTCCAAGACGCGGACCCTTCCACTCCCACTGCCACGGCCGCTCCTGCGTCCACTGGTCACCCGCCAAGCCTGGTCCCCTCTTGCAGACCCACCCTCCTGTGCAGTAGGGGGACACCACCAGGCAGCCAGTGGCCCTTCCACACACCACCGTGCCCTGCAGGTCAGCCTCCCTTTACTGAGGGCGGGGAGAGGCTGGGACCCCAGGATGCAGGGGTGGGGACAGCGGTCTCCCCTGTGCTGTGCCAGAGCCAGACACCTCTGCCCTGCCTGGGCCCCAGACCTCGTGGCCTCCAGGAAGCTCCTTCCAGAGGGACAGGTTCCCGTCGGCACAGGAAGCCAGGGTCCAGAGTTCAAATGAGGGGCACGGGGACACTCACATGGAAACAAAGTCCCCAGCAGGCACCGATTTGAGAAAACGGGGCCGTTTGTTTGCGATGTGGTCGGGCAGGCGGGAGGAGGAGCGGAGTGCGGCCGCCAGCTGTCCCCTCCATCCCTGGCAGCCAGGACCTCAGAGGCAAGGCCGGCGCCGCCCTCCAGCGGAACCGGCACCTGCAGCTTCACCGAGGACCCGCTGCGCTGTCCCCCGGCCCGTCTCTGGCGCTGAGCAGCCTGTATTCGTGAAAAGGGCGAGTCCGTTACCGCGGGCCCAGCCCCGACATCGCAGGCACCTGCCTTTGCTGAGCAGGCAGACAGAGCGGCGGGAGCTTCTGCGGCACAGGCTCGTTCGGTCGCTGGGCAGACGCTCTCCGTGCGCCGCTCAGGCCTAGAGCTGGTGCTGCGGCCCCCGTGGGGGCAGGGGCGGCCTCAGGGGGGCACCCCAGAGGGAGGCCTTCGCTGGCTGGCGAAAACCAAAAGACAGGCTTTAACCGGGACAAAGAAAGAGACTTGTGCCAGGCGGGGGAGGAGGTGAAGGCGTCCCGGGCGGCTGACATGGCGTGGGCAAAGGCACAGAGCGGGGAAAGGCCGTGGCCGGAACTTCAGTCCACCCCCCGTGTTTGCCGGGTGTGCCTGGGTGCAGTGGCATCTGGGCTGGGCGGGATGGGGGACACTGGGGTCCACTGGAGCAGAAGGAGAAGAGGAAGCAGGGGGCAGGGGAGCACAGGGGTGGGTCAGGGAAGGCTCCTCGGAGGAGGTGATGGGGAGTAGGAAGAGATGGTCGGAGTGGGGAAGCAAGCGGTGGGAGGGGGCTGGGCTGAGGAAGGAAGGCGCCCGCCCCCAAGCTGGGGGCTCTGTGCCAGCGGGACTTGTCATGAGGAAAATGGCCCCAAGACAGGCCACTCACACCCTCGGAACCAAAGGGCGTCACAGCCCTAAATTATGAACGTCACTCAGTGTTAATAACGGTGATTATCGTCAGTCATGGGAAGGAGCAAATGCGTCCTGTTGGCAAGTCCAGCTCGTTGGCTTCCTGGGGCACGGCCCCCGTGCGTGTGGGGAGGGAGACAGTTCCCAGCCTCCTTCCTCTGTGCAGCGAGCGTGCA
This sequence comes from Trachops cirrhosus, assembly GCA_028533065.1. Taxonomy (NCBI): domain Eukaryota; kingdom Metazoa; phylum Chordata; class Mammalia; order Chiroptera; family Phyllostomidae; genus Trachops; species Trachops cirrhosus. Next base: position 2,015,082 of record CM052538.1, on the reverse strand, counting down.
CTTCGAGCACCGCCCCTCGGCGGGCGCCGGGCACCGTGTGGCCCTGCAGGGAGGACTCGGCCGTCCGTGTGTCACCTGCCCACGTGCGGTCCGGTCGTGTGTTACTCCCGGGCTGGAAGCCCCGTGGTGCCTCCCCACTGCTCCCCAGAACCAGACTCAACCCCACCTCTGAAGCCGCCACCCTCCCCTTGCCCTCTGTGCTGAGCGCCGGCCGCCCTTGCCCTTCAGTCGACCTTGACCATCAGGCCTGCACCTGGGCTGGGAGCCCTGTGTCCTCCCCTCCCTTAGTTTCCTGTTTGTGCCAATCATATCTCTTCTGGAACCAACCGCCTCCTCCAGGCAGCCTTCCGGAGCCTGACCAGGCCTGGCCTCCTCGAAGGGCCCGGTGTGCTCCGTGGGCCAGCCTGTGTTCCGTCCATCTCTTGACAGGACAGCGGGAGTCCTCCTCCAGCCTGTTTGCTCCCAAGATCAGGGCCCGTGTTGGTCTGTGTCACGGTGTGTCCCCACGTTCTTCCGCTGACCGTGGGCTGATGGGTGGGCGGCAGAGGGGACAGGGCATCTCCCCCAGCGCCGTCTTCCACCCGGAGTGGGGCGGTCGCCCCTCCCTCCCTCCCTGTCTCTGCACAGCAAACTCACGGAAAGGCATTGTGGTTTGGTATTTTTAACAGCTGGGCTAAAAAAATACACTGAACCCCTGTGGAAGCTTTCTAATCAGGCTAGAAATTTCTGTTTCTGAGATGTTCAGGTCTGTACTTCTGAGAGATTTCGGAAGGGAAGCGCATGGTCTTCCAGCCTGACCTCCGAGTTCGAGGACGCGCTCGCTGCCCGGCCTGAGCTGCTCCGGGAGGGGTTGCTCCCGCGCCGTGGAAGCAGCCCTTGACTTGGGGGGACAAGTGGCACGTGTCAACGCTTCTGAACACGTCGGCCGAGCAGCACACGGGTGGTAACTGCCTGCCTTCGGTTCCCACTCGGAACGTGTGCCTTTCCGCGAACGGGAAATGCAATATTCAGCCTTCAAGTTCAAGTTCTTGGACATGCCTTGCGTCTGAGCTGCTCATCCGCCTTCAGCAAGTTCCCAGAGTCCCCACGGCCACGGCCCTGCCACGCCGAAGTCTCCCAGCGAAGGGTGCCGTCTGTAGCTTCGGCCAGTCGGGGGACAGCCCCGGGGGTTAAAGGTCGGCCAGCGTCAGCGGGAAGACCCGCTCACCAGGCGGGGGGAAGGGGGAGGGTCGATCCAGTCGGGAGGCAGAGCCAAGTTCTGCCTTGTTTTCCAGATCGGCTGAGAAGCATCAGTCACGTCCCCCCATCTCTTGTTGCAAACCGACACCCCCGTGCCTTGGCTCTGAGGAACTGGGAGGAAGGGGAGCGTCGTGCAGAGCGAGGGGCCGGACCCCGGAGCCCCTGGGGGCTGCTCCGTCCTCCTGATCTGTACGGTACGGTCGCCTGGCAGCCTCGGGCTTCCGAACCCTGAACTCTCGGCCCCCACCCGTGTGCCCACGGCCTCCCGCTGTCCCTCGCTCCTGCCTCCCCACCCCCCCACCCAGGGAGCTGGTCTTGGAGGTCCTCACCCTCTTCCTGTCCCTTCTGACGTCACCTTCCCAGGAGGCTGGCTGAAGTGGCACCCCCACTTTTTCTTCCGTCCTTTTCCATTGCTGTATTTTCTTCAAAGCAGGCATCCCTTCGGGAAATGATCCCATTTGTGCGTTGACTTGCTCTCAGCTGGTTTTCCGGAAGCGAGGGCGTGACCCCGCGGGCGGGTTCGGTCCTGCGTTCCTTCCAGGCCTCGGCCCCCTGCTGACCTTGATCGGCAGCCTCCCAGGCAGGGACGGGCAGGGGCGCACAGCCGGGGCACGCGTGTTGGAGCCGAGGACGTGCTTTTATCAGAGGATGGGGAGCGGTTTGTGTGCAGGTCCTCAGAGTGAGGCGAGGGTCTTGGAGCCCCCGCCCCCATTGCTCTTGATCGCTCTGGTTTCTGGAACACGCAGGTCCCGCCCGATGCCAGGCAGGGCAGGCGGGGGGGGGGGACAGCCTCTCATTAAAGCGGCGAGGGGAGCGGGTGCACACAGACTGAGGAGGCAGACTGTTCCCCCAGGGCGGACCTTTAAAGGTCAGCCCACAGCAGCAGCAGAGCCTGCGGCGTGGGTGCCGGGATCGGGAGGTGGCCGTGCACCTGTGAAAGGTGTGCGTGCCGCGCCAGTGCGGGCCGCCCTGGAGGACGTCTGAGAGGACCAGCCAGTCCCGACAGGCTTCCTCGTCCGTCCGCCCTTCTCACCCCGAGCCTGGGGACAAACGGCCATCTCCCAACCATGGCTGGCTCTCTCCCTGGCCGGGGCTGACCGCCGTGCGTGCGTGACACGGCAGAGCGCCACGGCTGACCTTCCGGTGAAGGAGACAGTGAGGCGGAGCAGGAGCCGGAGGTGCTGGGGGTGATGCCACACGGTCAAGGTCCTGGGGCAGGAGGGGACCGGCTCCACCGGAGACCCCGGGGGAGGGAGCCGGTGCTGGAGCCCTTGGGAAATGGAGCGTTGTCTTCAAGGAGCTCCCCCTCCAACGGTCCCCAGCCCGGCTGCCTGCCAGCTCAGCCCCCCGAAATGCCGCGTGAGCCGCACACGACTCCCAGGTCCGTAGCAGCCCCGATCGAAAAGCCCGGAGAAGCGGCGCGGCCGACTTCGGCAGTGTATTTTAAGGCAACGCTATCGCATCAAGAAGTAACTGATGTAAAAATCACCACTGAAATCTGCTATATTCTCTTTCACACTGAACGTGGAAAACCACTTTCCACGTCATTCTCAGAGCGCACCGGTTCAGCCACTGAATCGTCCCGGAAGTCCTCGGTCTGTGTTTACAGCTCGTACAGTTCGTGGTTGAAGAAACGTCACATGCCCCAGTGACTCCAAAGTGGCTGTAGCTGTCCAACAGCCGAAGCAAGTGCCCATTTTTTTTATTTTTTTAAAGATTTTATTTTTTTATTATTTATCTTCAGAGGGGAAGGGAAGGAGAGAGGGAGAGAAATATCAATGTATGGTTGCTTCCTGTGCATTCCCTGCTGGGAACTGGCCTGCAACCCAGGCATGTGCCCTGACTGGGAATCGAACCGTGATCTCTTGGTTCACAGGCCTGTGCTTAATCCACTAAGCTACACCAGCCAGGGCAAGTGCCCATTTTTAAAATTGAAACGAAGCTCAGTTCAAACTGCGTGTCTCATCACGGCAGCCGCACTTCGGGGCTCGGCGGGCAGCCCCTTACCGGACGCCGCAGCCTGGCTGCGTGTTTGCCGGGGCCTCAGGACCGACCCGCGCGTGTCCGCGCCGTGGTTGGCATGGGTGGCCCCAGCTCCCCTCTGCAAGGCCGGGTGCTGGCGGCCCGGGGCCTGCCGGGGACGAGGAGGGCAGATCACCCTGCGTCTCCGTCTCTGTTCCGTGACCTGACGGTGAGCGATCCCAGTTCACAGTGAAGGAACTCGTTTTTTAAAAGCTCCGTTGGCTGGTGACTTGGTGAAGCTGAGGCTGTCGCTTTTCGTGGGGGCGGGGGGGTGGTCACCGCTCAGTGAACGAACAGGATTGACGGTCGCAGAGCTGCGGGTTAGGACGTGGCGGCTCAGGAAGGACGCAGACCAGTCCACCGGCGGGACACTCTCCTGGGAGGCAGGAGGATCCGCACCGGGCAAGTCACTGGGAGGAGGGATTGTCTGCCCGTCATCATAAGTCAGTAAGGATGTACCAGTGAGCAATTTCATTCTAAAAATAAGAGCTTACTTCCAGCAACCACCTTTTGAAGACCCTAAAAAAGCAGAAGTTGATTCCATCAAGGGCTGATCAGGTGACAGCAGCCGGTGGGTGCCCGGCGGCATGCCGCCAAGGAGGGGCTGGGCTCACTGCATGGGTGCGTGTCTTTCTGCAAAGGAGACGCTGGTGCTGGGCGTTGAGGGGTGAGTAGGAGCTGGCTGGAAAAAGACCTGGAGAGCTTCTGTCACAGGCCTGATTCGTGGGGAGTTGGTGACAGAGGGGACATTGGTGAGGTGTGGGTGTGGGGGCTGGACAGAGTCTGGAAGTGGAGCCGCTGTCAGCAAGGAGGGGCCTGGAACCCCGGGGGTGGGGCTGAGAGACACTCTGCTGTGGGGGTTGGAGGCTGCAAACTCACGGGGCTGCAGGGGCCACGGGGCCGGGCAGGAACCACCAGCAACCAGAGCTGGCCCGGTGGGCAGCAGCTGCAGGGACAGTGGCACCGGAACCGACCCGTCCCACGTGAGGGAGCCACTGCAGGGCTCTCTTGCGTTGTCACCGCCCGGGAGTGGGCCCGGGGGCCACAGTCTCTGGGGATTTCGAGGGGGACTGGAGCCGTCGGGGTGCACATGAGGTCCCAGGAAGGTTGAGACCCCACGGGGGCAGATGTGGCCTTCTGGGAGCCCATCAGCCCACCGGGCTCCGCGAGGAGGGGCTCGGGCACAGGCCTGGCACAGCAGGACAAGGCTCAAGTGGGGGTGCAAGCTGCGGCTAGTGGGGGGTCCAGGTAAGGGGTGGTGGTATCTATCCAGAGCAGAAGGCAGCGGTGTGAGGCGGAGCACAGGGCACCTCGGAGACCCGGCACCTTACTCTCCTGGCACCAGCGCCCTGGTGGGCATGCAGGTGGGGTGAGATGGACGCACAGGTGAAGTCACGTGAGCCTTCAGGTGAGGTCAGGTGGGCGGACAGGTGAAATCAGATGGGCGTGCAGGTGGAGCCAGGAGGACAGACAGGTAGAGAGGCTCTTGACCTAAAGTACTTTGCAAGTTTTCCCAGTAACTGCCGGCGGCCCCTGTGAATTGCCCCCAAATTATCCATCTCAGTTACTTCGGGTTCTTCTGTCCTGCTGAGCCTGCACGGGCTGATGAGTTTTCTTCCCGTGAGTGGTACACGCGGGGAGCGTGTAGTTCCTCCACGCGGGGAGCGTGTGCCCAGGCAGCTGCGGCCGAGGGTGAGTGCGGGTCCCTCGGAGTGGGGTGGGCCAGCTGGGGTGTGGTCCCAGCTCACAGCGTTTGGAAGTGGGCAGTTGTCCCCAAGGCATGGCGGAGCAAACTGGAACCCAGAGAACCTACTTTTGCTGCCCAGCTAACAGACGGAGGAGCCAGGACGGGACAGCAGACCCGGGTCCCTCGGCCTCCTCCTGGGTGTGACTCATCGTTTGGGGCCTGCCTGTAGCACCCCAAGGCCACCAGGCGAGGAAGACCCAGGCCAGGCTTCCCATTATTGCCTTCTAGCAATTGCAGTAAAATGCTTTTTAATAAGAATTCTCATAAACGTGGGAGAAGATGCTCAGCCTCACCGTGAACGAAAACAGATGACTAGATGTCCTTTTGCTTCTTACGTTGGCGGAAGGCTGGGCGAGCGGCAGTAATGACAGTATCGGGTGTCAGGAGGACACGAGGAGACAGGAACCCCGCTAGTGTGTGCCTCTCTCGCCCTTGTGGTGTGTGTTACTGACAGCTTACAGGGAAGTGTTCGGTCACAGTCAGGGTGTGCAAGGCCGCAGCAGGTCCTGGGGCACAGCGGCACAAGGCACGCGCCACGCTCCTGGCCAGTGTGCACCTGGGGCGGAGGGGGGTCCCCCGCTGTCAGAAGGGGCAGCCTGGTCAGCCGGGCCCCAGCCAGTCCCCGAGGAAAGGAGCCTCCACGCAGCCCAGGGTGGTGCTGCCCTGGGCGCTGTCCACGGTGCTGACCCAGCTGGGCCTCTCCGGCCACCCGGGAGGGGCCTTGGCCAGCCCCAGCCAGACCCTGCAGTGCCCAACGCAGCCCAGAGTCTGTGCTGCGTCCTGCACTCCGCCCGGACTTGCACTCCTGCCCCGCGGAAGACTGCACGTGGGAAGGTGGTGCTGTTCCCCCTCCGTCCGTCTGCCACCTGGAGAGGGCTCCGTGCAGCGCCCACCTCCTTCCTCCGCCTGCGAGCCGTTATTGGGCAGTGGAGACCGTCTCACCCACCGGGTTCCTCAGACCGGCTCTGAGGCCAGGCGCTCGGCGCTGGGACGGGCTGGGACGTGCTCTGCAGGCTGTGACTTGAGAACGCGTCCTCTCCCAGCAGCGCCCCCATCTTCTCCATTTCCTGCCGTCGTGTCTGCCACAGAGCGGAGTCCTGGCGTGCAGCCGGGCAAACCGCCGTGGCCGACAGCTCCAGATGGTTGGGGGGGGGAGAAGGGAGCCTGCCCGGGGTCTGGGCCCTGCGCCGGACGTGCTGCGGAGACTGGGAGTGGCTCTGAGAAGAAGGTGCTCCCGTGGGCTGCCGGGGAGACGAGCAGCAGTTACCGGGACCCAGCAGGGCTTGGACGCTCCCCACGGTCACCCACCGCCGTGCAGGAGGCAAAGCCGGGGTCTGGGGACCGTCGGGGACTCGCCCAGGGTCTTGCAGCGACAGAAATGGGGCCGTTCCAGTCCCCCTGGGTGACACGGCAGTCCCTGTGCCACTCCTGCTCCAAGGAGGGTACAGAGGTGCCCAGGAGGCGGCGTGTGGCCCCCCACCCCCCAGCACACAGCAGGGCGGGACCTGCAGCCAGCCGGGCGGAGGCGAGCGGGCTGGGCGTCCCCGAGTGTCATTGCTCTGTGGCTGTCTGCAGATGGTGTGACAGCTCCGCGGTGGGGAAGGCACTGCCGTCACCCATTGGGGCTGAGAGTGCCACTGTCATCAGCCCCACCACGCAGGCTCTGTGTGCCGACCCCAAGGCTCAGTGCGAGGGGACGTCGAGGCAAAGACGGGACGTGGCCAAATGCGGAGGCAGGGGGGCTCGTGCTGCTGGCGTCGCGCCGTGGGCCTCGGTGCCGCTCCATTTCTCCAGGTGCCCATGCCGAGCGGGACAGAACGACGGCGTTCTGGTCCGGCAGGCACGAGGCCCTCCGAGCTGCCTTGCAGAGAGGAAAGCCACCATCGGAGAAAACCGTGTAAACTGAAGACTGTAATTTCCCCTCTGGGCCACCTTTCCTTCGGCTGAAAATGGATGTGATGAAGGGTCTCTCGTCTTCTCCCCGAAGACCTCCTGGTGTGGGGCGCGGGTTTCCGGCAGGGGGAGAGACCGTCTCAGGAGGAATGGGAGTGTGGCTCGCTCATCACGCTGAGTCAGAGCCTCAGCGTCACTGGCCTCGGAGGGAGGGCGTGGGCCAGGATGCGGCGGGGACGGGGAGGGTGCCGGCCACCGAGGCCGCCCAGGGAGAGGGTCACCCGTGGAGAGGAGGGGCAGCCGCCCCTGGCGGGCATGGATCCCTCCCACATTTCTGTGAGGCCGCGTCCCCAGCACTGCTGATGCTCCAGAGCAAATGGCAGGAATGTTAGGGGACCAGGTTATGGCTCTTCTACCTCCTCGGCTGTCACAGACCCGATGTGCAGTTTACGGCCATTAAATTGTAACTTTTCATCGTATGTAGTCGGCCCCTTATCTGCGGGGGCCCGTCCCAAGATTCCCAGGGGCTGCCCGAAACCGCGGGCAGCATGGCCCTGAGTGCTGTTTCCTCCCGGACGTGCGTCCCTGGGGTGAAGCGTAGCGCACACGCTGGGCCCGGGAAGAGGGGAACGGTCACTCGCGGTAGCTAGAGCGGCCGTGGTGAGCGGGCAGCTCCTGAGATCAGAGTGATGTGACGTGGTCTCTCCCTCTCTCCGGTGGCCGGTCCGATAACCGCGTCGGCCACCGGGCGAGTAACGGGCCGGAGAGACCTCGGCATGGAGACGCTGGACAAAGGGGTGGTCACGTCCCGGGAGGGACCGATGGGGACATCGAGATGTTTCATTATGCTACTCAGAATAGCGTGCAATTTAAAACGTGCGAGTTGTTTGCTTCTGGAACTTTCCATTTAGTATGTTCGGACAGTGGGTAAGGACCACCACGGGCAGCGAAACCACGGACGAGGGGGACCGGGCCGCTCTGCCTTCGTGTCCAAGAGCTGCGTGCAGTATTCCGTTGTCCACGGTCACGGGTGCCGCGGTGGCCACAGCCTCCGCGGGGCAGGTCGGAGCCCGGCCTCTCGCGTGCTGTTCCCGGGTGTGAGTGAGGGGCAGCGGCAGGAAAGGGGACACAGCCAGGTTTGTCCGACTTCGGCCTGTCGCCGCCCCTCGGGTTTTCTCTCATCGGCTCCTCCCCCGATGAGGGACGCCGAGTCTCCCCTTTCTCTCCAGCATCTGAGGGGGGCGCCCTCACTGCGTGGTCCCCCCACAGACAGGGGCGCCTTTGACCAAGCCCATTGTCTGCTCGTGTCGCCTGGCTTCCTCTCTCCCCGTGGTTACCTGTTTTCACTGGGATGGTCGCGTGGTCATGCCCGTCCGTGGCTTTGTCCCGGGGCCGTGGCTTCCATCTGCAAACTCCTCCCTTTGTCCCCGAGGGCCGTGCTCCTGTCCCAGCGCTGGCTGCTGGCTGCTGGCGCAGGGGCGCTCCGTTCTGAGGGTCGCCATGCACGCTCCTCTCCAAGGCCCCTGGTCCTCTCCCTCCTGCTCGTCTGCCCCCCCGTGTGTTCTGCTCCGGTCTGGGAGCGTTTCACGGGCAGTTCTGTGACAATGCCCCTCCCGTTGCCTCTCACTCCCTCGCCTCCCAGGACGATGTAAACCCCACTCTCCCCCTGCAGTGTGCCCCCGGGCTCCCCCCTCCCCACAAAGCCCCTGTCCTCTCGAGTCCCACTGAGGATGCCACATGGAGCGCCCCTTCCAGCGTCTCGGGTCTCGGAGGGGAGCCCGGCTCACAGGACGCCTCTCTCCGAGTCCCGGCTCCTGCTCCTCTCGGCCGTCGTCCGTCTGTGCCTCCCACCCGCACCCGGAGCACCGGGTCCTGAGCCTCCCCCGCTGTCCGCCTGCGGGCTCCCTGCCTCTCCCTCCCCACGGCCCTGGCGGGATGGCCCCTGCTCTGCGGGGCGGTCAGCAGCATCTCCTCCTTGTGCGTCTCCCGCTCTGATCTTGGGGCATCCGTGGGGAGTCACAGCCCCTGCCTGTCCCGCCCCGAGGGTGCCGTCTGCCTCCTGCCTGGGTGCTGCGGGCCCCTGGTCAGAACCCCCCGGCTCCTGTGCCGCGTTCACGGAGAACTCTTATCTCCAAGGAGACCTAGCAAGCGACAGTGGGATGGGAAGGTCATGGAAGCGCTGGGCCCACACCTGAGCAGCCCCCACATCGGCAGAATGGGCACCTGGTCCCGATGGCCCGGGCTGGGGAGCCGGGCAGTGGCAGACGGTGGGAGGCGCCTCGGTCTCTCTGGCTGACTGGGAGGGACGGCTCTGTGTCACATGGCAAACGGCCTGTGAACCACCCCCTGCTCTGTGACCTGACTCTCGGGCTCGCCGTCCATGGCTGTTCCTCCCACGTTTTGTCGGTTAATACTGCAGTGACGTTGGTCCTTGTTTGGGTGTGTCTGGGGACGTGGGTCCATGGGCCAGGCCTGGCTCCAGCAGCGAGTCTGGGGCGGACAACAGCCTCTTAGCAGCTACAGACGTTCATAGATGGGCTGAGCTGTCCTGTAAGAGAGTGAGCTCCCTATCACGAGAGGTATGCAAGCCGAGGCCAGACCACCACGTGGAGGAACACCACTGGAACGAGCCGGCCTTGGGTGACGAGCAGGCATCCTCCCGCTCTCGGATGCAGGGTTCCTAGATCTTGGTGCTCGTCTGGATTGGGGGGGGGGGCTGCGGGTCTGTGCAGTGTGCAGGCCAGGCCTTGCTGCGCCTTCTCAGTGTCTGTGACCTTGGGCCGAGCCCGTCTCCCCCTTTGACAGCCATGGTGCCGAAGCGGCCTGGTTGGTTCGTTCATTCACCCCACAAACGCACGTGCCAGCCCCGGCCTGGGACGCAGAGACAAGCCAGAGAAGAGCCTCGTAGGAGCTGACGCTCTGCCTGCCGCGGTAGTGCGGTCAGGACTGAGGCTGCCAGACGCCGGCTCTGAGCAGGGTCCGGTCGGTGGGGAGCCCTGGGGCCCCGGCAGGGTTCCACAGAGACCCAGGCGGCCTGGAGCCCCTCCGCGCCCCCCAGGCCGGGGCTCAGCACAGCGGAGGAGGGCGCTGGGTGAAGCTGCTGCTGGGGTCCGGCTCTATGAAGCGGCCTCGGGGAGGCGGTCCTGCGTCCCCCTGCCTGCGGGGGCTGGGGCTGTCGGGACGGCCTGGGTCTGCTGCCCCCCCCGCCCCCCACCACCGGGGAGGGGCTCCTGGAGCGCAGCCTGTGCTCTCACCGCTGGGCTGCTCAGGGACGCGGAGCAGGGTTGTCCTGAAGAATCAATTTGTCGTCTCAGCAGCAGCCACCGCGGAAGACGGATTGCTTTTCTGTAACAACAGAACACACTGTATCAGGCCTTTAAAAGCAATTTCTCTAACTGAAGAACGCGGCCCCACAGGGTTTGTCAGAGCCCCGGGGACAGAGTTGTCCCGCCTGTCTGACAGCCCGCAGTGTCCTTTGTCCTCCGTCCGGGTCCCCAGGGAGAGGGGACCGCAGGCATCCGAGTAAGAACCCCCACCGTCCGGCATCCAGGCGAGGAACGTCTGGGGGGGGGCCGGCCTCGGGGCGGCGGGTTGTTCTGTCCCCGCAGCGGCCGCATCGGCACCGAGGTCCCATCTCTCAAGTGTCGGCAGCGTGGGGCTGTGATGCGTGTCAGGTGGTCCGAACATGCGGCTGCCGGTCTGTGGTTCGGAAGGAGAGGCCGGGCTCTGGCGGGCACTCTGAGCTCTGGGCGTGGACGTTTCTACACGCCGGCCGGGGTCTCGGTGGCACTTGGGGGCCGGCCAGGTCCGCTCTGACCCCTGCCCGGCTGAGGAGACCCGAGGACCCAGCCTTCCAGAGCGCTCAGGGCCGGTCTGCTGCTCGGGACGCCGCAGCTGCGACCCCAGTTTGCAGCCCGCCGGACGATACCCTGAGGAGGGGGCGTGTCTGTGTCGAAGCCCCCGTGACTGCTCATCGGGGACTTGCACGGGCTTGCCTTGTCCTCAAGCACGTGACAGCGACTGGGTATAAAAGTCCCTGGAAGGCATTTGTTTTCCATCTTGGAAAACTAGGGTCAGACATGACTTCAGGGAGAAACGGTTGGGGCTCCTGCCTTGGAGGAGGAAGGGGGCTGGTAGGGAAGACTTACCATGCCCCTCCATCCATGCGTGCATCCACCCACCACCCACCATCCACCCACCACCCACCATCCATCCACCATCCATCTACCATCCACCATCCATCCACCCACCACCCACCCACCCACCATCCATCCACCATCCATCCACCATCCACCACCCACCATCCACCATCCATCCACCATCCACCCACCATCCACCATCCACCATCCAGCATCCATCCACCATCCATCCACCCACCAACCATCCATCCACCATCCATCTACCATCCACCATCCACCATCCACCATCCACCATCCACCATCCACCATCCATCCTTCAATCCATCCACCCACCATCCATCATCCACCATCCGCCCACCATCCACCCACCATCCACCATCCACCATCCATCCACCATCCCCCATCCATCTACCCACCCACCCATCTACCCATCCATACAACATCCACCATCCACCCACCCATCCATCCACCTGTCCACCAATCCATCCATCCACCCGCCATCCACCCACCCATCCATCCACCCCATCCATCCATCCACCCTCCCATCCACCCATCCATCCATCCACCTGTCCACCCATCCATCCATCCATTCCCTTGTCCATCCATCCATCACAAGACAGTGTGGGAAACACTCAGACAACAGTCTGGGCAAGACTTCTGTATTGTTCTGGGGTTTTGCTTCTGTTTTGTTCTGCTTCTTCTCTCTCCGAGCACAGAGGGGCAGGCTGCTAACTCAGCCCCGCTTGACACTTCACAGAGGACAGGGAAATAGAGTGTGGTTCTCTAGGGGCGGTTGGCAGTTCAGCCCAGGGAGGGTGAGCGCCATGGGCCCTGGGAACAGCATGTGCAAAGGCACCGAGGACTGAGGGAGAGTGGCCTGTTCGGGCGACGGTTCGCCTCCCAGCGAGGCCGGTGCACGGGGGTGCGGGAGGAAGTCATCCACGGGTGGGGGAGACTGCGTGTCGTGAACGCCGTGCTAAAGGGTCTGGACCGGTCGCAGACCCTCTTCCTGGCAGGAGCCTGAAAGTTCCACCCGGGAGGCCGGTGGGGGTGGAGTTTGACATTGACAGTCAGGACGGAGAGGTGGAGACAGACTCGGGGCCCGACAGCTGCGGCCTTGGTGGCTGCTTGTGTTAGCAATCACAGCGGCAGTGATGACCGTGACCAGCTGCAGTGATGACCATGCCCACAGCTGCGGTCGGCCCCTCCTGAGCTCCTGGCGGGTGTGAACACTCAGGCCGAGCTGCGCAGCCAGCAACAGGCTCAGAGAGGTTGAGTGACGTGGCTGAGGTCGCACAGCTGGGGAGTGGCAGAGGGGGACTGGAACCCAGACCAGGGCGGACACGGAGACTCAGCGGCTCAGACTTCATGGGACCAACCAGGCAACCAGTGACAGGAGCCGTCTCAGCCCTTGTCCTAGGGAGATGCCACCTGCTGTGGCACCTGCCACCAAGGGGCGGACACGTGTTCGAGCACGTGGACTCTGTGGGGCGGCATGGCGGCACCCACGTGTCTGGTCCCCATCCGGGGCCCTCTTCCCTGGTCCCCCGCCCCCGCCCTCTAAGTGTCGGCTCTGCCGCCTCTGCACCCGGCCAGGCCTCGGCAGCCCTAGGAGGCCTGGGTCGGAGCCCAGTGCCACTGCCACTCAGAGTCCTGCAGACACCTGGCTGAACCCTGGGTGCCCGGGAGGTGGGGGGCAGGTGCAGGTGGACAAGAAGCCAGAGCAGGTGCGGGCAGTGCTGGGCAGGGCTGCCCGTCGCCGGGAGCGCAGGGCACTGCTGCGGGCAGCGTGGCCACATTACACAGGCCGCCGGGTGTTCGGTGAGACCCCGTCGCTGTGGCGGCCCGCTGACTCCGCAGTGCCTCCGCGCCTGTCCGGAGCCTGGGCAGCAGCAGCGTGCGCCTGGCCCGGGGTGGGGGGAGGCTGAGGGGCTCGCGTGGCGCCGCGTCCTGGCGGTCTTCACCGGGAGGCGGGTTTTCCTTACCTGTTCAGTGCCCTTGAGCGTGTTTGTCTTCCAGGACCCGGCGAGGTCTGGTGACAGCAGAATAAAGACACTGCCTGCCTTCACACTGTCCCCTGTCTCCAGGGAAATCAGTCAAGCCCAGGGAGGGACAGGTGGATCACCAGGGCACGGGGGCAGGCATCGTGAGCCTCCCCCTGGACTGCAGCCTCCAGGAGCAGGTGTCCAGGATGGGAAGAGCCCAAAGCCACGGTCACTTGGCCTCTCGGTCACACGCCCAGCTAAACATCACCTTCACCCCAGGCTTCCTGACTCTCTCCCTCCCGGCGGGGAGCGATGCTCTGCTGAGCCTCCCCCAGACACACACGCAAACACGAGTGCACTCACAAACATACACGCACACAGCCCAAACGCAGGGCGTCCTTCCCTCCTAGCTGGGCGGTCACACTTCCCGGTCGGCTGCCCTCCACGCCTCAGCCCCCGCCCCAGGCAGTGGCACGGGCGGGCCCAAGGACGCCCCTCTCTGTGGGCTGGTCAGGTCACGCCAGGGCGAACGTGAGTCCCGGGCAGTGGCGTCAGCCCCGGCTGGGTGTCCCTTTCTGCCCGATTACAAAACCCGCTGCAACGGCATTCACCAAGCAGAACAACTGGCTGTTACAGGGACCCGCTTCATACTCGTAACTCAAAGAGTTGGCTCTAAAAACCGACTGTAAAAACCACTTAATTACTGGGTTTTAAACCCAGCCACGTGGAAACGATGTTTCCTCGGTGTGCATTTGGAGGTGATTTCTGGCAGAGGGTGCTCCGCCTGGCGGATTTGTGCCGGCTCCCTGGGCCCCTGACAACTCCCCCGCCACCCTGAGCCTACTCACAGCCCCTCGGAGCCCCTCGGAGCCCCTCGGAGCCCCAGGGCCCTGCCTCCACTGCCCACCCCACCCACCTCCACCTGAGTCTTAGGTAGAAGGATGAGACCGAGAGGAGAGCAAGGCGGGTGCAGGTGTCCCCCTGCTTCTCAAAGGGCGGATGGAGGCTCCCGGGGCCCCACGGTTTCCCAGCTCTGCGGCCGGGCCCGAACTCAGCATCGGTCCGCCAGACTCCACGGCTGTCTCTTCTGCGTCCGTAGGATCGAGCTCATTATAAAGAGAAACATTCATGCAGCCAGAGAGGAAGGGATCCCCCCGTCACTGGAGGCATCCAAGCGACGGGACATTAGCAGTGGTTGCAGCACCGGACCATGGGCCCTGCAGCCGCCTGCGAGGCCCGGCAACTCGGCCTGCCTCCAGTTCCTGGGGCCGCTGCCCCGCCCCCAGCTCCCCACCCTTGTCTGTGGTCCGTGCCGTGGGGGTGGGGTCTGGGGGGCCCAGGTGACCGCAGCCTCGCGGAAGCCTCGCATCTGTCTCCGTACGATTGCCCGGAGCCGTCGGGAAATCCCCTCCAGAGCCGTTTCCCAGGAACTTTAATTAAATCGTCACTCACTGGCAGTCAGAAGGATAGGAGTTGTCCAAACAGCCTACTCGCCCGTCCCGTTACTGCCGTGCGCTGTTCAGTCTGCCCAGCGCTGACGAGGCGTCCGCTCCAGACGAGGCCCTGGCCAGGCCCGGGGGCGCCGCCCGCTGCCAGAGTAGGCGCCGAGGGGCTCCGAGGGGGCCGAGGGCCCCTGGGTAAGAGGACAGGGAAAAGGCTTGGAAGGTGGCCCCATCCCTCGCGCCATGCCTCCCTGGGACGCTGGCGCCCCCCCTTTGACAACCGGTGGTTCCCCGCAGTCCTCAACACATGCGAGCTTCTGTGGACCTGCCCCGTGCCCACCGCCTGTGGTCTGCGGCTCCCAGACACTGTCCTCGCTGCCCTCTCCTCCTCAATCTGCTCCTCAGGCTGTTTCTGCTGGCCTCCCGGCGCCCAGGCGGGAGTGGGGACCGTGCAGCCCTTACGTCTCCATGGCCCTCTCTCCCTCGGCCACGGCCTCCTCGCCCCCTTCCTGCCTGCTGGACGGGTCGCCTGGCTGTCTTACTCCCTCTGGGGTCCGACCAGTGCCTCTTAAACGCCCCCCCGGGGAGGGGCTGGGCCCTCCGTAGAGTCAGTAACCACCCCCACGTGCTTCTGTGGACACCGCCTGTCTCACCCCCAGACTGTGTGCTCTGAGCCCAGGGACAGCCGGGCGCCCTCATTCTGTCCCCAGCTCCAGGGGACATCAGTTCCACGCGTGCGTGAGTGAGGAGGGACGAGCAGGACTCCCCCCGCCCCGCCCACGACCACCGTGGGGGAGCCAGAGCCGGACGGCCGTGTTGGATCCCGGCTGCAGCTCCCCGCCGGCTGGACGGCGGTCACCACCTCCCGGAGACCACCCAGCAGGGACCATGATAGTAACGGTCTCGTCGGAGGGTCGTCGGAAATGTGCGTGAAGCCTGCAGCACGGTGCCTGGCCCCAGTAAGTGCTGCATAAATGCCGAGCACGGGGACTGTCTTACCCGTGCCGTTCCCTCCGCGAGTGACGTGACTCGGAGCGTCTCCCTCACGCAGACCAGGGCGGACACGCGTCAGCCGTGAGCCCGCGGCTCGGCCGCCCGTGGAGGGGGACACGATGCAACAGTGGGCCTTGGCTCTGCCCTGACTCCATGCCGAAAGCACAGGATGTCAGGGGACCCGCACTGGTGGCCGTGGCCTTGACCATTCGGTGCAGGTGCTGACGTACCGTCAGCGTTCACCTCGAGCCGGGAGAGTGGCGGCTCAGCGACGCAGACGCAGCGTCTAACCGACCTGGCCGGTGGCGGCTGCTGCGTCTACGTTTCTGAGCACAAGGCTGGGAGGGCCTTCGAAGACCCTGTGGCGGTTCCAGACCTGCGGTCTCTCCGTGGAGGCCGCCTGAGCTGCTGTGGAAACAGCGTCCCGCCACGTCCTCCGAGACGGTCCCTTGCTGCCGCTGTTGAATGAACAAATTGTTCACAGATCGGATGGCACGCACTTAATGCAACTGTCCTGGCGAAAGCCCGTCTTCCAGAACGCGGCCACTCCAGAGCTCGCTGCCGCCTCACTTCGCTTGAACAAATTGGCTGCTTGTTGGTTAGAACCAGGCTCACCGGGAGCCATCACAACCCGCCCTGGCGCGGCCCCCGTGGCCTGGGGCAGCTCCGCTCCCCGCCGAGCTCCTGGGCTTGGTCTGTGAGAGCCCACGCCATCGCCCACCTCAGCGCCGTGGGCAGAATGCCAGCGTGCGTGAGCCGGCACCTGCGTGGGGGCAGGCGCTCAGCAGGCCTTCTCGCCGCCCCACCCTGCCCGAGGGGGCTCTCGTCCCTCCAGAGAGGGACTCGGAGACACGGGCCGCTGGCCGCCCACCGGGGAGGGTGGAACCGGGGGCTGGGGTGCACGGTGACATTTACGGCAGGTGACTAACCCGTGCGCGGGCTCAGAGCGGCGTATCCCAGAGTGCTTCTTGGTGGGTGGGCGGATGAGAGTGACCTCTGCCCTAAGGCAGGCCAGTGGGTGATGCCACCTGGGTCGTCACCTCGGCCTCCCGCTGACCCGCCCAGGTCCCCGCCAGGGCCTCCCCGCACCGCGGTCAGTGAGAGGACGCTGAGGGCCTTGAGCAGAGCGAGCACTGTTCCGAAGCGGAGTGCGAGGGCGCGGCGGGCCTTCGGGGAGCTGGCAGCCATCCAGGATGGCGGGCCCTCGGGCCGCGGGCAGGCCCGGTCAGCAGGCTGAGGTCACGGGGGAGAGTCGAGAATGCCAGACTCCGGAGCACGGGCGGGAGACCCTGCAGGCGCCCAGCAGAGCCGCTACTCGGCAGGCCGGTGTCTGCACGAGTTCAGATGGCCCGAGGCCCCTCCCAGGACAGACCTTTCTGGCCCGAGAAAGCACAGGGAGGGTCCTCTGTCCCTGCAAGGTTTCCGATGTGGAGTGGGACCTCGGGGGCGGGGGGGGGCAGGGGGCAACTGCCCCCGGTGTGAGGAGACTGACCTGCCTGAGGTCACCGGCTGCGGAGATGGCAAAGCCACACGCAGTGAGACCCCGTCCTGTGACCTGCGGTGCTCGTGGCCACCGAGACCCAAAACCATCGACCCATGCGTGTGCTGACCTCCCAGCAGGGGGCGCTCGCTCCCGGAGCCAGCACTGCCGGTGGGGGTCCTTTCCGCCCCTGGGGACTCACGCAGGCAGGGAGCCGCTGGCCCAGATTCTAACCCGAGGGCTGGGGGTGGGGGGCTGGGGGTGGGGCGGGCACCACTGCTCTCGTCTTGTCTCCTGTCTGCCTCTCCCGGCCTCGAAGCCGAGCGTCTGCGTCTCCAGCTGGGCGCATCTGTGTGGCCAGGAATAGACGGTTGATGGGGTTTAAATAGAAAGGTGACGCGATGACACCAGTCCTGGTGGCAGGGCGGGGCCCCGTGGAGGGCCGTGCTTGGAGAGGGTGGCTGAAAACACCCTCTCTGACCACGAGCTCTGCCTGGAGCCCAGGGGCTGCCGTGCAGCCGGAGTGCTGGCGGGGCCGCAGGCGGCTCCTGGGCGCCGTTTGCTGCCTGATGGACTCCGAGGTGTCGCCGCGTGAGCGAGCTCGGCTGTGAGGCCCGAGGCCCGTCGGCACCGCCTTTCAGAGGAGATGCCGGAGGTTCCCGCCCGGGAAAGTTACCTTGACAGCTGAGCGGGGCAGAGTGGAGCCACATGTGGTTCTGCAGGGGACACAAAGGTGGCAGCAGGTCACGTGGCAGCAGGCCACAGAGCGGCAAGAGCCGCCGCAGAGCCAGCGAGCCCCGTGGGTGGGGGCGGAGACGCGTCCTGAGGTCCCCTCCGGGGGAGGGCGGGCGGGGCGCTCCAGCCCTCTCCTGCTCTGGGCTCTCCTAGGTGCCCAGCACCCGTGATGGGGCCCCCACAGCCTGTCTCTCCCCTTGCCAACCAGCCGCCTCGCCGTCGGACAGGACAGGTGCCACCTGCAGGCCAGCCCGGTGGCCAGACTTGCTGTGGAGTCAGCAAAGCAAATACGTCGACAGCATGGTCTGTGACAAAAACACACCCAGGCGTGTGACTTTTCTTGGACAAAGGAGGGCCCCCCATCTCAGCCCCCTTCAGAATGCACGTTCAGAGCCCCTGCTCTTCACCCTGCGAGGCGAGGCTCAGGCGGCCCCTCCCCGGGAAGCCCCCAGCCCCAAGCCAGCCCGAGGGAGAGGCAAGGGGGGCTCCAGGGTGCACAGTTCGGGCACACTCTGGTGTGACGGGCCGTGCGTTCCCGCCCCGTCACCCCCGCCCCAGCTCCGTGACCCTGCCCAGAGGTGAGGGGGAAGGGCACAGAACCGCACGGACCAGCTGGCCTTCGCTACAGCAGAGACGCCGCGACAGTGAGGCTGGCCGCCGTGGACGGGCCGTCTGTGGTGTCCGGGGGCTGCTGTGCCCACTGTGTCATCGAGCCCTTCCGATGGCCTCTGCAGTGGGGAGTCCCGTCGTCACCTGCAGACCAGCAAGCTGAGGCTCAGAGACGTGAGCACACTGGCCCAGGGCTGCACGGCCAGCCCCCGGGCTGAGCGAGCACGAGGGCCCCCGGCGCCCCGCGCCTCCAGAGCCTGCACCGCCCGCACGTGCTGATGCTGCGCGCTGCACTTTGCCCAGGCAGCGTGGCTCCCCGGGGGGCCCGGGGCTGTCATCAGTGTTGTCTCCACCCTGCAGACCGTCGTCCTCGGGGCGGAGAGTGTGCACCGGGCACTGGAGCCCCGGGTGCCAGCCAGGTTCTCCCACTTGACACAGGACCCAGCCCCCCGGGCCTCCTGTCTCCAGCTGGCAAACTGGATGGGTGGGGACAGTGCCGTCCTCAGACGGCTGGCAGGAGTGAGCTCTGGGGGCCTGGCGTGGGCTGTGCTCACTGCATCGGGGTGGGGGTGAAGGGGAGGCCGAGGCCGGGGTCGCAGAGCTGGTGGGCACGGAGCTGAAAACCACGGGAGCTGCAGCCTGAAGTGGCCGTCCACCTGGAGGGAGCTCGGATCCCCCGGGGCCGCTGGGAAAGGGCAAGTGCTGATGCCCGGGGTGGACTCCAGTGACGCTGGCCCCGAGGGGATCGGGGAGGAGCTGGGGAACGGTGGGGGCTTCGGGGTGAGCGTCCTGGCCGTGGCAGAAGGGTCCTGGGCTCGGCTCAACGCCCCTGAGACGCCTGGTTCTCGTGACCACGCAGGGAGCCCCGCATGTGCCTCCCGCACGGGGCCCCGCAGAGGGTGTCGCCGGCCCTCGAGAAACCAGCCTCAGACGGGCGCCCCAGCCATCTCCTCCTCCTCCCAACAGCCCGCCGCTCAGCCCAGACGCTGGCGCAGGCCCCATGTCTCCCCAGAATAGTAAGGAGTGAAAATAACACCGTTTAAAATAGTCTGGTTCCCAATTCGGAGCACCAATCTGCCGGCCCCTGCTGGCTGGCGTGACGCGGATTAGTTTGTTTTTTTGCTCTACTGTTCCTTTCCTTGTCGGCACTCCTGTCTTCCCCATCTTTCCTGGCATGCTCGTCCCACTCAGGCCAAAAATAGTCCCTGATCCAGATCCCGGGGCACCCGGCCAGGGCGGCTTCCTCAGGGTCTGTCCCCTCCCACTGCGGTGCCACCGTCATCGGGGCTGTGGTCCTAACTGAGGCTGTGATGGAGAGGCACCCCCGGACCCAGGGCCCTTACTCTGTGTGGGAATAGCACCCCTGCCTGTTTATTAGGAGGCGGTACCTGCCGGGCTGGAGGTGCGGCGGTGACGAAACACGGGCCTTGCCAGGCTGCACGGCCTCCCGGCCTGGAGGGAAAGGCGGACTCACAAAGAGCACACCAGGGAGCATTGGGCCGGACCAAATGAATGCACAAGATACTGGGACAGAGCAGCAGAGGGGTTAGAATAACTGTATCATGGAGGGCTTCCTGCAGGAGGTGACCTTTGAAATGAGCTTTGGTAGATGATGAGGGATTTGGCAACCAGATAACAGGGGGAAGGGTGTCTCTATCATAAAAACAGATGAAACTCAAGCGGGATGAGGGGTGGGGGCGCTTCTGTAAAGCAAGAACACCTAAAAGAAATGAGAAACTTTCAGCTTTGTTGAGGTTGACAGAATTTAGGCACAGAAAAATTGAAAGAAGACCAACCGTTATTAATAACATTTCCTTCCTTTTGTTTTTATTTATTTATTTCTTAGACAGAGGGGAAGGGAGGGAGAAAGAGAGGGAGAGAAACATCAAGGTGTGGTTGCCTCTTGTGTGTCCCCTGCTGGAGGACCTGGCCAAGCAACCCAGGCATGTTGCCTGACTGGGAATCAAACCAGTGACCCTTCGCTTCGTAGGCCGGCGCTCAATCCACTGAGCCACACCAGCCGGGGCTCTTTTGCTTCCTTAGATTGAGGCGTAATCGGCACACGGCGTTCTGCTGGTTTCAGGCGCACAGCACGATGATTCGGCATTTGTAGACAGTGTGGAGTGATGACCACATCGGTCTAAGTAACAGCCGTAACCTCGCGTAGCTACAGAACGTTTTCTCGTGATGAGAACTTTTGAAATGCACTGTCCTAGCAGCGCTCAGCACACGATGCAGCTTCACTGACCACAGTCGCCATGCCGTAGGCAGCATCCCCAGGACGCTGTTTTGTAACGGGGCCTCTGCCCCGGCCCCGGTGGCGCCCACCTGTTCTGTGTCTGTGAGCTCGGAGGCGATTCCGTCTATAAGTGAGGTCACGTGGTGTCTGTCTCTGTCGGGCTTACTTCACTCAGCGTCATACCCTCCAGGTCCATCCGTGCTGTCACCAGCGGCAGGCCTTCCTTCCTCCTGGTGGCCCCATAACAACCCTTTCATTCCACGTTATGCGTTTTCCACTGCGAGGATTACACTGACGTTACCCGCGTGCCGTGGATGAGCCGACGCGGGGCTTCCTCGTGACCCGGTCAGCGTGGGGGCCCTGGGATTACGCCGGCCGACCCTTGCAGCCCGCCCTGTCATTAAACAGCTCTGCAGACGTGGCTGTGTGGTCTCTTGCTCCCCAACCCTTCTCCGCGCCCCCCCCCCCATCTGTCCTGTGTACGAGCCACAGCTCCGGAGCGTCTCCAGGCACATCTCCGTCCAGCTTTCAGGGGCAGTCACCGCGGAACCAGGCGAGTGCCCTGCGGTCCCCCTCGGACCCGCGGCTTGCTTGGGAGAGAAGGGTTCGGGGCTTGGGGAGACTGGTTAATGTGCCTGGGAGCGCGTTAAGGTGTCCCTGGGAAGAAAGGGCATGTCGGGTCACTGCTCGTTCACCTACAGGCAGGAGCTCGAGCATCTTACTGAATTGTGCTCGCCGTGGCCAGGTGTCTTCGAGAGGACTGGCCTCCTGGAGGAGTGCTGGGTTTGGGAAGGCGCTCCCCGTGGGGCATCCATGCAGAGGGGGTGTCACGGCCCCACGCCTGTCCCTGGGAAAGCCAGGCTCACCGTGGCCAGGTCAGGCCCCCCCCCCCGCCTGCAGCTCCAGGCCCCCTGAAACGCCGGCGCTCAGGAGTCACACCCGCATCCTGACTTCGGCTCTGCCTGGCATGTGACCTCGGCAGTTGGCTGCCTCCTCTGTGCCTCAGTTTCCCCATCTGCCAAGCAGACGGAGCCCTAGCATAGTGAGAGTTGCCTTGCAGAGTCCTGAGGGGGACAGCCTGGTGACACTCCTCTTAGACTTTCCCTGCAGGCTCGCTGGCCCAGGCGCAGGGCTGAGCCCCCGCCAGCTTTACAGGCAAGGAGACTGAGGCACAGGATGGCAGTGAGCTAGGCTGGGCCGCGCGGACGTGGGCTCCGAGCCGGAGAGTCCGAGTGGCCCCTCACGCCTGGGCCTCGCGTTTCAGATCATCCTGGTGAGCTCCTCGCTCAGCGACGGGAAGCAGAACCTGTTCCTCAGCACGGACGAGGGCAGCTCCTTCCGGAAGCAGGTCATCCCCTTCTCTGCAGAGAAGCTGATTTTCCACCCCAAGGAGGAGGACAAGGTCCTGGTCACCACCAAGGACAGCAAGGTGAGCTGGCGACAGGCCAAGCTGCGGGGCAGCCGCTGCTCCTGGGGGAATGGAAGCCCTGGGCTGGCCGGGGGTGGTGGCCGGGATGGGGGACACTGGGCCCTCCGTCACCTCCTCCCCGAGGCCCGCGTGGTCTGGGCGCCAGCTGGCGGGAGCAGCCCCGGGTGCGGGTGTGAGAACTGAGCGGGGCGCAGGTGAGAGGCGTGCTCGGCACTAACAGGGCGCCTAGAAATCGGTCATTCACAGGACTGCTCCGCTGCACCTCCCCTCTGTGCACCACTTCCACTTCTGGAACATTCCCCGCATCCTCCCAGCCAGCGTGCCAGGGCTTGCTGTCAGCCTGGAATGTTCTTCCACCTTCACTGACAAGCAGGCATCACCCTGAGACCCCAGATCAGCGTCCCCTCCTCTGGGGCTGTGTCCGCCAAGGGCACCTTTGTGGGTGATCGAGCAGACCTCGGTGGTGGGGGGCTCTGTCAGAACCAGCGCACAGTAGGAGAGCTGCCCACCCCCGTCCCGAGGGCTGAGGGGTGCAGTTTGCGGCCTAGGGAGGGCACTGGTGGAGTGGTCCTCCATAGTAGGCAGCCACGGCAGAAATGGCCGCGAACTTGACAGCTACGACATAGTCATTCTCTCACCAATCTGAAGACCAGAGTTTAAAATAGTATCTCTGGGCCCAAACCAATGTGTCCGCAGGGCCCACGCCCTCTGGGGGCTCCAGGGAGGGTGCTCCTGGGCCTCTTCTGGCGTCTGGCATCCGGTGGCCGGCAGACCGATCACTCCGATCTTCCGAGGCTGCACCTTCACCTCTCTGTAAAGTCCAGCACAGGAAACAGAGTAGCCAAAGGACATATATTCAGAACCCATGGACATGGACAATGGTGTGGGGACTGCCTGAGAAGGGAGGGGAGGGCTGGGTGGAAGGGAAGGAAGGGGGAAAGTTGGGACAACTGTAATAGCATGAACAATAAAATATAATTTAAGAAGAGCACACAGCTCACGTGCAGACCCAGGCCTCTAAAGTTGCCCCTGCTGCAGCCCACGCTGCCTGGCAATGTCCACAAACCAGGGATTGGATGCTGGAGTGCAGAGTCCAGCTGCCGCCTTCACTGTCCCTTCGCCCTTTCTAGCTGGAGGATGGACACCAGGTCGTGGCCCAGTGACCTTGTGGGCCAGCAAAAACCACCAGAGGTGGCAGGAAACTGCCTCCTTCCAACTGCTCACTTTCCAAACCTCACACAAGTACATCTGTCCGACTCAGAACTGTAGCTGCAAGGGAGTCTGCGCAATGTCGGATCTTAGCTTCACAACCACTTCAGTGAGAGAGGGAGGGATGCTGAGTACCAGCCAGCACACCAACACGCACGGAAAGCCCGGGCAGCGTTGCAATGCCTCTGATAGTTGTGTAAGACCTCCTGGCTCGCACTTCCGTGAACACACCTTCCCCTGACCTGGCCCTCCTCCTCTACCTTGATTTCTCCCTGCGTGACCTCTGATCATTGTATCTTTATGTCAGAGCACCATGCCAGCACACAGCTCTCCCTCCCCTCTTAGAGGGCGATTGAGCTCAGTCTGCCCTTCCACAGGGCATCACCGTGAGGGTTTTAGCCCCAGTAACGGCATGCCCCTAGGGTATTCGTTCTTGCTTATTTCCTGGCGTTTGTCTTTTATTAAGCAGAAACATTGTGTTTCTGCAGCATTTATGGCACATTATAAAATCACCTCCCATGAGAGCAGAATTGGAAAGGCTTCATAAAGCCCCAGGGCAGGCATCACAGATGCAAGTGCCTCGGCGACAATGGCGGTGACGACGCCATCCAGCCGCGTGCAGGAGGCTTTATTACCTGCCTCCCGGGCACTGAAGGCCGCTCGCTGTTGTTCGCGCCCCCACTGCCTGAGGACGTGGGCTGCGCTCTCCCGATTTGCAGACGGGTAAACTGAGAGAGGAGGTGGGACTGGCCCTGGCCTGGTCCCTCGGGTGACCCGAAGGACTGGGGTCACCGGTCATCCCTCAGAGGGGCGCCTCCGGCAGCGGCACGTCATGCTCAGGTCTGCGGGCGGGGATCGCTGCAGGGAGCGCACACTGCAGCCTGGAGCAACTTAACCTCTCATCCGTGTGCACGAGTGTGTGTGTGTGTGTGTGTGTGTGTGTGTGTGAAATAAATGAAGCAGCGTTTGCCAAGCTCGTGTCTTCAATGTCTGGCTCCACGAAAGGCCACGGCTGCTGCCCGGCTCACCCACGGCGCCCTCGTGCGAGTTCAGTCCGGCCGGTCGATGCCACCCACGCACCCGCCACCGTGTG
The DNA here is from genome assembly GCA_028533065.1 of Trachops cirrhosus. Lineage (NCBI taxonomy): Eukaryota > Metazoa > Chordata > Mammalia > Chiroptera > Phyllostomidae > Trachops > Trachops cirrhosus. The sequence goes on along the minus strand of CM052538.1, from coordinate 1,990,828 downwards.
CCGGCCTGACGCCGCGGGCTGTGTGAGACCGAGGTCCTGGCCTCCCAAAGCCGGGGCTCCGAGCTTGGGCATGGAGGTGTTCCAAAGGCCCTTTTTAAGTATTATAGGCGATCACGTCTGATCCCATGCCCTGAGGCGGGTGTCAGCAGACAGTGCCCACCGCCTGTTGTGTGAATACAGTTCTGCTGGCACACAGCCATTGTGTGAGGGACGCTTGTCACGCACCGTCCCCAGCTGCTCTGTCGCTCCGAAGGTGGGGGCGACCATTCTCCCCGGAGCCCGCGGGGCCCCCAGTGCTGAAGACATCGAGACTCTGGCGCTTTGCAGAACGTTGGACCGCCCTGCCCTGGGGTGCACTCTGCTCGCTCATTCAGGGCCCCCAGCAGCACGGGGCCAGGCTAGGCACGGTGACCGAGTGTCACCGGCAGGCTAGGTGCCCATGAGGGAGATTCCAAGGGGCGGTGGCCCCGGACTTCCCACAGCCCAACCTCTCGGCTCCTGCCAGCTGGCCTGGGTCAGCAAAGGCTCTTTGTGGAGCCCCCACACCCAACCCAGAGCCTATTGGGGGCTGGCCCGTACCCCCAGGTGAGCGCAGGGCCAGCCACCAGCAGGTCCCCGGCCAGCCCCGGGCAAGACTGGCACCGCCGTGGAGGGGAGGCCCGGCTCTCGGAAGAGGCTTGCTCCTGACCAGGTTTTGTCTCTCTTCTCTCTGCCCCGAAGCTCTACGTGACCTGTGACATGGGGAAGAAGTGGCTGCTGCTGCACGAGCGGGTGATAAACGAGCAGGTGTTCTGGTGAGAACGCACCCCGCTCGGGGCTCCCCACCTGCTCCTGCCCTTCCCCAGCCCTGCACTGCCTGTCCCCAGGGGACCTCCCCAGGGCCCCTTCCGCTCCGCTGGACGGTAAGAAACGGTGGAGACCCGGAACCTGGCGTCCCGCAGGCCACAAGTGCCACGCAGCGCAGGCCACTGAGGCAGCAGGGCCGGCTCCCCGCTCGCGTTCTCAGGGGAGCCGCCGGGCGAGCTCCTGGCGCCACGTCCTGGTCCCACGGCTCGAGATCGGGGGCTCAGGAGCCGCGTGTTGGGGGAGGGAGTGAGGCCCGCGGGGGACAAGTACCTGCCGAGGCCGGGACAGCGGGCGCAGGACGTGAGCCACTTGGAGCCCACGGCCCCCACCAGCCGCGCATCCGCCCCCCAAGTGGCTGCCTCTGGGGGCGCTGGCGTTCTCTCCACCAAACCCCTTCGCTGGTGCGTGCGCGCGCACGCACACCGCGGAGCTGCAGCGCGCCCCCCTCTGGCGCCGAACGCTTGTTCACGCTGACTGCGGCGAGTGGCTGGTTTCCAAAGGGCCCCGGGCTGAAGGGACCTTTGTGTCTCCTCTGGAGCACGGGCTGCCTGGGCCTTTCGCCAGGGGCAGAACTGATGGCCTCCTCCCTGCGCGGCCGCCCTTGGGAGGGCCGGTTTCTTCCCCAGAAACCGGAGCCCTGCCATCGACCCCCGGCCTTGTCACCAGAGTCACCTGCTGGCCTCAAGGGCTCACAGGGGTGGGGAGGGGTGAGGGAGTGGAATTTCTGCGCCGAGACGGCCCGGGGAGTGGGCAGAGCGGCCAGCGCTGCCCCGGTGGGGCCAGCCCCGCGCCGGCCCCGTAGCCGTCGGGGCTCACCAGAAGCGGCTGTGACCGGAGAGAGAAGCCCGCCGCCCCGGCCGCCGAGAGGCGGTCCGCACCAGTTCCAGCGCGCTGCCCTCGCGCCGTCACCGACCTCCCCCGGGTTTCCCAGGCGGCTCCGGGTTGCTGCGCGGGAGCGGCAACCACTCCCGACGCTGGGCCGAGGGGCCCCGCCTCACCTGGGGCGGGGTGGCAGTGGGGAAGGCCCCCTCATCAGCGGCGAACAGCGCCGTTCGACGGCATTTCCAAGGCACTCTTTGTCCCTGAACTGGCAGCGGGAAGGACCCGCGCCGCGTCCTGTCTGACACTTGGGCTCCTGACTGACCTGAGATGCTGAACAAGGGGCTCCTGAGAGTGGCCCGGGGCCCCCGCAGGAGGGCACCCCTGGGGCGGGGGGCCGACTGCATCCTGCGCCCCCGAGGGCCCTGGGCATCGCCTGCCCTGCTAGTGTCTCCCTGGCCCTGGCACAAAATTGTAGTAACAACCGCCCAGTGGTGGCCACATTGTGAGCCCCGCCCGCCCACCTGGCACCAGCCTCGGGGTCTGAACCCGCCCCCCGTCATCGGAGCCCACTCAGCAACAGCCCGATAGCCACTCCTCGGGTGGCGGAGGGGGAACCCGAGGCTCAGAGGGGCTGGGCGGTTGTTCGGAGCCATGACTGCCCCCCCTGTGGCCGGTGGCCGTGCTGTTGGTCCCTGAGGGGCAGCCTGGCTGCTGGCTCTCCCCCACGTCAGCGTCTCCGCTGGGCCTGTGCTCACCCCGGGCAGCCTCAGCCTTCCTCTGCTGAGCCGTGGAGCTGCCCCACGTGGGCCCCACGGCGGGACCTCTGCCGTGTGGGAGGGAGGCCACCCCACACCAGGCTGTGTCTTGACGCCCCGGAGGGCTCATCGGAACCATTGCCTCGCAGCCGCCCTCAGCACCCAAGGGGTACAATCGATTTTCTGAGCTTCCACGGCACGTGACTCCAGGGAGCCTCTGGTTCATGGGTGTGAGTGCTATTTCTGAACAGTGGTGCATGGCCGTGACCTTCCCCTGACACCATCCTTGGGGACCTAGAGACAGGAGGGTGCAGGAGTCACATACGTGTCGTCTCCTGCAGGGAGCCAGGCTCTCCTCGAGGTGCCATAGAGGCCGAGTCTGCCTTCCCAACCCATCAGCGAGCGTTGTGGGGCAGGCGCCAGGCCTCAGCCCGCAGTGTCCACCCACCCAGTCCAAGCCCTGCCATGCGCGTGTCGGGAAAGCGTGGGAGACACTGCTGGGGGGGTGAGAGACTGAGGGAATGCGTGTGGGGTGGGGCGAACGAACGCGAGAAAGTGAGTGGGTGAGTGAGTGAGTGAGTCAGTGAGTAAATGAATGAGTGAGTGAGTGGGTGGGTGAGTGAGTGTGTAAATGAGAGAATGAGTGAATGAATGAGGTGAGTGAGTGAATGAATGAGTGGGTGAGTGAGTGAAGGAGTGAGTGAGTGAATGAGTGACTGAGTGAGTGAGTGAATGAATGAGTGAATGAGTGAGTGAATGAGTGAGTGAATGGGTGGGTGAGTGAAGGAGTGAAGGAGTGAGTGTGTCAGCGAACAGGCTGGTGTCATTACCAGACTTTACAGGTGACAGATTGTCATTCCCCAGTTCTGTGGGCCCAGCTGAGGGCCGTCGGTGCTCCTGGTGAAGGGGACAGTGAGTGACCTTCGGAGGACAGAGGGAAATCCAGGCGGGAGAGCCCCCTCGGGGGAGCTCAGGGACGTCCTGTTCCCAGGAGCCTGGACCAGCACCGCACCTGGCCACCGAGACTCCGCGGAGGCTCGGAGACGGGTGCTGGCGCCCAGGGTCCAAAGTCAGCGCAGTGCAGGGACTCGGGACCCGCACCTCGTGCTGGGTGTCTGCTGGCCCGGGGCCCTCGGACCCACGTACGGCTGCCCGTCCAACGGGGCCGCTGGTCCCTGGCGGAGGTGGAGCCCCTCGGGAGGCGGGCTGAGAACTCAAGGGCCTGACTCAGGTGGGCGGTCAGTGGCCGCTGGCGACTGAGCGCTCTGCCCGGGGGTCTCATGACGGGTGAGGACGCCAGGGGACGTGATGCAAGAAAAACAGCGTGCCTCTCCTGGGCCCTGAGTGACCGCGGGAAGTGACCTCCTCGCCCTGACCCTTGGTGGCTCTGGGGCAGGGTCCGCGTGCTGCAGGGGTCGGTGTCCCTGCAGGCAGGATTGGTTGCTGGGTGGACTTGAAACGGTCACTTTGGTTCCAGAGTCGCTGCATTGAAAGCGCTCCGCTCAGCAGACCCCC
>CM052538.1:1909649-1986790 GCA_028533065.1 Trachops cirrhosus | reverse complement strand
GGTCACGGGGCCGGCAGCCAGGAGCAGGGCCTCCCCAGGGTGCACTGGGGTGGTGGGGCGCTGCGGGTGAAGGGAGAGGACCCTACGGGGAGCCGGACCCTGCCACCAGCGCTGTGCACCCTGGGGCAGTCGCTTCCCTCCTCCGGGCCTCAGTTTCCTGATTTGCAACATCAGGGAGGTATTCCCAGGCCTGCCCCTGCCTCCTAAGACCATTTTGATCTAAAAAAAAAAAAAACAGACAAAAGACACACAACTCATGGGAAAGTCCTTTGCAGAGGAGAAGATCTTCTATGAAGAGGGCTGTTGCCCTGGCTGGTGTGGCTGAGTGGATTGAGTGTCGGCCCGTGAACGGAAAGGTTGCCAGTTCGATTCCTGGTTGGGGCACACCAGGAATTGGAGTTGGGTTGCAGGTTTGGACCCAAGTGGGGTGCATGCGACAGGCAGCCAACCGATGTTTCTCTCCCTCCTTTCCCTGCTCTCTCTTTCTCTCTTTTTCTTTTTAAAGATTTTATTTATTTCTTTTTAGAGAGGAGAAGGGAGGAGGTAGAGATAGAGAGAAACATCACTGTGTGGTTGCCTCTCACAGCCCCCACTGGGGACCTGGCCCAAAAATCAGGCCTGTGCCCTGACTGGGAATCGAACCAGTGACCCTTTGGTTCGCAGGCTGACATTTAACCCACTGAGCCACACAGCCAGGGCCCACTCTCTAAAAGTGAACAGTAAATCTTTAAAAAGCAAGAACGACTATCGCTGGAAGAGCGCTGAGCAGACCCAGCGCCCTGCCTGACAGAAACCCTGGCTGCCTCCCAGGAGCCGTGGGGTCCGAGAACTGTGGCCTCCAGCCACGGCTCGAGAGGGGCCTGAGACCCGGGAGCCCACGTGGCGACGTGGGGTGGGGGACGTGGATGCAGGCGCTGTCCGGGCTCAGGGTCCCGTACCCGACGCCAACCCGAGCCCTTTGTGTTGCAGGGCGGCGTCTGGAGCGGACAGCGAGTCTGACGTGGTCCACCTGCAGGCCCACGGGCTCGGAGGAGGTGAGCGGGGCTGGGGCAGCAGAGCCGGTGGTCCCCGAGGGTCCTGGCCCTGCGGCCAGGCTCGGCGTGCCCGTGGGGGTCGCTCGTCCTCGGCGGCTGGCCCTGCACAGCAACTGCGCGTGTTACGTACGATGTGGCGTAATTCCAGACGTGCTCCTCTTCTCGTGGGAGAGACACGGAAGTCGGGGAGCCCCGCTGCAGTGGGAAGGCGATGTGTCCCGGCCCCTGAGCACCCGTGTTTCCCGCTCAGCCAGGCCCCTCCCTGGTGCTCGCTGAGTGCCAAGCTCGGGGGCCTCCGATGGATCCCCCCTCGACGGGGCAAGGGCCTCCTGCCCTGCCGGGGGCTCGGGGGTGAACGAGAAAGCCCTGCCCCTTGCCTGGGGCGTGTAGCAGATGCACTCGGCCGAGGTGCAGGCCACGGACCTGAGGGCGGCGGGGAAAGGGCAGGGGCACGACCAGGTGTGGGTCCCTGCTGTGACCACAGTCCCCTGCAGACACCGGGAGTGAAAGTGTGTGAGGGAGTGCGTGCGTGAGGGAGTGAACAAGAGGGTGTGTGAGGGAGTGTGTGCGTGAGCGAGTGAGTGAGCGAGCGAGTGAGTGAGTGGCTTGCCACCTCTCAGCCTGACTAAGCTGGTCCCCACCACAGTCCAGCCGGGCGAGCCCTGCCCAGGACATGCACTGTCGGCCACCGGGAGTGGCTGGGCCGTTTCAAGGAAACCGGACGTGGCTCCGAGGCGGTGGCTCCGAGGCGGTGGCCATGGCCCCGGTGTTGCTGTGTGCCCGATATGTGCCACTGTCCCCGAGGTGGGCGTTCAGATCCCTCTATCGCGGAGGAACTGAGGCCCAGGTGGCCCTGCGGGCAAATCAGGGCGTGGGTCGGCCCGGGCCAAGCCGGGGCCCCCAGTGCACCCCATGCCACCTGGCAGCCCAGGGCTGTGGGCAGAATGTGCCCCGGAGGTGCTGAGGGTGGCGGGTCCCCACTTGGTCCTTGTGCTGAGCCCTGCCCCTTCCCCACAAGCTGTAAAGAAGAGCTGTCCACAGCAGGTGGGCCCAGCCCCTCCACACGACCCTGGAGGATCCCTGAACCCTCAGGAAACAGCAGCCGCCTGGCCGCGCCCAGGCCCAGCTTTGCTCGGCTGAGTGTGTGGGGAGAGCCGAAAGCCGCTGCCTGGAGTTCGGGGAGGAAAGAGCGTGCGAGTCCCAGTCCCATCAGGCAGGACGGACTGCAGCAGGGCAGGGCGGTGCGTGCCAGTGCGGGCGTTGTGGGTGCCCACCGTGGCCCTGGGCCCTCCCTTCTGCGGGGGGGCACTCAGAGTGCGGGCCGCTGTCCCCGCAGGCTTCCGGTACATCACTTACCGCGTCTACAACTGCTCCCAGAAGACGCCGACGTCTCCGTTCGCAGGCCCCGTCGACCGCAACTCCCTGTTCGTGGAGAACGACTACATCTTCTTCACGGTACGTCGCCACGGGCTCACGGGCGTGGTGTAAGGTGACGTGGCGCAAGGTGACGTGGCGCGTGGGCCCTTCCATGGGAAGCGAGTCACACGGGAGGCAAAACAAGGACTGGCCGTTTGACTTTCAAGTGTTCCTTAGTTCAGTTTCCTCCGCCCCTGTGGCCGTGGCGGCAAGCACCCCTGAACGGCCCCGCAAAGCCGGACCCCAGTTCCAGGTGCTGCCTGCCCCTCCCCCTCCCCCACCAGCAGCCTCCCACAGCCCACATCCGTTTTGCTCCGTCTGGTGCCAGTGACTTTGGCTTTGATAGACCTGTCTCTGGTCATTGCCCTTGGCTGCCAGACACCAGCTGTCCACAGCCAGCGACCAGGACCTGCTGCCTGTACACACAGGGACGGATGCAGCCAGAGTTGGGCGCACCCTCAGACACCATGTGGACTGACCATTCGGAAACTCCAGTCAACAATTGGTCATACCACTTCTTGATTACTGCTACTGACGAGGAGCTTGGTGCTTCCAAAACAACCTGTCCCCTCTCCTGATTGGCTCAAACCTTAGAAAGTTCATTCCACCTTGCTCCCTGACTCAGATGCAGGGGAATGAAATGTCGACAGAGCAGGAGGAAAGGGGTTAGTTCTAACTGAGGAAGGTGGAGGACGCTTCTCAGAGGAGGAGCATTTGGTATGGGGATTTGAAGGATGAGTAGGAGTTCGTCTGTTTCAGGCAGAGCACGTTTATGCAAAGCCAAACAGCATTTTTTCACGAGCCGAATACAAAGGGTAGTTTTCTTTCATGAGGCTCTGGCTTGAAAGGCAACCTGGCCCCTCAGAAACATGCCTCTCCCTCCTGCAGGCCACCTCGAGCAACCGGACCAAATTCTACGTCTCTTACCGTCGCAACGAATTTGTCCTGATGAAGCTGCCGAAGTACGCGTTGCCAAAGGTAGGCGCGGTTTCCTCACCGCCTGGCGTGGCCACGCCCTGAGCCTGCGCTCACACGTGGGGTGGCGGGGGGCGCCCTGTGCAGATACCGGCCGGCCCCCGGGTCAGGATGGACGAGAGCCGGTGTGGCCAGGGTCCTCCAACTGCCCCGCACCTCCACACCCGCGTCACGGTGCCCGGGTGCGTCCCGTCACGGGGCCGTGCCGCGCCCTCCCCGGCCAGTCTGTCTTTCCCCAGAACTCCTGCATGCAAGGTGTCTCAGGACAAATGTCACTTACCAACGACCCCCTAGGCTGGTCTCGGCCTCCATCTCCTGCTGGCCCCCCTCCTGACTCCCAGGGCGCTGGGGGTGCTTGTGTGGCTCTCCGGCTTGCAGCTAGAGTTTTGAGAGGTGGGGGCAGTTTCTGTTGCATTAACCTCTGCTTTCTGACTGCCTGGGATGGGGCCCGGCACATAGTAGGTACTCAGTTTTTGCACTTCCTTCCCCTTGCCTGGACAGGCAAAAATGGGGGACCAGACCCTGCGTGCAGCCTTGCCTCAGGACCCAACTGCACAGCCCTTGCCTGCTGATGTGTTACTCCCATTGTACGGGGTGGGGGGGGCGGGGACTGGCGTTCAGAGAGGCTGGGTAACCTGTCTGAGGTCGCACAGCTACTTAGAAGCCGAAGATGGGGTCAAACCCACGTTCACGTAAGTGAGACCAGCCTCGTGCCACCTTTTGGCCCGGAGGCCATCGCCTGGCCCTGCGCAGCTCCGCACCCCGCCTGCATCGTTCAGAAGCGCAGGCGCTGCACCCCTTTCTCCCACACGCCTTCACTGAGCAAGTGCAGCTGGAGACCGCGCCGGGCACGGGGGCTGCCACCACGAGTCGGACACCCCGGCGTGCCGGACACCCCGGCGTGCTACTCCGGGGGGCTCTGCAGAGAGGAGCAGGCCGAGCACCGCGTTGCAGACGGGCGCATAAGAGCTGTGGGTTGTGGCCGGCGGGGCGACGGGACCGAGGGGCAGAGACAGAGAGCGATGGAGGGTGCGTGGCTTCTCCGAGGGGGCATTTCCCTGCCAGCCCCGGGGAGTGGCTTGTCGTTAAGCCGGAGGACGCTGGTGCTCCCGCACTGGGCGCTGTCAGGCCCCGCCCGGGCCAGAAGTGGGGAAAGTGCACGAGGCTTTATCTTTTCAGGTTGATTTTAGAGAGAGGGAGGTAGACAGAGAGAGGGACGGTGGGGGGTGGGGAGAGAGGGCGAGGGAACAGACAGAGAGAGAGAGAAACATCGGTTTGTCGGCCCACCCACCATGCATTCATTGGTCGGCTCTCGCATGTGCCCTGACTGGGGACCAGGTCGGCAGCCTTAGTGTATTGGGGTGACGCTCTAACCAACTGAGCTACCGGCCAATACATGAGGCTTTAAGAAAAACTTTTTAAAATTTCTATTTTATTTAAACAAAAGAACAGGAAATGAAAAGGAAAGAAAGAAAAGGAGCAAGCTTACCACCCGAACTCCAGGCTTGGCTGAGTGAGCAAAGCTAGTGGTTTCATTTAGGGTGACCTGGGGGGACAGGGAGGGGACTTTTCAGCTTCTGGGGAGCCTTTCCTCCCCTGCCGGGGGCTGCAGCCGCGGTGTCCCGTGTCCTGGGCGCTCTGTCCCCGTGTTGGGTCAGGCGGACACAGGGCCCTCCCGGCCCCCTCTGGCCCTGGGACTGCTGCTGGGCTCCCAGATCCGGGGGTTGGATCAACAGCCAGACGGTTCCCAAGGACGTTCGGACCTCTGTGAGGTCAGCAGGCATGACCTCTGTGACCTTCAGCATGGGCTGCAGCTCCCGGGCCCGCAGCTCCTCATCCGCACGTGGTATGCGGTGTGTGTGTTTCTCCAGGTCCTCGGCGTGTCTGCAAGAACCTTCCCTGGGGTCACTCAGCGGGCCCTTGACCTTGTGCCTTCCTGCTGGCTTCCCTCTTTCTCGTTGCTGTGGAGATGGGGGTCGTGGAAATGGGGAGGCTGAGGTAGAGGGTAGAGCCCTGCGCTGTCACTGGCTGATGGAAATGAGGCTCCTGCACGCCCCTCCTGTTGTGCAGTCTCGAGGGACCGCAGGGGACCCGACCCCTCCTGACCTGGGTCGTGTGCACGGGCGCTGTGTCCACGCTCGGCACTCCCCGTCCAGAGCCCGGGGCGGGCCGCCGAGGATGATCGCTGGCGTAGGCTGCTCTTAGGGCCACCGCCCCCGGAACCCTGTGGGGCCCCTAAGACCACATAGGGTCGGGCAGGGAGGGGGCGGTCCAGCCCAAGAGAGGGGCCCCCTGCCCTCTCCCCAAACTCAGGGGAGCGGCCAGACCCCATCCTTTGCCACCAACAACTTGTAGAACTGACAGCTGGACTGTCCTGATCAGGTTTTGTTGCTTTATGGTGAATTTGTAACTCTTGCCTGTCTCCTCCCACTAAGCCACCCCCACCTTTTTTTTTCTTTAATTGCCTGAGCAACACCAGGAAAACAATAGACATCTGAGCAGCAGGCTCGGCCATAGCCCCCCCACCGCCGCCCCCTGCCAGCACCCCCGCTCCCTGGTTTTCCCCGGCAGCCCTCGGCCACGCCGGCTTTGATGTGCCGAGCTGGAGCAGGCCCCCGCAGCCGCTCTCCGGGACAGTGCGGGGGGAGAGCTGTTCTGGAGGGACACAGGACAGCCACTTTAAGTGCCTGCAGAGCTTTCGGCTGGGGGGGATGTGCCTGCCACTGGGCCGGACTCCTGGGGCGGAGCGAGCGGGGCGTTTCCGTCTTGCACAGTTACCGACAGGGTCACAGCGCAGGCGGCTGCGCCCACAGGGGTCTCTCTCGTCTCCTCCGGTTAGTGTCTGGAAGGGACTCCGGGTAAGAGGAAGCTAAGTCTACACCTCAGGCTGGTCCTTGCTGCAGAGTCGGCCTGCAGTCGTCACAAACAGAAAGAGAAACAAAGCAGCAGACCCTGGCGACGGGGGACGAGCCCGAGTCCACAGTTAGTGCATCATTTCAGCCGACGTGTAATGTCAACAACGCGAAGTCCAAAGTCACACAATGTGGTGCATTAGAGGGGAAAACATAAACCAGCAGAAGTTGTTCTTGAGAACGAGCCGATGGCAGACCTACTGGACAAAGACGTTAATACCGCTGCCTTAGGATGCAATAAAAACATAGGAAATACAGAGCGGAAGCAAAAAGAGTTCTGGAGCTTAGAAGAGCAATAACTGAAATGAAAAAAATTCACTAGAAGGATTCAAAAGCAGATTTGAGCAGAGAACTTAATGATATGACCATTGATATTACGGAGTGTGAGGAACAGAGAAAAAAGATGGAAAAAAGGTGGACACCACCCCAGGGGGCCGGGGGAGATGTCAGACGGACCGGCACACCCATTGCGGGAGTCCCCTAAGACCAGAGAGGGGTCGTGGAGACCGATAGAGAGATGGTGGCCCAAACTTCCCAAATTGGTGAGAGACATGAACGTAAACATCTAAGAAAGATGATGAACCCATGTAGTATGAACACAGAGTCCGCACAAGACACATTGTAACCAAACCACTGAAAGACGAGGAAGGAAAATTGAAAGCAGCAGGAGAGAAGCAACTGGTCACATACAGGAGCTCGTCCGTCAGATTTTAAGCAGATTTCTCACCGGAAACCTTGGAGACCAGCAGGGAAAGAGTTAATATACTCAAAATGTTGAAACAGTCTGATGAGGTGTTGGTTCATTTAGCCATTCTGGGAATTTTATATGAAGGCCTGTGGGGAAAATCCCCCTTATCGTGCTTATAAAAAGGTTTTTAAACTTTTCAAAATTACTTCTTTAAAATATATTCACTGCAACTGCCCTGGCTGGTAGCTCAGTGGATTGAGTGTCAGCCTACAAACCAAAGGGTCACTGGTTCGATTCCCAGTCCAGGACACAGGCCTGGGTTGTAGGCCAGGTCCCCATTGGGGGGTGAGTGAGAGGCAACCACACGTTGATGTTTTTCTCCCTTTCTCCCTCCTTTCTTTCCCCTCTCTCTAAAAATAAATAAAAAGAAAATCTTTTGAAAACCTTTAAAAATATATATTCACTACAATTAATAGAACAGTACAAATATTTATACCCCTTTGTACGTGTTTGCCTCTCTATCCCTTATTGCCAGGGCCACCTCATTCCTCATTCCTCATTCCCCGTGGTTGGTAACGACCGTGGCCACTCTCAATATCCATTCTGCCTCTATATCTTAGTTTCAAAAACCCCAGTTTTTAGCTGCTACATTGCTTCCCACCTAAAAGACTACATTTCCCAGCTTCCCTGGTAGCTGCTGTGGTCTGTTTCTAACAATGTGGCCAATGACACTTAAGTGGAGTTGTTACGGGAGACTTCACAGAGTCCTCCTTTCAGGGCAGGCTTTTCTGTCCCCCTTTCCCTCCTCCTTCCTGCTGCCTTGCTTGTGGACAGGATGGCTGGCACTCCGGCAGTCATCTTGGACCCTGAGGCCAAGACACATCATGAGACAGTAGCACGTGGCTCGGAAGGAGCCTCAGTTCCCGGTGGCTTTGTAGAGCTTCCACGCTGGACCGTCTGCACCCGGACTTCCTTCCCCTGCAGGAAAAATGAGCTGCTGTCTTACTTACCCCACCCCCAGTGTCTGTTACTTGCATTCAGACCTAATTCTGCCTGATAGCAAATATCAGCAACCTTGCTGTTTCCACCCACACGTTTCTCAGGCTGCAGAGACATGTATGAGGTCTGTCCAGAAGGGATCCAGCCGTGTCATATGAAAAATAGAGACATTTATTGAGGAAGGACACAAGAGACAAGAACCATGGCACACAGGACAACGACGCCTCTGTCCCCTTCAGCTGTGACCTTCTCGAGGAAACCTGAGCCATCGGTAGCAGTTCGAGTCAAGTCATTGGCAACTGTAGCGCGATGTTCCTTCTGCTCTGGGTGCAGAGGCCACGGAACGAATTTTGCCACGACAGGTTTCGTGCCCAGATCCCGCGTCAGAATCTCGGTCACTGGTTTCCGGAACCCCGGCTCCGCCTCCAGCCCTCGCGTGGCCGGTGGCCGATCTCTGTCGACTGCAGCCCGCACGTGTTCAGCATTCCCGGTGTCCTGCTTGTCGCGGGCCTTCCGGAGCGTGGGCCACTCCCAACAGGTCCTTGGCCACCTTTGAAGGTTTGTGCCTCACTTTCATTTGCGCTGCGCTCATTGCGTTGTCCCTGAAAAAGCCTCTGACTCATCTGAACAGTTTCCGCAGAGGAATGTTCAAGCTTAACAGGAAGTCTGATGCAGGTTCGTTGCTCTGCTCACTCAGTCATTTTGAATGTGACGGCCACACAGGACACGTGCTCACTCAACAGCATCTACCGCCCCACTGACTAGCACAGTGAAGCCGTCATTGTTCACACATGCGCATTCCAGTCCCCTCTCCTTGGCTGCCGGGTTACATCCATGTCGTGCAAACCGTTCTCATTATATTAACAATGGCCGGGCTTTTTCTGGACAGACCTGTACATACAAACATATACAAATATGTGATTTTTTTTTGTTTAAAAATGGAGTCAACAAATATCTCAGCTTCTAACTTTTCTTTAAAAAAAATAAGTTTAACCAAAAGATGCATGTTACTGATCGCTCTCAAATCTGCAAAGATTTTCCAAAGACTGTCCTCGACACTGGCCTGAAGGGAAGAGAGTGCCCTGTGCCCAGCTGGTGGGAAGGAGCGAAGGACACGAACCCTCAGGACAGAAATGGAGCCACACGCCACATGCAACCAGGGCTTTGAGGTGTCCCTGCCGCAGGCGCAGCGCCGCCCTCCTCGCAGAGTGAGCTGGGGAGACGGCGGGAGGCGGTGGCCCGTGGGAGTGTTTTGTGGTCCGGCACACGGCGCCAGAGGCACGGAGGGCTCGCCAGCCAGGCACAGCCACGAAGCCACGAAGCCTGGTGCGTCCACAGATGGGCGTGCCAGGCAGTCATCGGAAGGGGTGCTGACAAGTGGCTTGTGGCTGAGGGAGTGCCCCCCGCACTCTGAAAGAGCGCTCTGCACCCGCGCGTGAGAGATGCGAGTGGCACGGGGGAGACGCCCCGAGGCACGCAACTTTAATCTCTCGTCTTCGGTCCCCCTGGAGGTGGCATCGGAGGCAACTTTTTGTCACTTCGCACATTTTTCTGCGTTTCCCGAGGCCAGCAGACGCTGACGCGGGTGTGGCTGAGGCTCCGTCTGGCGGTGCGGTGCAGCGAATGCTGGGCACTCAGGGTGCACGAGGCGGGGTGCGCCGGGAGTTCGGAGCCAGCGCGGCCCGAGCCCCAGCTCCCTGGTTCAGGTCATTTCCGTGGGTAGACTCACGGAGTCTAACCTGGTTCTATAGACGGGGGTCCGCCTGCCACTGCTTGGTCCTCCCGGACCCAGGTGCACGGTGGCTGCATCAGCACCCTGTCCCCTCCCTGCACAGCCCCTTGTTGTGACCTCACGGCGCGGGCTGGGCCGGGCAGAGGGGCAGGGCCCAGGCGGCCAGCGCCTCTCTCTGGCCGGAAGGCCTTGCCTGTCTGCACAGACCGGGGCCGTCAGAGGGAGAGCCGCTGCCTCCCCACACGCTTCCTTCAGTGGAGAGACGTAGGGGAGCGGATCCCCAAACCGTGCAGGCCACACGGAGGGGGCGCCCCCCCACCTCTGTCCCGGCTCCTGTGTCTGGGCAGCTCCGTCACCAGCAGGGCACCGAAAGTTTCCGGGTGACAGAAGGCAAAGGGACGGGTGCTGCCGGGGAGAGGCCCCCAGTGGCCCTGCGTGGGCCTGTTCAGGCGCCCGTCCGGGGCGGCCACACCGCGTTCAGCGCTGGCTGAGAGAGGAAACAGGAGACCGAGGGAGGCCCGAGTTCCCTTTCCCTCTTTGCCGTTTGCCCCGGCTGCTTTGCTCCCAGACTGTGAATCCGGCACTGGAACTGAGACAGCCGCCGAGGTCACTCCGGAGCTGCCCGGAGCTTCTGCTCCCAGGGGCACCTGGGGCTGGGGCCTGGGCCTTTGCTGCTCCCTCCTCAGGGCAGCCCTCCACGCCCACCGCGCCCGGGCTGCCCGCCGCCTGCCCCTGACTCCCTGAGAGGGCCTTGCGGGGTAGGGGGCCCAGGGCGCAGCCCCCAGCGTGGGCAGGCAGTGACGACGTCCCTGCACGTGAGGCGGGGGCGCACTCAGCCATTCCTCCCGCCCCGTGGGTGTTCCCCGAGGGCAGAGACCCCACGGGCCGTGCACCGGACCCCCACCCCGGACGGTGCCTGGCTCGTGGTGGGCGCTACTGGGCACGAGCCGAATGATGGCTTTCCCGACCTGCTGGAGGGGGCAAGGGAAGGGGGCTTGGGGAGGCCACCCGTCCCCACCTCACATCTGGGGGTGCCTCCTGACAATCTGGGGGTGTACAGAGGAGTCCTGCACCCCTCCGCAGGGACAGCTGGGCAGGCAGCCTGACCTGGGCCGGGAGGAGGGCCCCCCTGCGCCTCACCCCAAGCCCGCTGTCCCTCCTAGCCCAGTGTGGAGGGTCAGACTGTCACCCCCTGCTCTGAGGGGGGGAAACGGGGGCCCAGGCAGGTAAAGGGCCCTGTCCAAGGCCACGGTGCTGTGCGGGAGGGGCCGGGCGGACCCCTCAGGGCAGCCGGACTCCGAGAGCCCGTGGCCGACGCCCCCAGGCCAGCGCCCCCTCTGCCCCTCCGCCGCCGGCCACCGCTGACCCCCTGCCCCCCCACGCCCCAGGACCTGCTGGTGGTCAGCACGGACGAGAACCAGGTGTTCGTGGCGGTGCAGGAGTGGTACCAGACGGACACCTACAACCTGTACCAGTCGGACCCGCGCGGCGTGACCTACTCGCTGGTGCTGGAGGACATCCGCAGCTCCCGGCGGCCCGAGACGGAGGCCATCATCGACATCCTGGAGGTGGGACCCGGCCCGCCCCCCGCCCTCACCCCCGCCGTAGCTCGAGTGCGCCAGCGGAGGGTCGCGCGTTCTGGCTGGGCGGGCCCAGAGGAGACCATGTATGCAGGCGCTTCAGAGCAGGAGAGGAGGCTTGCTCTCTCTGGCCAAATTCGGACCACGAGGATACGAGTTTTGTAATAACACAGGCTACTAAGGAGAGGAACGGGGCTCGTGGGGGGAGGGGACGTGTTGCTGATGGGGGGTGTGGGGTCGGTGGGCCCTATTGTTCGCTGGCCCACAGAGGCCAGCTAGGAGGCCATCCCGGCCCCCCAGTCCTGCTGAAAGCCCACCAAGGCCGGGTGAGGCCTGCGGGACGGAGGCTGTGGCCCCCACTCCCTGTCAGCCCCTGGGTCCCTGCCCCCTTCACTCTCCCTCCCAGCCTCTTCTCTCTCCATCCCTCTCTCCCTCCCAGCCTCTCCCTCCCGCTCCGTCCGTGTGTCTGATGTCTGTCCAGCTCCTCCTCGCTCTGTCTCCCCCTCGGCCCCCACAGCTCCTCTCTCCCCTCTTCTCACGCGTGGAGCCGGGGCCCCCGGCTTGTGGTCGCCAGAGCTCCCGGCCACAGGCGGGACACGGCCACTGTGGTGGGCTGAATACAGACCCACAGAGACGTGTCCACGTCAGACCCCGGAACCGGCGGCTGCGACCTTCTTTTGGAAAAGGACCCATGCAGCCGTCCTTACGTGGAGGGTGTTGAGACGAGACCCAGGGACCGGTGTCGTGTAGGGATCGGAAAAGGAGACCAGACACCAGGGCGGCCACCTGAGGATTGAGGCAGAGACTGGAGTGACGCGGCCGCAGCTCAGGGACGCCAGGGGCCGCCAGGAGCTGGAAGCCGCAGGAAGGACCCTCCGCGGAGCCTCCAGGGAGGGCGTGGCCCTGCTGGCACCTGGACTTTGGACCCTGGCCCCAGCCCTGTGGGGGAACCGATCCCTGTTCAGCTGCCGGGCGTGGCAGTGCCGCACAGCTGCCCTCGGAAACCGGCCCAGCCACGGAAGGGCGGCGCGGCGGCCCCAGCAGGACCCGGAGCCCCGGCGGCTCTGGCCGCCCGACTGCGTCTCTCTGGGACTCACCGCAGGGTCTGTTCACGGAGGCTGGGGGGGTGTAACAGACTGACCTCCAAACGAAGCTCCTCATCACTGGGCAAGTCAGCGTCACCTGAGCCCCTGGGACGGGGGTCTCTGGACCCGGCACTGGGTCATCAGCTCAGACCCCGTCCCAGGTGATGTCCTGGGGGAGCGGGCAGAGTGCAGCGACCGTCCCAGGTGGGTGGGGGGTGCAGTGACCGAGGGTGAGAGAAGGAGCTGTGGTCCCCCACGGCCGGGGACGCCACCCCAGGAGGACCACCCACGAAGCGTCCCGAGGGCCGGCTGCCCCCTCTGCAGAGCAGCCTCTATGCACACGACAGTCGACAGTCAGAACTGGGGGTGCTCACCAGCGGACCTGAAGGTTACCCAGACTGCCGGGGTGGGGGCCACTGCAACCACAGGGCCCGTGAACGTCGAGGGGTCGGAGGGGGCAGAGAGACACCAGGGACGTGTGGAAGAATGGTCCGGAGAGGCGCAGGCGTGCTGACTGAAGAGGGGGGGCAGGGACCGGCTTCTCACGGCTTCTCCCAGCTTCTCCCAGCTTCTCCCAGCGTGGCCAGAAGGACTTCCGACCTTCAGCAACGTCGCAGGATGAGCTGGTGTCTCAAACCCCTCGGCCAGGGTTCCTCTGTTGTGGCAGCTGCAGGAGCCTCGGACACCCGCCCCTCCTCGGCCCCTGCCTCCCCATGTCACCGACAGGCGATCCCCCTGTGCCAGGCACCGGGCAGCCTGTTCGCAGGGGACCGGACCGCACTGCGCCCCGGAGCGTGGGGACTCAGCACGCTGGCCCTCAGAGGCTCCTTCCCCTGCGAACCACAGGGAGGCACTTGGAACCAGGGTCAGCCTGTGACCCCGGGCAGGCCCCTTGGCCTCGGAACCTGGGGCACAGCCCGTCACTGCCGAGCCCCCGTGTTCTCGGGTCTCTGTGGGCAGGGTGACGTCCTGCACACGGAGGAGCCCAAAACGTCGGGTACACGGGCGGCACTTAAGAGCTCACCCCTCCCGGTGGCTCTCGGTGGCCGGGTCTCAGGCCGCCACACCGGAGGGATCTGTGGGGGAGAGCCGCCCTCTGGAACCGGGGCAGCGACCAGGGGGAGCTGCCGATCCGTGACCATGTCTCGGGGGCTGCCTTGGGGACGGGTGGCGGGGTGTGTTCAGGTCACTGCCATGGGCCCCTGGGGGCAGGGCTGCCCTTGAGTGACGAAGGCAAAATGAGCCCCCATCCTGGGCCACCGGGCTGGGCACGGAACCCATCCTCGCGTGGGACTTGGTCTGGGGCGCGCTGCGGGGGCTCAGGGGAAAGCCCAGAGCCGCCCCGTCGGCCGAGGCCCTGTGCGCCCGCTGGGGGCAAGGCTGGGGGGTGCCGTGAAGCAGCTGCGCTGCCCAGAGACGCGGTGACCCCGGTGCACAGGCTGGTTGGGGCCCGGGCTCTGCTCGCCGTCCGGCAGCCAGTGTCTGGCTCTGGGAGGACAGCTCGGTGTCAGGAGGAGCACCCGGGCGCTGGGGCCGGACAGTCTGGGATCCCGTCCCCCGAGCCTGCCCGGCGTGGGGAGTCAGCCGGCTCCGGGTCGCGGTCGGGGTGCACGGGCCGTGGGCGCAGAGCTCCGCCCGGACGGGCCGTGCGACCCGCGGTGGCTCTGTCCCAGGTCCACGGAGTGAAGGGGGTCTTCCTGGCGAACCAGAAGAGAAACGGGGAGGTGGTGACGCTGATAACCTACAACAAGGGCCGTGACTGGGACCGCCTGCGGCCGCCCAGCGTGGACAGGAACGGGAAGCCGACCAACTGCCAGCCCGTGAGTGCCCCCACCCCCTCACGCCCCTGTGGGTGGGGCGCACGACCTGGCTAAGGGAACCCCGGGGTCAGAGGTGGGGACGTCTGAGCCGGCCCCTCTGCGAGGCAGGGAACCCCGGTGTCTCTGGGCCTGGCGCACAGGGTCACGGGGACCCCTTGCTTCAGAGGAGAGTTCATTCGAGGGTGAAGTGTGTCCCCGAGTTCTGGCCGCAGCGTGGCTGGGCCCGGCCACCCCAAACTGCACCGTTGCGGTGGGGGCTCTGCTCACACGCGGGGGCGGGCTGATAGGGGTCTGCTCTGTGTCTGGGGTCCTGCCCCCAGACCAGCTCAGGGCCACAGTGGGGGTGGGGATGGGGACAGACCTGCGTGTGTGACACCTCCGAAACCCCACTGGCCGGCGTCCGGGGCAGGAAGGCCCTGCCCGAGGAGGCGGGGCGGGGCGGGGGCACAGCCCCGACGTCATCCCAGCGAGCAGGGGTGCAGGTGCCCAGCGTCTCGGCAGCCTGGGCGCGGGGACCGCTGCCTTTCCCCGGGGCCCGTGCGCGGGCACAGGAGACCCGGGCGGGAAGAGGCTGAAGGGACCCCACGTGCTCCCGGGGAGCTCACCGGCACCAGGCCCTGCCCCACGGGGGCCCCCCAGAGCAGGAGAAGGCCCGGAGTCGGAGCCCCACCGAGCTGCGGCCTCCGTCCCTGCTGATGTCATGCTCCCGAGGCCTTGTTGAGAAAGGAGGGAAGACGGGGGTCCCCTGTGGCTTGTGGGGTGGGTGACGTGAAACCCAGAGACCCCAGCACAGAGCAGGCGGGGGGGCCGAGCGAGCCCCCTCCTTTGGGACCGCACCCTTCCCCACGCTGCCCCGCAGCAAACTCCCACCGACACCTGAAAACGCAGCTGGGTGTCCCTCCCCTGGGAGGCCCGTCACAGGCAGGGCTGGGGGGCGGGCCCTCTCTCTGTAAAGAGAGCAACAGCCGAGGTTCTCAGGACCCAGGGCTTCGTCCCAACAGGGACGCGGACCCCAGTGGGGTCCTGTGGCAGCCCCGCCTGGGCAGGGACCCGGCCGGGCAGAGCCTCCCAGCCAGGGGCGGGTGCACTGCTCTGCCGAAGCCCCTCCTCAGCGGGTAGCGGAGGGGACAGCCCACCGACCAGCTCCCGAGACCAGAGTGGCTGTGGCTGGGCTGGTGTCTGCGACGTCATTGGCCAAGTTCAGCCACGTGAATCCTTCAGAGCGAGTTTTTACTGAGAATAGATTCTCCTCGTCATCAACAGCGAAGCTCAGCGAGGGTGACCTTTTTGAGCTTTGTGTCCCAGCCCTGAAACAGTCAAGGCAGGAGCGAGGTGGGGGTGCGCGGGCCTGGCGGGCAGGCGAGACCCCCGAGCGCAGAGGACGAGGTGCGGGAGCCCAGCTGGGCGCGAAGGCCAGGGCTGGGGGGCCCGAGGCCGTCTGTGAGGTCCCCGGACTGCGTCCTCACCCGGCCACGCGTCCCCCCTGCAGGGAGCAGGGCGACGTCCCCTGAGGATCTGTTTCTCATCGCGAAAGGGGTCGCTGTTAGTGACAGCGTACGGGAAAGCGGGAGAGCGTGAAAGGGGATGGGGCGCAGCAGCCGGGGTCCCCCGAAGTCACAGACGCTGGGCATCTCTCTCTGCAGCTCACACGCAGGTTAACAGCTCGTCACCGCGGTCCTGGCACGTGTGTGGCGTGTCTGTCTTCCCTTTTCTCCGCAGTCTGGGCCACGCATGTTCTCCCGGGCCGGTGACGGGACCTCCCCCTCGCTGACGGGGAGAGGGGGCTTTTCAGACGGGCGAGGGGCACGACCAGATGCTTCAGGGCGATGGGTCCCACTGGGCGGGGACTCGGAATCTGTCTGCATCTTTCTTCAGGGTGAAAACCCACTCGTGCTGCAGCCACGGTTACTTCTCAGACGTGGGCTGAGTCAGGACATGGGTCCCTGGTGGGCGGGACGCCTCGCTCGTGGACAGGGTGGTGCGGCCCCCTGTCCCTGGATCTCTCGGGCTTTGGGGGACGCTGCGCTAGTGCACCAGCCACTCCTGTGAGCAGAGGGGCTGGAAAGGGGGGCTGTGCGCCCGCCCGAGCCCCGAGGGCACCGGGGCCACCTCCTCGGGACGGGCCACTCTGCCCCGCCGCCCGGGGCCCCGCCTGCCTTCCAGGTCTCCCGCCCTCGCCCTGGGTGGCGCAGGGGTCCCCTCCGTCTCCGACAGTACCTACCCCAGGACAGCTGTCTGGTGACCCCTGCAGGCCCCTCCAGGTCTGCCCTGTGTGTCCCTGCCCCGGACCCCGTGCCCGGTCCCTGGGGGGGACCGAGGGGTCTCACAGAAGATGCTAACTCAGCAGCCTGCTCTTCACTCGGGAGGGGTCGGGAAACCCAGAGGGGCGGTGTCTTACCATCCCGCGGGGTTCCCGGACAGGGCTGCCCTCGGTGACTCGGTGACCAGGCCCCGGCCGCGGGGCCTGCCGCCTTCGCCCCGGAGGGTCGCCGGCCCCCCGCGCGCCTTTGCAGAAGGGCAGGGCCTTCTTTCAGCTGCGTTTGCCGCCTTTTTTCTTCCCTGGCTCTGCCACTTTGTTGAGATGTGACTCATGTCCCCTGTGACTCACCCGGTTAAAGTGCGCAGCTCAGGGTCTCAGCGGCTTCTCGGGGCGGGACCGTCACCACAGCCCGCCGAGAGCGTTTGCATCGCCCCCAAAGGACACCATACCCCTTAGCCCCACCCGTCCCCACCCACCTGCCGGTCCCGCCGTGCGGCCCCCGCCCCTGGCGACGGCTCAGCCCCGTCTGTGCAGACGCCCTGCTGCGACGCCTCGCGTGGGCGCGTCTGAGCGCCTGGTGCAGCCGGCACAGGCTGACCCTGCATGGACAGCGCGGCTCCGCTCCCCCTGCGTCCGGCCCTGGGACCCCCCGCCCCGTGCTGTCGACCTGGATCCATATCCAGTTTATGGAACAGTTGCGTTGTAACTTAGGGTGACGTGTGTGAGACAGACTCAGTTCCTGGACCAGAGGAAGGGCTATAAAGCGTGAAATGAGGACGGGTTTGGCCGACAGCGTAACACAGTGAAGGCGACGGGATTCCAGAGCGGCCTCACGTCCCTTCCCGCGCCCTGGGGGGTGAGGGCAGCAGCACCCTGGTCTCCATCTCGTACACAAGGGACCCCAGGCCCGAAGGGCCCCATAAAAATGGGCGGTCCCTCCGAAGTTCAAGTCTGGATCTCTGGGTGCTCGGTCCTGTGGTATTTCTAAACTGGGGATTTTTTTTAAAAAGAGAGAGAGAGAGAGAGGGCCATCGGTCAGTGGGAATGGCTGTTGAAATGGTTGTAACTGGGGTTCTGCCCCTCCTGCCAGGGCGCCAGCAGGTGCTGGGAGGGAGGCGGCTCAGGCACGCCCCTCCCCCTTTCTCACAGAGGGCGCCGGCCTCGGCGTGTGCTGTGGCTGTTCCCTGACGCCCAGGCTGTCAGGGCTGTGTGCCAGGCCCCCAGGAAAGGCCCCAGGTGGGTGAAGGGATGAACGGGCATGCGGACCACGCGGGCTCTGGGAGCCGCGGCCCGTGGCCCGGCGCCCCCGGCTGGGCGGCCCACGCCGGCGCCCACACTGGGAACACGGCCCTTGGAGAGGCCCCCGGCCTCACCTGAGAGCCAGCCACCGGCCCGGCCCTGACAGCCGTCGCCTCGGAGCCAGTCCCAGCGCCTCTTGTCACCCTCCACCCCCTCCTTAGGGGTGCTCCTGGCCCTGCCTGCCCACCCAGAAGGCCACGGGGTGAATTTGGTCTCGGGGCTACCTTCCCGAGGGATGCCTGTCCCACCCCGGTGCTGACCGTGGCCTTCCTCCTCCTCCTCCTCCTCGCAGCCGGACTGCCACCTCCACCTGCACCTGCTCTGGCCGGACAACCCGTACGTTTCGGGCACCGTGCACACCAAGGACACCGCCCCGGGCCTCATCATGGGGGCAGGTAGGAGGCCGCCCTCGGCCTTGGGTGGCAGAAGCCACCGGTGCCCGAGGGGAGCCCAGTTATCAAGGGTGCACCTTGTTGCCATGGGTCTGGGTGATGGTGTGCGCACCGCGGCGGTGACATCCCTGGGGGCTCAGCTGTCGTGGACGACTGGAGGGGGGAATGCGTGGCCCAGAATGGGCACAGGACACGTGTCGACTGAATGGGAAGGTGGGTGGATGATGGATGGATGGATGGTGGATAATAGATGGTGGATGGATGGATGGATGGATGGTGGGTGGATGGATGGATGGATGGTGGATGGATGGTGGGTGATGGATGATGGGTAGATGGATGGATGGATGGTGGGTGGATGGATGGATGGATGGTGGATGGATGGTGGGTGGATGGATGGATGTTGGATGGATGGGTGGTGGATGGGTGGATGGGTGGATGGATGGGTGGGTGGTGGGTGGATGGATCGATGGTGGATGGATGGTGGGTGATGGATGATGGGTAGATGGATGATGGATGGTGGATGGATGTTGGATGGATGGGTGGTGGATGGATCGATGGTGGGTGGATGCACGGGTGGAGAGAAGGGTGGATGCATGCATGTATTGGTGCTTCGTTGGCCCTTGAACAAGAAGCCAGGCACACAAACCCTGTCACTCTGCTGGGAACTCACTTTGCCTGTGAGGGGACGATGCACCCCCGGTGGAATTCCCTACGACATCTGCACTCAGCTCTGGGTAGACGCTCCTGAGGGCGCTGCACAGATAAGGCTCGAACATCAGGTGCTGTGCCGGTCGCCCAGGGCAGGGGCCCGGGGACTGTGGGTGGCCTTCCAGAATGGCTTCAGGGTCCTCACCGTCCCCCATCTTCCTGGGACCCCGACCTCTGGTCCCTGCCAAGACCACAGGGCACAGCGAGGGCCTGGCAAGCACAGATCCTCAGACCGTGCCATGGTTCCAGACCCTTCCAGGAGGCTGCTTAGGGTGGGCAGCCCCTGATAGCTGCTGCGACCGTCCTGGAGGGCGCGCTCTCTGGTGGCCACCGTCATGGCGTGGGAGCCCCTGCAGGCTCGGGTCCCTCATCTGCAGGCTGACACTGGCGGGGACACCGAGTTAGGGCTCTTCCCACTCTAGGGTCACCCCCAGGGTGAAGCCCAAGCCCTGTAGCTGTCCTGGTGCAGGGGCTCATGGGAACCACAAGGAGGAGCCTCCTAGGTGTCCCCAGAATCCACTCAGCAGAGATTTCATGAGCACCTACTACGTGCTTTCTCTGCTGCTCAATTCAACTGCCCCAGGCTGCCCCAGACCCACCTCTGGCCTCCCCTGCCCCCAGCCCCCGGGGAGCCATCTCCAAAGGCAGCCCCGGGTGTTCTGCCCCTGCTGACGGCCCGAGTCCCGGGCCCGTAGCCTCATAAACCCACAGCCGACCACCACTGTACACCTGTCATTCTGGAGCCACACTCGACACCCAGGGGTCCCCTGAAGCGCCACCCAGCAGTGCCTGCCCCTGGGTCTGGCTGGAGCCGAGAGGCCAGCTTTCTGTGGGCAGGGCTGACCCTTTCCACACCCACTGGGCGGGGCCCAAGCCCAGAGGTTACAGCAGGCCGGTCGTTGGCAGGTGAATGCAGGCAGGGCACGCCGGTGGGGGGCTTTGCTGGTGGGAGCTGCGGGCCGGGCCCACGTACCCCTGTCTGGGGACTTGTCTGGCTCCGACCTTGGTTGGGGGGAGCGGGCTGATCCTGGCGTGACCCCGTCCCTTTCCTTCCGGGCCAGGTAACCTGGGCTCCCAGCTGGTGGAAAACAGGGAGGAGATGTACATCACCTCCGACTGCGGGAGGACCTGGCGGCAGGTAGGTGCCCCTCCCGGCCTGAGTGGCTGGGCACACAGCGCCCTCCGGCCACTGGGGTCACGGGGGTGACGGCCCTGACACAGCTCCGCACTGCACCCATCTTACCCTGAACCCCGCAGCCCGGGGAGTGAGTCCCAGGAGCAGGGTGGGTGGGGATGGCCCGGAGGCTTGGGCTGCGTGCCCCCTGGGGGCCAAGGTTGCACGGACAACCCCAGGGGTCTCAGCAGGGAGGCTGCTGGGTGGGCGGCGGAGTGACGCAAGAGAGAGAATGGGGAAGAGGGGGCTTGGGGGCCTCGGTGAGCCTGGGGGGCCGGGGGAGGCTCGGCGACACCCGGGTGTGGACCTGATGTAGCAGTACGGGGAAAGAAAGATGGGACAGGGAGAGAGCGTGACCCAGGAAGTGGTCCCCACGGCGGGGGACCCCACGAGGCGCCCCAGTGCTCTCCGCGGCATCCCCGAGGTCTCACGTGCTCAGACGGGAGGGGTCGGGGCCGAGGGCCGGCGTCACAGAAACGGTGGCCGGGGGAGGGGAGGCTGGCGGACTCGCGCTGTGCAGCCGCCCCTGCCGCTCAGCAGCCAGCCCGGTGCCCGGCCAGGAGAGGGCCCAGCTCCCTCTGCACTCCCGCTTCCCTCCAGGAAAATAGAAAAAGGCCTCGTCTGGCCTGCCGTCTTCACGGCGCGACACAGGGCGCGCGCCGAAGCCGGGTTCAGGCGGCGTGTTTCCGGCCCCGGGGCCGTGCGTCCCCTTCGCTGCTGCAGCCTCGATCGACGGTCCTGGCACTAGTTTAACGGTGTGCGAGAAACGAGGGGTTTGGAAAGGGCAAAGGGGACTCGTTGCGTTGTTTCTATTTCACGAACCCAGCGAAGCGCGCCCATGCTTTCCGGAAGGGCACGCCCGCCCGTCTGGCCGAGGAGCCCCGACCAGACAGACGGGCTGACGCAGCCGAAGCCTCCTCGCTCCGTGGAAACCGCCGGCAGGCGTCCCCGGTCCACGGGTGTCAGGCCGCTTGCTCGGGCCGCCCGCTGGAATGTCCACGTGGGGGAGACTCTGCCCAAGGCTGGGCGTGGGGCCTGCCTTCAGGGGGTTGCCCCCTCCCCGAGTGACGGGGGGTTGTGGGGGCCCCCGTGTGCCGGGGAGGTGGGGAAGGGCACCCAGGTGAGCACGTGTGCGTTTGGGGCACGAGAGCTGCTGGAGCCCGATTGGGAGCTGACTGGGGTGGGGGACACCGGGGACAAGAGGGGACAAGGAGGACGAGAGCAGGCCAGGCTGAGGACCCAGCGGTCAGGCCCGCAGTGAGATGGCCCGCGGGTGCCCAGCCCATGAGCTGCGGAGGCCGGCGGTGCGCTGCTGACGGACACAGCGTTTTCAGGACGCGAGCTCCCGGGGGCGGTCAGGCACCGTGGTCCTGAAGCACACAGGGGGCCCCTCCTGAGGCCCGTTGGGGTGGGGCGGGAAGGGAAAGGAGAGATGGGGTGGGGCGCCTGCCCCTCCACCCCGCTGCCTGGGGCAGCGGGGCGCAGACAGCCGCAGCAGTGGGTGCTCAGAGCCCGCGTGCCCTGCCGCTCGCGGGGTCCCGGGCTAGTGAGAGCCGGGCTGTCTGTGTGCGTCCCCTCGGGTGTGTGGCAGGCGCCCGTCTTCCTGGTGGGCACAGGGGCGCCCCCTGCCTGTCCTCGAGGGAGGAAGGCGGCAGGCACGCGCGGGTGTGAGCTCAGGGCCCTTGTGCCCACTCGGTGCCACACCCAGCGGGCGGCTCGGTCCCCGGAGGTGAGTCCTGCTCGGGATCGATCGGGCTCTGAGAATGCGCTTTAGCTTCCCTCTCCTGTGGGATGCCCCCGAGTGGAGCGGGAACAGGGGTGCCCACCGTGCGGGCAGTGCCCCTGCAAATTCAAAGGCATCGGGAGCAGCGCCTGCGGCTGGCAGGTGTGTCTGCTGCTGTGTGCCTCTTGCTCAGCATCGCGGGACCGAGCATGGTTCCTGCCACCCACCTGGCAGCCCAGCTTCTCTTTGAATACCCCCTGCGACGGGGAGCTCACCCCTTCCTGGAGGAGAAGCCGTCTGCTTCAGAACCACTTCCCCCAGGCCCTGAGAGAGCTCTAAAGGGGAAATCTGTTTACATCACTGCCCCCTGCCCCCGATTCAACTTGGCCCGTCTCACTGACCTCTGGGGGTGGGAGTCCCAGCCACCACTGACCCTGGAGCCCATGCCGCCTCGTCCAGCCTTTCTCGTCCCTGGACACTGCTCTCTGTAACCTCCAGGCCCCGCACATACGCTTCCCCCTGCCCTGGCCCCTCCTGAGACCAGCCTAAATGCCACCTGTCCCGTGGCCCCTCCCTGGGGTGCCCGGTGACTCAGACCTCAGATTCACTGGGATCCCCTGTCATCCGTCCCCCAAACGTGGGCAGGACCCCGTGCTGTGCAGCGCCAGGACAGCCGGCACAACGGGTCCCAGCGATGGGACCCCTCGCCGCGGCACCCAAGTGGGCCAGTCACTGTGTGGCAGTGTTCTGCTCCCTGGGGGTCTCTCCCTGGGCTGTGGATACCTGGGGGCCCAGACTTTCCTTTCTGCCTCTGGTCCCAGCACCCCAAAGGGGGCCTGGGTCTCTGGGTCTGTTAGGTGGGCAGGCGGGGTGGGGAGAATTGTGACAATGTCTCCTTCCCAGCACCCTAGAGAGTGCCAGCGGTCACCTCCCTCAGGAATCTCGGGCCCTATTGAGGTAGCCTCAGGCAGCGTGCTTATCCGAGCTCGGGCTAGGACAGAGGGCGCCGGGCACACCGAGTTCTCTGATCCCCTGTGGCTGTGGCCTTGGAGTCGGCAGGAGTGAGCTCCGTGGGGCAGGTCTGGGGAAGAACGAACGGCATTAGTGCCCTGGCACTGATGGGACCAGGGAGGGCTTCCTGGAGGAGGCACTAGGGAGGGCTTCCTGGAGGAGGCAGCGCTTGAGCTGAGCCTTCATGTCAAGTCGGGGTTGGTGTGTGTCCGAACTGCTTTTCTAAATTCCGTTCGGTCCCAAATTCGTGTTGTCAGCCTTTTTGGTGCGTGGTGTTTCACAGAGAGGACCGCCACAGCACGTCCTTGCCACGTCCTCTCTCATGTCACCCACTGGCCTGGAAACATTCGTCCCCCGCCCACCCCACATGTGCCGAGCCTGGGTGCCTGACCCAGCGTGGGGACGGCCCGGGCGCGCGGGGGCCTCACACCAGCCCTGGCCTGCCGACACCCCCGGCCTGCGAGCGGATGGTCCTGCTCCCCAGGAGCGACCCCGACCCGAACACCCTGCAAGCCTTCTCAGGGTGCCGTCCCCTCCCCCCGCAGGTGTTTGAGGAGGAGCACCACATCCTCTACCTGGACCACGGCGGTGTGATAGTGGCCGTCAAGGACAGCTCCATCCCCTTGAAGATCCTCAAGTAACGTCGGGGGTGGGGCAGCACTGGGTGTCGGGGCGGGCGGGGCTTCTTCCTTTCACCTGGGAGCCCCTCCGAGCGTTCCTCAGAGCGGCCTCCTCACGGGCCCCAGGACCACGGCTCTCAGCCCCACCAGCTGCCGGTGGCGGCGAGCTCAGCACGCCCTCCCCCGCAGCTGCTCCTGGCCGGGCGTGGGGAGACAATGAAACGGGGATGACAAGCCAGAGAGAGCCCGAGGGAGGCCCCACCACAGTCTGGGGGAGCAAGGAGGGCTTCCTGGAGGAGGTGACGTTTAGCATCAATAGGAATCATTTAAGTAGAGGAGGCAGGGCCAGACAAGGAAGCCAGCAGCCTGTGCCCAGGGGAGGGCCGGTCTGCCAGCAGCTGCAGACACCCGAAAGGCTGTTGTGGAGAAGCAAGAGCAGGTATGAGCTCTGGGTCCAGAAGGCAGAGTTGGGAGCTGCCAGGAAGCCCATATCACTTTAGTCTGAAAACGAGCTTTCCCCACTCAGAGCTGGCAGCATCGTAATAACACTGCATTGGGACACAGCTGTTGTCCCTGGCCTAGCAACCCCCAGGCCAGACTCCGGCATTGGGTGGGTCTGCCGTCCGGGGGCACCCAAACAGTATACCCGGGGCTCCCTGGCTTGGGGCTGGCAGGCGACCACTGCGGCCTCCCAGGAGAGAGCAAAGTCAGGGCTCCAGCCGGGTGCTGGGCGGGCCCTGGGGCCCGCTCACTGTTCTCCCAGCCACCTCAGCTGCGTCCCGTGGGGCTGCCCGCCCTGGACACGGGGAGGGCTCCTGCCACCTGGTGGACAGTGGCACTCCCCCGGCAGGTTCAGCATGGACGATGGCCACACCTGGAGCACCTACAACTTCAGCAGCACCCCCATGTTTGTGGACGGGCTGCTGAGCGAGCCGGGCGAGGAGACGCTGGTCATCACGTGAGTGCCCCGGGGCCGGGGGTGGCGCTGGCCCCCACGTGGGCCTCCGCGGCTCTGAGAAGGACTCTACACCGACCGCCAGCCTGCCCGCCCTCGCACTCACCTCCCCTCATCCCCCTACGCCATCTCTGACGGCCACGGCGCCCTCCCGCTGCAGCCACGGGAAGGTGGCCTCTAGGCCAGACACACCCGTCACCTGCCCAGGTCACCTGGCTGTGGAGAGGCGGAACCAGGAGTCAAGGCTGCCGCGGTCCAGCTGACAATTCCTGTGCTGTTACCCTTGTCCTTGCTCTCATTACGGGCCGTGGGCCCCTGTGAAGAACTCGTGGGCATGCTGGACAAGGAGGACCTGAGTCCAGTGCCGGGCGGGGCCAGGCTGCGGGTCCTGCACCGGGAAGCTGGCGCGACCCTGGCCTGGGCCAGGCCGGCGTCGGCGGCTGCAGCAAGCTGCAGTTTAGCCCCAGAGTGGCCCGGGGTGGGGGGAGGCTGGAGTGGTATCGCGGGCCCCACAGTGCCGGTGGGGACTGCGTCCCTGAGCGGGGACGGGACGGGCCCCAATAAGGCGGCCCCCTCTTCCCCCGCAGCATCTTTGGCCACATGAGCTACCGCTCAGAATGGGAGCTGGTCAAGGTGGACTTCCGCCCCTCCTTCTCCAGGACGTGCCGCGAGGAGGACTACGGCTCCTGGGAGCTTGCCGACCTGCAGGTGGGGCCGGGGTGCCGGCTCGGCAGGCGGGCAACCCTGGGCCCATCCGCCCGGCAGAGGCCCCACCCCCGGGCTGTGCAAACCTCTCCTCTTCCCAGAGGTCTTCCCGGATCCCTGACTGTCCTGGGACGCCCAGTTCTTCTGGGGTTTTCCGGCCCCTTCTGGGTGCTTGGGCTGCTCTGGGCTCAGTCACACTTGGGGGGCACAGGTCCTCAGGCCCCAAGCCACCCGTGGAATGAGATGTGCTTGGGGTTCAGGGCTGTCCCGATCGAAGGAGGGCGACAGGGTGCACGTGCCGTCTGTGGCCTAACGCCCCTGAGCCGACCGGGGCGGCCCCCTCCCCACGACCCCAGCACACAGCTGTTCCTACAGCATCAGCGGTAGTGTTCACTCTCGCGGGAGGGAACGGGACCAGAGATGGCCTCCCCTGTGGTTCGGGTCCGGCTGCGCCCCCAAAGGGGTGGCGGGGAGGCCGTGATCGCGGAACGGGCGCCCTGCGCCTGGTACTGCCACAGCGCCTGTTTCGGGGTCACTGGCAGAGGACTCGCTGTGTGACCACAGGAGGGCTCCGGGCCGTGGCTCGTCCCAGCTTCTGCAGGGACTCTGGCAGCCCCGGGGCCCGAGGAACTTAGAGGGGCCCTGTTTCCAGCAGCTGTGTCCCCTCAGCCCGGATGGAGCCTGAATGGCACTTCCTCCAGGAAGCCTTCCCTGACCACCGGCCCTGGGACCCCGAGCCTTCCTCCAGGAGTGCTTGTGGGTGGCGAGGGAGGGAGCCTGCCCCAGCCTGCCCTTAGCCGTGCCCCCTTCCTCCTGGGCCTTGGTCTCCCCATCTGTGAAAGGTGACAACACCGCCTCGTGCCGCCACCGCAGGGCGACCGCTGCCTCATGGGCCAGCGCAGGAGCTTCCGCAAGAGGAAGGCGACGTCGCTGTGCGTCAACGGGAGAAACTTCACGTCGGCCCTTGCGTCCCGCGTGTGCCCCTGCCAGGACTCCGACTTCCACTGGTGAGGACCCGCCCCGGGGGTGGGGCGCAGGGCACAGGCTGGGAGGGCCGGGCCGCCGCCCCTTCTGCGACCTGGCCTCCGAGTCCCCGTCACTCCCGCCCCGTTCCGAGGCTAGAACTGGGTCTCGAGGCCCAGCCCGCACTGGAGGAAGGGGCGTCGAAGGACACCGGGCCTGTCGGGGAAGCCAGTGCCGCGTGGCGGCCCGCCCACCGCGGGGAGGAGGAGCCAGGACAGCGGAGGGCACGTTGGGACCAGCTGTGCCCGCCCAGCCCCTTCTCCCCCAGGCCGGGACTCTGCTCCCTGCCCTGCCTCGGTCTCCCGTGGCGCCCACCGCCCACAGGAAAGTGTCCGAGTCCCAGAGACCAGCTCATAAGGCCTCTGGCCCCTGCCTGCCTCCCTTCCCGGTTGTCCTCACCCCTCGCCATCCTGCCCCTTGCATCCCGCCACCTCCACCTGTGCCTCCGGCACCAGCGCAGAGGGGGCCGGTCCCCCTGCAGTGCCCCTCTCCTCTCTTTCCCTCGCTGTCTCCTGCTCTTCCTTTGAGACTCAGCTCACCACCTCCAGGCAGCCTTCCAGGACTCCCAGGCTGGGCTCAGCGCTCTCCTGCGAGCTCCCAGCATCCCCTTTGCACCCCTCCCCACCTGGGACACACTGTGGGCTCCCCCGCCTGCGTCCTGCTCCAGCACAGGGGCCCAGAGCGGGCTGCTCTCTGCGCCCCTCCCCCAGGCCTGCCTCCCAACGCACGTGTTTTCCTCCCCCCAGCGACTACGGGTTCGAGCGCTCCCCCTTTTCCGAGTGCTTGGCCAACTTCTGGTTTCACCCGCTGTCGCCCCCTGACGACTGCGTCCTGGGCCAGACCTACACCAACAGCCTCGGGTGAGTGAGCGAGCGCGGGCCTCTCCTCGCCCGCTCCAGGGGCGGCGCCGCAGGGCCCGCCAGCCGCCGTCCTGCCTGGGGCCCAAGCTCCCGCGTGGGGTCGGGGAGGGACAGGCCAGGGCTGAGACGTCCCGTTAGCCCGGGCTCCTGAGGGTCACCCAGGCACTGACCCTCCAGGGCACTAGGGGCTGAGCCCGCGCTGGCCAGCAGCAGGGGGTGCCAGGCACAGAGCTGGCTCTGAGGGGAGACGACAGGCAGAGCAGGGCCGGGGGCTGGTTCCCCAGGGAGGTCACACCCTCTCCGGCCCTCCCGAGCCGGCAGTACCAGGCCTTCCCCACCTACCAGTGCAGGCGGGCGGCTCAGAGCTGAGCCGGAGGTGCTCACACTCTGTGTAGGGCTCAGCTCCAATGGCACTTCCTCCGGGAAGCCTTCCCTGACCACCTGCCCTGGGCCCGCGCTGCCCTTGTCTTAGAACACGCCGCTCTTGTCCTCACTTGGCCTGCCGTTCTCCCCGCTCTGAGGGCATCGGCCAGCGGGAGCAATCGGGACACTCGTCCCCACCACGGGCTGATCCTGTCCTTTGGAGGAGTGACGTGGTCCTGAAACGCCGGGTCCCTAAGCTGTGGCCCCGCAGCGTGCGGAGGCCTCGGCACTGCTCCGTCTGCAAGCCCAGCTTCCGACTTGCAGGGCTTGTAAGAACAAGTCCGCCCAAAAAGGGGGCCACCGAAAGGTGATTCAATGAACATAATGTTTTCATCTTTAAAAAAGTCTCTCTTCCCTTTGAGGAATTCTGAGAGGGAGAAAAAAGCCAATCGGCTTATTAGGGAGCCCTGTTACTGTCCCTAGGTGAGGGCCAGGAAGCAGGGTCAGACCTCACTGGCATAAATCCCATCATCCACCATCCATCCACCCACCATCCCTCCATCCACCCGCCCATCCATCCATCCACCATCCCTCCATCCATCCACCATCCATCCACCCGCCCATCCATCCATCCATCCACCATCCATCCATCCACCATCCCTCCCTCCATCCATCTTCCATTTATCCCTCCTTCCCTCCACCCACCTATCCCTCCCTCCTTTCCTCCCTCCCTCCCCCATCAGGCAGCCACAGCAGCCACTCCCAGAGCTTGGGAAGCAGGGACTCCTGTCTGAAGTGTCAGAGCTGGGCCCGTATCACAGGCGTGGAGTTTGTTTCATTCTGGGGTCACCATGTCTATGTTCTGGGCCCCGTGGTGCTGTGTGTGTGTGGTGTGGGGTAGCTCTTAGAGACTGTGCATTATTCCAGAGTATTCTAAGTGTCGGTGTGCCATAGCTTCCGAATGTAGACCCAGCACTGAGCGGTGGGTGCCAGAGGGGTCCCAAGCCTGGGGTGGGGGCTGGTGGCAGGACCAGGCGCTGTGGCCACAAGGCCAGCCTTCCAGCTCACCCCTGCGTCCCCCTTCCCCCAGCCCCACGCCTGTCCCCGGGCCTCTGCACTGCCAGTCCCATTCAAGGTGCGGCTTCCCCTCCCACTCACCCTCCTGATCTCAGCTGAGGGTCCCTTTCTTGGGGCCCGATGCCTGGTACCGCCCCCTCCTGGCGCTCCTCACGGTCCCGATTTACCTTGAAGTGGGACGGTGCGCCGAGACGGGTCTCCCCTCTCTGCGAGGGCAGGGCTGTGTGGCGCCGTGCGCCGTGGCACCTGGCACGCAGGTGTGCAGGGACCCCACCACACGAGTGGATGGGTGGTCCGGCGCCGGCCGGGGTGGCTCTCTCCAGGTGTTCACGGCACCGAGCCCGGGGCAGGGGAGTGCTCGCCGCAGCCACCCAGTGTC
Organism: Trachops cirrhosus; assembly: GCA_028533065.1. Classification (NCBI taxonomy): domain Eukaryota; kingdom Metazoa; phylum Chordata; class Mammalia; order Chiroptera; family Phyllostomidae; genus Trachops; species Trachops cirrhosus. The sequence continues at coordinate 1,958,000 of CM052538.1, read as the reverse complement.
AGGGGCAAGGGCGGGGTGGCCCCCGGCCCCCGGGCCCTCTGTCCTCCTGGGGACCGTGTTTCCCAGCAAGGCCATGGAATGCAGACTGGCTGCCTCAGGGGCCCCTCAGCAACGAGAACAGCAGCTGTGAGCAGTAGCAGCAGCATCACAAGTGGTCTGATCGGGCCGAGGAAGGGTCCCTGGTCTGAAGCAGGTCCCGCCCTTTCTGGCCGTCCACCCCCGAGCCCCCGTTTTCCCGCCTGTGAAGCAGGGCAGAGGGTGCCGTTGGGAGGAGCCAGGAGGAGCCGGTGCGTGGGGGTGTAGCCAAGAGCCACCCCGGGGTGACAGGCAGGTCCCCGCCCACCCGCCCGCCGCGGCGGCCCTGACCCGTCTCCGCCCGCAGGTACCGGAAGGCGGTGTCCAACGCCTGTGAGGGCGGCGTGGACCTGCAGCGGGGCCCGGAGCAGCTGCCGTGCCCCCTGACCCCGCCCCGCGGCCTGAGGGTCCGCGTCCGTGGAGAGGTGGCCGCCGTGCGGCCCTGGGAGGACGTGGTGTTCGAGGTGCAGCAGGAGCAGGTGAGTGCCTGGCGCGTGCCCGTGGGGCCGCCCGTGGGCGGGAAGCCCCTTCCCAGGCCCAGACCCCAGACCAGCGGAGAGAGAATGGAGTAGAGAAACGGGAGAGAGATGAGTAGAACGTGGCCCAGGGGACACGGCCTCAAACACGCATGCGGGGGCGTGTGCCTGGCGGTGACGTGGGGCTCATTCCTGTGGGTGGCAGTGGGGGTTTCAGACCTCTAATTACATTGATTTAGTTAATTCGGAATCTTAAGGACAGCAGGAAGTTAAAAACAAACGATTACTTGTAATCCCACAACCAAAGATAAATCCGGTCAATAGAAGATAAATGGGCAGATGGCGTGTCCAGAAGGTATCCAGTCGGGTAATGTGGAAACGGAGGCATTTACTGAAGAAGACACCACATACAAGAAACACTGTACACGGGACAGTGACGCCTCAGGCCCCTTCAAAGCAGGCACCTCGGGACCTCACACGGTTCTCCCGGTCGCCACCGGCTGCCCCATAGTATTTTCCTGAATCTCATCGATGGTCTGAAATCTCCTCCCTTCTAAAGGTGATTTTAGTTCCGGGAAAAAACAGAAGTTGCAGGGCACCAAATCTGAGCTGTGGCAGGGCTGAGTCACCTGGGTGATTTTATTTTGTGCCAAAAAACTCTACACGAGACTCGATGCACGAGCAGGCACGTTGTGATGAAGCTGCCAATCACCAGCTGCCCACAGCTGCGGCCTCTGAGTCATCGAATAGTTTCCACAGAGGAATGTTCAAGCTTAACGCAACATCTGATGCAGATTCTTTGCTCTCCTCGCTCAGTCATTTCGAATACGACAACCACACAGTACACGTGCTCACTCAACAGCATCTACCACCCCACTGACCAGTACAGTGAAGTCGTCACTGTTCACACATGTGCATCCAGTCCCCTCTCCTTGGCTGCCAGGTGACATCGATGTCACACAAACTGTTCTCGTTATGTTAAGAATGGCTGGATTTTTCTCAGACAGACCTCAGCACACACACGCGCGCACACACGTACATATAAATTTCCTGTAAGTCTGAGTCTTTCCTTTCTTTAGTACAAGGGTTACATTTTCTTCTGATTTGAAAGATACTATATAGTCATTATTGAACATTTGAAAAAACATAAAACACCGAGAATATAAACATCACCCGAACTCCTGCCCCCCGTGGTAACAGTGGTTAACTTGGGGGTTTCCTTCCAGTCTTCTTAAATTATTCTGTAGCCTGCCCATTCTTTTCAGATTATGTAAGTAACGACTGCGGGTTGTAGAACATTCCCCAAAACAGAAATTAGGAAAACGTGCGGGCGATTCAGTCACGGAAGAGCACTGAGTGGGAGTTGGAGCCACTGCTTCCACGGGGGGCGGGACGGGGCCCAGGCGCGGCCTCGTCTGGTTTGGGCGGCTCTGCCAGGCGTTCGGGTCTCTGTCTAGAAGGTGTCCCTCCAAATCCGGTGCTGGGGGGCCTTTCATGTTGGAGAGCAGGGGCCTGGGCCAGTGCGGGCAGGAAGCCGAGGCGGAACAGGACACGGAGCTGCCCGCCCGAGTGTGGGCCAGGGTGCCGGGCACCGCACACACACTGCCCCCCACGCCCCCCTTGCGCCCGTGAACCCGTTTGATAGCCGGGCACTGGGTCAGACCGTGATGTCACCGCGGGGGTCCCCGGGGACAAGTAACAGAGACGGCTCTGGGTCCCAGGTCCGGGGATTCCGGGCGGGCAGTACCGCATAGCCTGAGGGCCCTGGGCCTGAGGTTCCTGCCCTGAGCCTCAGGGGACCCTGGAGCAGAGGTGGATGGCTCCCCTCGTATGTGGCAGGATCCTGGGGTGGCCAGAAGATGAGGCCCCCTGCTTGGCCTGGGGCCCCCTGGACCCTCAGAGTGGACCCAGCCTCGGCCCCCCAGTTCCAGGACAGACTTCTAGGAAAAAGTGGTCTCTGCTGCCCCCTAGAGGCTGGAATCTTGGCCACTGAGTGCCATCTGTGATTCTAGGGGACAGGGACAGGACAAGCCTGTCAGCCCACTGCCCCCAGAGGGCCCTTCACTGCCTGGGGCCAGCGGAGGGAGGGGAAGGTAGGGGAGAACCGGAGGGGCTCATAGAAGGGAGAGCTCTCCCAGCGCACGCCACTGCCCAGAACCAGCCACCGGCTCCCTTCCTCGTGGAAGCCTGGGAGGGGTGTGGGAGTGTGGGGCGGGGCCTGTACACACACTCACACACACACTCACCGACTCACGTGCACACTCGCACGCAGACCCCCTGTACACCGACACGCACACTGTGCACCTACAGCGGCCCAGCCGGGTGTGGACAGAGCACTGGATGGGGGCCCAAGTGCGATGAGTGTGTGAGAATTGAAAGTAGGATCTGAGAGCCCAGAAGCAGCCCCACGCCGTGCGTCCCGGCGGCTCGGACACCCCCGTGGGGGGCGGCGGTCTCAGCAAACGAGCATCCAGTGAAAAAGCCGCGGCCAGGACCTCCCACCCGGCACAGAGTCAGCCCAAGGCGGACCGTGGGCTTACATGCCAAATGGAGAAGTGGAAGCCCTTTAGAGAGGAGATAGGGGAGCGTCTGGATCCAGGGCCAGGCAGGGAGGCCCAGGAGCTGACCCCCAGAACACTGTCCATGAGGGAGTTTGCTGAGAGACCGGGTAGCGATGCGAAAAGGCGAGGGGCCCCCAGGAGACACTGGGGACCACGTGCGCAGTGCGGACGCTCCCCAGACACATGTGTGAAGAGCTCTCGGGCTCGGTGGTAAGAAACAAGCAATCCAATTAGAAATCAGCAGAAGACAGCAAGGGCGTTTCCCCCAAGGGGTGTGCGAGGGCAGACGCGCAGGAGATTCCGACACCGCCAAGGAACCTCGAGGTCGACCTCAGCCAGGTGTGGCCATGCGCGGCCCGGACAGCTAGGAGGAGGAAGCGGCGACCCCGGTGCCGGTGGGGACTCGGGCTCGCTCGCGGTGGCCGGTGGGGACGCGAAGTGGGAACGGCCACTTTGGGAAGCTGGCGGTTTCGTAGGAACAGATGAACCTGCAGCTCCCGTGGGCTCGGCAGTGACGCCCCGGGTGTCTGTCCCGGAGACACGAGGACCTGTGTTCTCACCGGTTCTTGCTGGACACGAGCGTTCCTGGCCGCTGTATTCCTGAGAGCCAGAGACTGGACACAGCCCAGGTGTCCTCCAGGGGTGACAGGTGACACACGGAGCCTCCAGCCCGTGGAGTCCCGCTTGGCCACAGGGAGGAGCCGCCTCCTGGGACACACTCCCCCTGGGAACCTCTCCTGAGGGTCAGGCTGACAGAGGGGCCGGCGCCCAGCGTGGACACTTGGTCTGATTCTGTGTGGGACATTCCCATAGTGACACAATCACAGACACGGAGGGCAGGTTTGCGGCTGCCTGAGAGTCAGGCAGGTGACAGGAAGCGGTGTGGCCATAAAGGGCAGCAGGAGGGACCGAGCGGCGACCCTGTGGCCCTGCGTCCGGCTGCCAGTGCGGACTGCCTGGCACGGTGGTGGTGTCCCGTGCGGTGCTGGTCCTGAGGAAATGGGGCTCAGGGGACACGGGGGTCTGTCCGCTTCCTTACAATGACAAGTGTGGATTCCCGAGCCTCAGAATACAGCGTTTCCTTGTAAGTGTCCAGTAGGAGACCAGCGCCCAGAGCAGACCGGCGGGCAGCGCGCCCAGCTGCACGACGTTCCCTCCCGCCCTCCTCCCCGCCCCTCGTGCGTCCGCTTCTCCCGCAGTGAGGCTGCTCTGCTTCCCTGGTCAGGGAAAATCGGCGAGTGGTTCTACCCAGGGAACAGGCTTACACAGTTGCGTGTGCATCCGTGTGTCCATGGGAAGGCAGGGACACGGGGTGCCGGGGTTGGGTGCAGTGCCGACCCGAGTTGTGGACACAGCTCAGGAAACCCCCCACTTCCGGGGGCAAACTAGACCGCAGGCCTTGAGAACCTGCCTGTGCCCCGCCCAGCGCCCCGCTCCTTGCCGTGAGAACACGGGACGGGGAGCCAGCCCGCCCAGTTTGGGGCGCACAGTGCCTCAGTCTTCCGACCTGTGGAACGGGCACAATGCAATGATGTGTGGGTGCAGGTTCCAGAGGCTGTCGTGACGAAGGCCACAAACTGGGGGGCTTAGAACGACATCACTTCTCATAGCTCCAGAGGGAGGCCGCAGGTCCGAAATCGAGGTGCCAGCGGGCTAGGCATCTCTGGGGGTGCCAGAGGGGGTCCTTCCTGCCTCTTCCCACTACTGGGGGCTCCAGGTGTTCCCTGGTTGGGGGCCGCACCAGCCCAGCCGCTCCCCTGTCCTCGCGTGGCCTTCTGGTCTGTGCCTTGGATCTCCTTGTCCTCCGTAAAGACACCTGTCCTCGGACTCAGGGCCTGTCCTCGTTCCGTGTGCCCTCCCAACCAGCATCTGCAAAGACCCTCAGTCCAAACCAGGTCCCTTCCGGGGTCCCGGGCGGTTGTGAACGTGGGGAGCACGGACGCTATCCAACCCGTCCCCCCCCATCTGTGGAGAAGGTCGGCCTGAGGTCCGTGAAGTGGGCTCTCAGGGTCCAGGCGTGACAGGCGTGCAGTCAGGCCTTCTGCAGGGACCTGGTTTCCTGGGCGTCCCTGCGGGTCGGGGACAGGGCGGCAGCAAGGGGGACGGCTGAGGAGGGCGGGGGAGGGAGAAGACGGACGCCTGGCCTGCCGGGAAGCTGCCGGCTCCTTCGCTGGGTTCTCCGGGCCTCTGAGCGGCAGGCGGCCGGCACGGGCAGGCCGGTGCCCGCAGCGGGCGGCGTCGGGCGATGAGGCAGCGTGGGGGGGGGATTCGGTGCCGGGGGGAGGCAGCCGTGGTGGGAGCGCCCCCCGCACCGGCCGAGCCTTCGGGATCAGTCCTGGCGCTGCGTGGCCTGGGGCAGAAGGAAAAGTCAGGGGCCTCAGGGTCACAGGGGAAAAGGTTTTCTCCGTTGCCTTGGAGACTTGAAGAGTCTTCACACGCGTGCCCCTCCCTAGGGCTGTTACTGAAGCCCCAGTGTGCGCAGGGCCCCCGGGGCCTCCCTGCCCACCCCTGGCACTGCCTCCGGGGCCTCACCCTTGACCTCGCCACCATCCCCCTCTGCAGCTGGGTGATTGCCCCACAGTGTACCCCGGGCCCTGCTTCCACCCTCCCGCGTCTCCGGAACTCAGAGCCTGTCCGCCTGCCTCAGCCGCCACTCGGGGCTGGACCCGAGGGCAGGGCCGGTCGGTCCCCTGCCGGAGGGCAGGAGCGGGGGAGTGACCGAGTGGACAAGCCTCGAGGTCCGCCCCAGTGCCTCCCTGGCGTCGCCTGCAGGGCGACGTGCTGACCACCGTGTACCACGTGGACCTCGGCGATGGCTTCAGGGCCGTGTACTCGAACCTCACGCTGGCCGAGGAGCCCATCCGGCACGCCTACCAGGACCCCGGCGTCTACCGTGTGTCCGTCCGAGCGGAGAACCTGGCCGGGCACGACGAGGCGGTGCTCTTCGTCCAGGTCACAGGTGAGTGGTCACTCCTCGGGGGCCACGAGTCACTCCCAGTGACAGAGAGGACCCGGGCCTGGGGACGGAGGGTGTCCCGCAGAGCCACTGCTGGTCCCGCCACTGCCTGCCTCACGCCTTGAGGCCAAGGACGGGGAGGCACGCAGGCCGGGCTCAAGTCCACACCCCGGTGGTCTGCATAGTAGTCGTGGTGGGGGTGGTGATGGCAATGGTGACGGTGGTGACGGAGGCAGTGGTGGTGACGGGGGTGGTGATGGGGTGGTCACAGTGACCAATAAGCAGCCCTGAACAGCTGAGTGCCCTGATGCCCTCTAACCCCTGACCTTTTCTGGACCCCGCAGCCCGCCTGAAGGCCCTCTACCTCGAAGTGGTTCCTGCCATTGGCACCAACCAGGAGGTGAACCTCACAGCCGTGCTGCTGCCCTTGAACCCCAACTTCACTGTCTTCTACTGGTGGATCGGCCAGAGCCTGCAGGTACGCTGGCCCCGGACCGCTGCTGGCCCGGCTCCCCACCAGCCCCCGCCCACGGCAGCGCGAGGGCAGGACGCAGCCCGGGGTTGGACAGAAGGGCAGAGCATGGCACCGTGCAGGGGGGCAGGCGCGCACGCACCCCTTTCCTCCCACCCTGAGCACCGTGGTCCAAGTGCGGTCAGCACGAGATGAGCCAGCCCAGACCCTGCCTGGTCCCCAGGGGAAGAGACCTGAACACAGTGGGGGACCCAAGGTGGGGTGGGACAGGTGTCACGGGAAGGGGCGGCAAGGTGTCGGAGAGCCCCAGGGGAGGGCAGACCATTTCTAGTCTGCGGAGGGGTGGTCAGGGAAGGCTTCATGGAGGAGGGGTCACTGAGCTGGACCGGAGATCAGAGGCCTCACACAGAGCCCACGGACAGAATGCCTCCGGGGAGGTTCTGCAGCTTTTGCAGGGTTGGGCTGCCCATCCTCGGTCTGGGGCTCCCCAAGACCCAGGGAGAAGCCTCCTTCGCTCAATCAGCCAAGGGCAGCCCCGTACCCCCAAGCTGAGCACCCCCTGAACAGCAGCGAGAGCCCAGACACAGGGCCAGGCTGGGAAAGGAGGGCTTGCAATGATGTTCCTGGGAGTGGGGTGGGTCTAGGCAGGGGTTTGGGCTCTGGGTTCGAATCACAGCTTGACCACTGTTCGCCAAGCTCTCCGGGCAGGTCACTGCACCCCCCAGGGCCTCTGCATCCCCATCTGCGAGGTCCACGGTAATGCTGCCTCCAGTCGTGACGGGTGCACAGGCTGGGTGTTGCGCTGGGTGCGGCGCCACAGCTGAGCGGGGCTGGGAAGGTGGGCGGGGGTCAGTGTGGAGGCCCAGCCTGAGGCCCTCCTTCTCAGAGGTCCTCATAGGAGACTCAGGACAGCCTGGGAGGGCGTGTGTCCTTGCAGGTGTCTCTGGGGTGCGCAGCATGCCCGCCCCCCCCCACCCCCCGCTGCTGCCCCATTCACTAACGAGAGCAGGGGACGGCGTTGTCAGTGTGGCCCTGGGCCGCTGGCTGACCACAGCGCCAGCCCTCCCGTGGCCTGGCCCTGACTCTCCTGTGTCCCCACAGCCCTTGATGTCCCTGAATAACTCAGTGACGACGCGGTTTGCGGACCCAGGGGACGTGCGTGTGACCGTGCAGGCCGCCTGCGGGACCTCCGTGCTGCAGGACTCCAAGGTCATCCGCGTGCTGGGTGAGTCCCTCCCGGACGGACAGCGCGCCCTCTCCGGCTCCGGCCACCTGGGTGCGGGGTCGGCGGCTGTGTGGAGACGCCCGTTCTGCCTCGGTGCCCCGTTTACCGGTGCTCGGTGGGCTCCGAGGCCCTCACAGCAGACGTGGCGATAGAAAACGACCCCTAAGAATGGAAAGGACACCCCACGAGCGTGCTGTGGCCTCATCGTCACACCGACGAGAACTCCCTTTGCTTTAAGAGCGAGCCTGTCCTGGGCTCAGCAGCCTCGGCCGGTGGCCAGTGGGGCCGCCCCTGGCCACTCCCTTGGCTCCCGATGGGCACCGGCCGTGAGCCGAGCTGCAGGGCAGCGCCGGGCCGGCTCTTCAGCCACAAGCAGCTGCGCATGCGCAGCAGTGATTCGGCGTCGGCTTGGGTGAGCGGCACCGCTGCACGGGACCTCCCCGGGACGCACTCAGTTCACAGCCGGGCTTGCTGTGGTGCCCCTCCCCCGCCCCCACCCCGGGCAGCCACTGCCCTGTCCTCTGGGTCGGTGAGATCACGTGTTGGGGTCGTGGCTGTTTTCCCTCCCGCGTACAGGTGAGACCCCACTTTTGTCTGGCTTCCCGCGTTATTTACCGGAGCCCGACGCCCTCTAGGTCCGTCCGCGCCTGCGGAGGTCGCATAACTGTCGCCGGGCGTGTGTGCCGCCGCCTCTTCTCTCGCTGGTCTGTCGCGGACACCTGGGCGGCTACGCCCTGGCTGTCCTGAGCCACGCTGCAGGGAGCGGGGCCTGTCTGTATCTTTGCGGGTGGGGTTGCTGGACCACGTGGCCGTTTTATTTTCAAGGACCCTCCGCACCGCCGCCCACGCAGCTACAGCAGCTCACACTCCCACCGACCGGGCACGAGGGGCCCCGCTCCCCACACCCTCGCCCCCACGTGTGTCTCGGGTCTCTGTGCCGTCGGCCGCTCTGGCAGGTGTGGGGGCGGGTGTCGCTGCGGTTGTGACTCGCATTTCTGACGGTCAGCGTGCCGAGCGTACTGTCACGCACCTGGCTGGCCGTCTGCGTGTCCCCTTCGGAAAAATGTGTTCAGGTCCTCTGCCCTTTTTAAAACACCTGGATCGTTTGGGTTTTTGCCATTGAGTTGTACGAGTCCTTTATATATTGTGGATGCCTCACCAGACACACGATCGCAAACATTTTCTTCCGTTTGGTGGGTCGCCTCTCTCGCCTGCTGACGCTCTGCTTTGCGGAAGCGTTTGGTGTGACGTGGTGCCACGTGTTCAGTTTTGCTTTCGCGCCTTTGCTTTTGGTGTCAAAGCCAAAAACTCACCGCCAAGATCAATGTCAAGAAGCACACTGGTGCCCTTTTCCTTGTAGAAGTTTTACGGTTTCAGCTCTGACCTATCGAGTCAGTTCTGTGCTGGTGAAGACGGGCCCCACTGCGTTCCCTGGCACGGGGCGTCCAGCTTCCCCCCACCGTGCACCGAACAGCATGCCCCGCCCCCTGCACATTCTCCGCCCCTTGGCCATAGGTTAGTTGACGCGGAGGCGGGGTTATTTCTGGACTGTCCATTCTGCTGGGCGGGTCTGCGCATGTGCCCTCTGCCAGCACCGCGCTGCCTGGGCCGCCGCGGCTGCGTGCTGTGGTCTGGAACCCGCCCGCGGTGCAGCTCGCTCCGTCTCAGGATGGCTGTGGCTGCTCCGGGCGTTCTGCGGTTTAATACGCATTTTACAGTTGCTCTGCGTCTGTGGAAAACTGCCGTTGTTTTTTCCACTGCTGTGAAAGAATGTCATTGGAATTTCTTCTTAATCCTCAACCGAGGACGTGTTTATTGATTTCAGAGAGAGAGGAAAGGAGGCAGAGAGAGAGAGAGAAACATGGATCCATCGCCTCCCTTACACTGCCTGACCGGGAATCGAACCCGCAGCCTTTCAGTGTGTGGGATGACGCTCCAACTACCGAGCCCCCCGGCCGGGGCGTCGCTGGAACTTTGATAGGACTGCATTGAATCTGTAGATTGCTTTGGGTAGTACGGGCATTTTAAGAGTATTAATTCCCTGGTCCGTGAGCACAGAATATCTATTTGTGTCTTCAACTTTTTTCCGTGGCGTCTTGTAGTTTTCGGCGCACGGGTCTTCCGCCTCCTTGGTTAGATTTATTCCTCGGTGTTTTATCTTCTTCGCCGCGATTGTGGACAGATTGTTTTCTCAGCTCCTCCCCCTGGCGGCTCACGCCGGTGTGCGGAGATACGGCGGGGCTCTGCGCGGTGGCCTCGTCTGCCGGGGCTTTGCCGAGTTTCTGTCAGTCCTCGCCAGCTTCCGCGGAGTCTCTCGGGTCTTCCGTAGGTGACATCGTGTCACCGGTAAACGGTGTGTTTCAGCGTTCCTTTCCAATGTGGTGCCCTTGGGAGAGGCTGAGCGTAGAGGTCACCAGAGGGGCGAGGTCTCCTGGCCCCTCCGAGGAGAACTCCTCCCACTTCCCATGTGAGGAAGCTGGGGGGGCCCCGTGCTCCGCTCCTCTCTGCACCCCCCACTGTGGCTCCACAGCAGGCCTCTGAGTCAGGGACCCAGGATGCGAGCAGAAGAGGAGGTGGGGCCTCTGCCCTCCAGGACTCTTACTGTGGTGGGGATACCCACCCGGTACAAGTCTATGGATCCTGGGGGGACAGGTGGCCACCCTGGAGTGGGGGTGTGTCCTTGGGAGTGAATGGGGCAAACCTCGGGCAGGTCCGGCATGTGCCGGGCCCCCCACCCCTTCTCCTCCTCCTCCCCCACCCCTCCTCCTCATCGTCTTTGTCATCGCGGAGCTTGCGACTACTGTTCTTAGATGGCGGCCAGTGACAAGGGCGCTGCCTGGGGCAGCTTTGGACACACAAGACGAGGCCTTAGTTTCCAGAACTGGGCGTGGGGTCCGGGCCCAGGGGCCGGCCGGGGCCGTCCAGGGTGTGGGGCCTCCCGGGAGGAGCCGAGCCCGCCCGCCTGCACAGGGCTGACCCTCCCCGCTCTGCCTCTCCCCAGCTCGGTTTCAGGTCCTGCCGCTGCAGTTCTCCCAGGGCCTGGACGCCTACAACCCCAACACCCCCGAGTGGAGAGAGGAGGTCGGCCAGCTGGTCACCCAGCTCCTTGCCAAGGTACCCCGCCCCACCAGTGCCACTGCTTTCCCGGCACCTGTGGGGACCTAAGCAAAGCTGGGTGAGCTTTGCTTAGCCATGTGAGCCGTGGACCCGGGGCCCCGGGGCAGGGCTGGGTAGGCGCGGCCACCACTCAGTCCCACGAATGCAGCCTTCAGCCCGGCTGGTGGGTGCTGAGGAGCTAGCGAGGGCGGCCGCATGGCTCGGGAGCACAGGAGGCCGATGGCACCTGCAGGGCGGGCGCAGGCCTGCACCCGCCAGGCACATCTAGTGAGCGCCAGCTGTGTGCGCAAGACACGGCCGCCGCTGTGCTCTCCAGTGGTCCAGAACCTCCTTAAAGCGATTTTCTCTTCTGAGCCAGGCCCTGGACGCAGGGCGGAGACCCCGTGGGCTGGCTGCCCTCGGGAAGCCCACGGAGAGCTGACAGGAGGCGTGCATCCGGGCGGGCGTGGGACACCCCCGCCCTTGGGCCCTTGGGAAAGACTGCCCCCTAGGGTCACCCACGGCCGTCACAGGCCGAGGCCCACTTTGACCACACCTCCTATCCGCCTGTTAACAAAACCCGGCATGTCATCCTGGGCACTGAAGGATGTGTAGGAGTTTGCCAGATGGACGTGCTTAGCCTGGGACTTCCAGGAGGCAGAGGGGCTGCATGAGCTGAGTGTGGTGGGTTTGGGAGGACGTGAGCCAGGGAGGGGCTGCTCTCTGTGGCCACAGTGTGGGAAGCAGCCGGGAGGGGGCCAGCCTGGCGGAGTGGAGGCCAGTGTGGGAGGCCCAGGCCTGAGGGACCCAGAGGGGGCTGTGGAGGTGGTGCGGGGTCGGGAACAGCGAGCAGGACAGACGGCCAGGCCTGGGACAGGCCTCGGGGCAGGGGTGCCCCCGGGGCTCCGCAGCGTGGGTCACAGCGCCTCATCCTTGTCCCGCAGGAGACGGGCATTGCTGAGGAGCTGCTGCTGACCGTGGTGCGGCCGGGGCTGCCCACTGTGGCCGACTTGTACGTGCTGCCGAAGCAGGGCCTCCCGTGGGACCAGGTAGCTGCCGCGGCCCCACTGCGGCTTCGGTGACAGCTAGTGGCTCATGTCCCCACGAGTCACAGCCGGCTTGGGCGTGGGCCCTCCTCCGCCTGTGTCTGCCCCTCTGAGACCCACGTGGGCTCCCAGGTGGGGTGGGGGCACCGGGCAGGACCGCCTCCCCAGGCAGAGGGGGAGCCTCAGGGACAGCCTCGCCGCACCCCTGTCCCCACCTGGGCCCGAGGCCCCTGACGCGCCCCCTTCTCCGCAGATGCTCGCCCCTGTCCAGCAGGCACTGAGTGCGCAGAAGATCAGCTTCCTCCTGCGGGCCGGGGTCCCGGTCCTGGTGGCCATGAGGGAGGTGGACACGGGTGAGTCCAGGTGCCACCCTGGCCTGGCCTGGCTTGGCCTGGGCTCCTCTGCTGGGAGTGGGGGGGTGTCCAGGCCCCTCCAATGATGCTGTTACTGGGGACTTGGGGACAGGAGCCTCAGCTGCCTGTGGGCCACCCCTGCCTGGTGCTTACTTCCAGTGACAACGGGCCCAGACCTGGGGCCCAAGCTGCCCTCCATCATGGCCACGGGAGTGCTGATTCGGAGGTCTCCGACGACCTCTGCTCCCCGCTCTGCTGTGCGACCACCCTCGCTGGTCCCGTGCGTCCGGTCTCCTTGTGGGCCAGGATCTCTCAGAAGCTGGGGAGCTTCTCTGCACCCCAGAAAGACGGCTGGCAGGCGGTTCCCACACAGCACAGACACGGGCCGAGGGGCTCTGTCCACATCCATGGCGAAGGGCCAGGCGCACCTTTACCCAGGAGGGGCCCGGGCCCAGGGTGGGGTCCCCCTCCGCCTCTCGGGACACCCTGCCCGTCCACGTGAACGCCTGCCCGTCCGGGGAGGCCGCGCATGGGCACCACCCGCGCTGGCCGCTGACGGCAGCTCCCTTGCAGGTTCTCTGCAGCTGGTGGAGAGCGGCGGCTACTGGGTGGCGGCCGTCCTCCTTGTCACCGGAGTGTCTGCGGTGGGAGCCTTCATCCTCTACAAGTGCAAAAGGCAAGGCTGCCCCCTCAGCGGGGTGGGGGGGGAGAGCCAGACCCTGGGGGCGGGGCTGCGGGTGGGGGTTGGGCGCCGGCTCCGAGCCCCCCGGGTGCCCCGCCGCTCGCAACACAGGAGCCCCTGCTCCTACCCCTCTGCTGCGCCCCCCACCCCCCAGGGGAGCCCAGGCTTGGAGCGGCCATGGCTGTGCCCGGCACCCCAGAGCCGGGGGTGGGGGTGGGGGGCGCAGGGCCGTCCCGTGTCCCCTCCAGGGCCAGCCTCAGGCTCCAGGACGCAGAGGGGGAGGGGCTGCACGGGGACCCCTGGGTGGCAGGGGCGGGGCCTTGTTCTGGGGCTGCGTGGGGCTCGTGAACCTGAGCTCACCTGGATTCTGGACCTCGGGCCTCGGCATGAGCAGTGACCAGGAAGTGTCACCAGACTCGTTTCCTGCAAAAGGCAGCCTTGAGGTTCCACCCCCTTGTTTCTCCTGTCCCGTGGGCTCAGCTCCGGTGGCCTCGGCCTGCCTGGTCACAGTAGCCTTTGGGGAGGGCTCCCCTTTGCTTCCTGCTCCGAAGCCCCGCCGTCCCCCAGGCCCTGGGCCCGCCCATCCCGTCCAGACCTCTCAGCTGCTTCCCTGCACGTTCGGCCCTGAGAGCAGTAACGCGCACACTCCTTGTCCGAGCAGATACTGGGCCAGGTGCTGGGACGCAGTGCGGCCAGGGCACAGGGGCCTCCTCGTTCGCAGAGCTGCCTTCTGGCCGAGAGCACAGCTCACAGCTCCTCTGTCACTTGCCTGGTGGTTCAGTTCCTCCTGAAAGGGCAGCCTGAGGTGCTCGGTGTAACAGGGAGCCGAGCTGGTCGGGGAAATCTGGGAGGACTTCCCCAAGGAGGTGATTTCCGGTGGGATCCCGCAGGATGAGTAGGAGTTTGCTGAGGAAAGAGCCTGGAGCGGTGGCCAAGCTGCTGCGTTTCCTGATTTCCAGACACGTGCATGAGCCGACCTCCGGGCGGTCCGCCTTGTGGCCCCACAGGCACCTCAAATCCGAATGGAACCCAGGTTCTTTCCCCACAAAGCTCCTCCTGGGCGGAGGACGCGGCCTGCTGCCAGGCACACACACCGAGGGCTCCTGGCTGAGTTCATTGTGCTCTGCACGGTGGGAGGGTTGCCATGGAAACATGGGGCACAGTCCTGGGGAGCAGAGTGCTCCCCCAGAGTGCACTCTGGGGGCAGGGAGAGCGGAGCTGCGCTCCCGGCTCTGCCCGGCACGGGAGCCTCAGCCGGGACGTCTGGGAGGCCGGCTCCCGTGGGTGCTGCTGGCAGAGCGGCCCGCGGGCTGGGCCCCGCTGCGTGGCCCATGGCCCGGAAGGCTCAGCGGTTCACAGCCCCCGAAGACTGAAGCCTCGCTCTCACTACGAGTCACCGGGGCTGGGGGTGGGGGTGCGGCGTGCCCTCCTCACGCAGGGCCTGGAACGAGGGAGGGGCCGTTGCCCGCGAGGCTGTTGCCGTGCCGGGAGAGAAGCATTCTGTTCAGGACGGACTCAGGTCCGCGTGTCAGTGTTCCAGCCAGGAGGTGACCCACCACCTGTGGCCGCCCTCAGTGGACAGAACCAGTCACAGGGCCCACCCCACGCCGGGGCTGGAGGTGCACCCAGAACGGGCGGGTTTGGGGAGCGGCCTCTGAGAAAGCCGGCTCTCTGAGCCGCGGTGCTCCGAGCCAGGCCCAGCTGGGGCAGGGGCTGTGCCCACGTGTCCTCTGCCTGTGCCCCTGGAGGATGGCACAGCTGCGGAACCCAGGCTGGGCTCAGCAAGCACTTCTCAGCGCCGGGTGGGCATCACGTGTCCCCGCCCAGCCAGCCGGAGCCCAGGACGCTGCTGTCCCCGAGTCGGTGGGCAGTGGGGTAACAAGAAAATGAAATACCCTTGCCCTGTCCTCAGCCTGGTCACCAGGGACACCAACAGACAGCACTCTGTGTGCTGCTGGAGCTCACAGGACGGAGGGCTTCCTGGAGGAGGTGGCTTGGAGCAGAGATGGGGCAGGAGATAAGACCTGGGAGCATGTCTGCCCCTCACACAGGGGCAGTCTGGGCCCCGCTGGGTGTGTCGAGGGGCCGGTGGCCCGGGGGGAGCCCTGAGCCCCACTCTGCCCGCAGGAAGCGCCCCGGCAGGACCGTGTACGCCCAGATGCACAACGACAAGGAGCAGGAGATGACGAGCCCCATGAACCACAGCCAGGGCGTCCCGGGCGCCATCCAGGGCGAGGCGTTTGTGGACGACGATCTGGACTCGCAGACTCTAGGTAACGCCCGCCCTGCAGACGCCCTGCCCACCTCCCTCGGTCCCCTCCGCCAGCAGTGCGGCGCGTCCCCTCCCTCCGACGAGGAGATGGGACCCGTGGCGCTGGCACACCACGCCTGGCAGCCCTTGAACGTCCGGAGGGCGGGAGAGGATGGGGGCTGGTTTCCAGGAGGCGGCGGGGGCCTCTCCCCAGTCACCCCTCAACGCGCCCAGCCCACCCGCCCGCTCCCTGCGGTGCTGGTTTCCCCAGCGACATCACGCCCGGGACACGGCCACCTGTGCACTGCTGTTCACGGTCCGCAAGGCGGCTTTGCTCAGTGACCCCCCACCCCCACTCCCGGCCGGGCGCAGCAGGGAGAGCCCAGTCGCGCCGCCCAGCACGTGCCCGCTCGGGGTGCCTCACCCCGCCAACTGCGCGGCCTCCGCGGCTCTGGGTCCCCGAGAGGCTACCGTCCACAGCGGGAGGGGAAGCCTCTGGAAGCCTCCTCACCCAGGTGTCTGGCAGCTAACGTGGGCGCCCCCCATCCCCTCCGACTCCCGAGCACCTGCCCGTGGCCTCTCTGTGGCTCAGGCCCCTCAGAGCGTGGTGGCCGAGAGCCGACGCAGCCGGAGAGGCAGCGGTAACCTCTTCCACGCCAGTCCCCGGCGGTGTGCTGTCGGTGGAGGCCACCTCGGGGCCTGTCCCTCTTCGGGGCGGGGACCCGGACTCTGTCCCTAGTGGGCCAGGGGCCAGGCCAGGCCGTGGGCGGAACACAGGTCCACGTGGCAGCCCGTGCTGTCCACGGGGAGCCCGAGGCTCTGGGCACTCGGCGGGCGCGGTCGCCGCGGCAGCCCCGGGCGGCAGGGCCTCTTCTGAGCGGAGGGCACCGAGCAGCCACCTCGGACGCGCACACAGCGGGCAGGCCCCGCTCTGCATCCCGGCCCAGTTCCTGTCCTGCCCGCCCCTCCTCTCCCGGTGACGCCCCCTCCCCGGGGTGCTGCGAGGGCCGGCCCACAGCCACACACGATCGTGTCCCTGTCACCGCTGTCGGGACTGCCCCCAGCCTGTGTGCTGGGTCCTCAGGCTCCGAGAAGCTCCTCCTTCAGCAGTGGAAGCGCGGCTCCGGGAGGGGAGTGCTCCGGGGGGCACAGCCGGCAGCGGCCGTCCTGGGACGCACCTGGTGGCTCCTCGTCCCTCACTGCGGTGGCCCCCCCACATCCTGTGGCCCAGACCAGCTCCTCTCGGAGTGACGGTCCGCAGCCCCCGGGACTCAGCGTTGACCACAGTGCCCAGAGCCCCCGCCGGGGCCCCGGCCGGCTCAGTGCTTCTCCGGCTCGCCCGAGGGCGGCACCCGGCAACACGGCACTTGACAGACGACCCAAGCTGAAGCTCAGGGAGGCCCCCCCGAGTCACTGAGCTGATAAGAGGTGGAGCCGGAGTCAAGCCCAACGCAGCGGAATGCCTGGGGGCATTCCAACGCCCCCACTGCAGCGGCCCCCAGGTGGCCGCCCTGGGCCTGGGAAGGCCCCTCCGCCAGGTCTCCACCCCGCCCCCTGGGCAGGGGGTCCACGCGCCCTCCCACACAGCCCGGGCCCCACCTTCAGGCAGGTGGCCTTGCAGCCGGTGTGACAGATGGCTGCAGAGGCTGAGTGACCCGGGGCATTTTCCTTTGCCGTCCCCACGTCAAAGCCGAGGCCGTGGAGGGGGACCCTGACAAAGCCTCGCCCAGCAGTGAGGCGCAGGCCCCATCCCGCCGCCTGGCGGTGCCACAGGGCAGGGGGCAGGGACCGCTCACCAGAAGCTGCTCTGGGTCCCACCCGGCCCGGGCCACGCAGCTGCCCCCTGCTCTCAGAATGCAGCCCCCGGGACCGCCCCTGCATCTGTGACGTCACCGTGCCCCCCTCTCCCCTGCCGCCTCCCAGCCGCACCATGCCAGCCCACAGAGCCCACCGCCTGGAGGGGGCGCAGCCCCCCCCGACCCCCCTGCTGCTGCTGCCTGGTGCCGGGCCGGCCCTGCCCCAGGTCAGTGGGCGCGGCAGCAGGGGGGTGGCCGTGGCCTCGCCCCTGGAGACCTGAGGGGGGCTTGCTGGTTGTGACGGCACCCGCTAGGGGACTCCCTAGGACATGTAGGGACCCCACCGCCTCCACACTGCATCCAGTGCCCACCGTGCGTTGGCCCCATGGCGTCGGCCGAGGCTGGCCCTGTGTCCTGCATGGCCCCACCTCCCACCCCCCTGCCCGCTCCAGCCCAGGGGCCCCTGCTCACCGGTGGGCATCTCTGTCTCCTAGGGAGCCACTCCGGCGTGGTCCTCAGCGTCGACTCCCGAGAAATGCACAGCTACCTGGTGAGCTGATGCCCGTGCGGGCCGCGCCCACGCAGTCTCCTCTCCGTGGCTCCGCCCCGTGGGGGCCCAGCGACACAGACGGGCCGGGGCTGGCATCCCCTCAGAGACCCGCGGAGAAGCCACCTCCTCCAGCTGTCCCCACACGAGGCGACAGACGCCCCTGCCTCTGCTCAGTTCACGGGACACACGGGGGCCCGCTGATGGCCACCCTCCCTGGACACCAGGCCCACGGCACAGCCCGCCGCCCCCACCGACTCGGGGCACATCTCTGCCCCTGCACCTCAGGACGCTGCCCGGCGCTCCGCACCCTGTGGCCCCAGCCGGGGCCTGGCTTCTGGTGGCCAGGGCGGTCACCCTGGGGACAGGGGACTGAGCCTGCCTGGCCGCCCGCCCTCCCGGAACCACGGACCCGCTCCGCCCCTGCGTGCGGGCACCGGCACCGAGTCCTCCGCAGCCCGCCCCGGGAAGGCAGCTCCTGCCCGCACGCCTCCAGATGCCCCAGCCTGTGACCCAGCCCCCACCCCCCACCGCCCCTTCTCTTTCACACTGCAGGTAATACACACACCTCTCCAGGCCGTTGGAGGTTGGCTCTGTTTTCTGTCGTTGTGGCCAGCTGGTAGCCACCAGGGGGCCGTCAGAGCCCCGTTCTGGGAACCCCACTCCCAGAGTGCCCGGGGCTGCCCCTCGCCTCCCCAGCACCCTTGCCCCTGGGCCGCAGGGCAGGGCTCGGCCCGCACCTCCGCAGCCAGCCGGCCCGCGGGGGCGCCGGGGTGGGGGTGCCCGCAGAGACGCCGGGTCTGCCTCGTCTCCCTACAGCCTCAGGGACCCGCGTGGAAACGCAGGAACCAGACAGGGTTAGGGAGGGGGAGCGAGCGTGCCCCCGTGTGAAGTGGAGAAACTGAGGCCCCGAGAGGGAGCGACGGCCCCCGGGCAGAGCACGGACAGGAGCAGAGGGGCCCCGGGCCTCGGGGGATCCCACGCACACATGTGCCCAGAATCAGGGACGCCGCCTCAGGCTGCGCGTGTGAGCGTGTGGGCGAACCTCGCCTTTGGCCTTGGAGCCGGAAGTCCGTCTCCCCCATTCCCCTCCCAGTCCCCCCGCCCCAGGCAGGGTGCTCTCAGGTGGCCTGGCCTGGGCGGGTCCGGAATGGAGCCTGCGGGACATTAGCCCATGCCCCTGGGGGAGCGGGAGGCCTGGGGTGCAGCCGCACACCAGAACAGCCCCCCGATGGAGTGGGGGTCCCTCCAGTCCAGTGCCATGTCCCAAGTGGGCCCCCGTGGGGCCCTTTCCCCACCCCTCTGCCCACCAGCCCAAGCTCCCAGGCGCCTTTCCGAGTGTCCTCCTCCCTTGGGCGCAGGCGGGACCCGGCGAGGACGATGGGAGAAGAGGCTGGGCTCTCTGGACCTTTGCCACAACCCCTCCCCTGCCCAGCCCATGAGTGGTCTCCAAAGCCACCTTAGGGAGCCTGTGTCCTACCAGCTACCCCACCTGCCTGTCCCGTGTCAGCTGTGTCCAGGCCCAAGGTCAAGGTCAGCATGGAGTCCCCTGGACACAGTGCCCTTCCCCCAGCTCACCGGTGCCTGGGGGGCATGACCACCCGGGCCTCAGACCCCTCCGCTCAGTCTCCCTGCGGTCTGGGTGGGGTGTCCCCTCGTCCTTTTCCTTGAATTCCGTGCCACTATCTCCATTCCGAGTGTCGCGGGTGTGTGGGCCCAGGAACCGGGAGGAAGGAGGCACCCGGCTGCCTCACACGCCCCCACCCCACGCCCACACAGACGGGCGTGCAGGTCTGCGTGTCCTCCTGGGCGCACACTCGGGGTCCTTTGTAGCCGGGGCTCACACGCCGCAGGCCCGAGGCCACGCCGCCCTCGGTTTATGCACACAACAGAGACGCGATGAGGTCTTTTTAATTTTTCCTTTTACAGAGTCAATAAATCACTTGTGATGCTTTTAACAAACTGAGTGTGATCGGCGTTTGCCTCATTACGAGTCTGTAACTCAGCATGACCCCAGAGATGCACCCTGACCTTAACCCTCTCGGTCACTGCGTCAGGACACGGGGCGGCAGAGCGGGAATGGCCGGTCAGCTGTCAGAGCGCTCCCCGTGCACGCCTGCTCCCTGCTCCGGAGGGCGGCAGGGCCCCAGGCACCATCCCGCCAGCAGGGGGCGCAGCCCTGCAGCCAGCCCCAGAATCCGGAAGTGGGGCGCTCCATCCGCCAGTGTCACCAACACCTCGTCAGACCAGGCCCTGTGACCGTGAGGGATGGAGACAAAACCAAGAGCACGTCCCAGGCACCTCCCAACATGGACGGACCCCGCCCCCCGCAAAATGGCCGGCGGAGATGATGCCCCCAGCGTCACTGAGCCCCTCCTCCCGGACAAGGGCCATCGGGGTGCCCAGCCGTTGCCCAAGCCCCTCCCGACAGCACCCAGCTCGGCCTCCTTGAATCCTCCGCACGGCCCACCCGAAACCAGGCCCTCTCAGCACCCCAGAGCTGCCCCCACCCCCAGGCCCACGGGGGGACGTTCCCGCTCTGCATCAGCGCCGACCCAACTGTCCAGCCCCAGGTGTGGCCCCGGGTCCAGGCTGCGGCACTGGCAACACCCTCTGTCCCTGAGGAGGGTGACCAGTCTCTGCACGTGGACAGTCACCGGCCTGCTCAGTGACCAGCCTGCAGAAAAACCCCACCCACACTCGGTTCCCATGAAAGGGGAGACGCCCCTCCCCGCCTGTGTGTTGGAGGTCAGCAGCTGCACCCCAGATTTCATTGGGTGTCAATGCGTCCCCTGAACCACAGGCTACTGGAATGATGGCCCAGCACTGCCGTCCCCCACGGGCCTGGGTGCCAGGGCTGGGCACAGCTGCTCCCGGTCCCCCCGGGCCTCGGCCCGCGATCCCTCTGCCCGCTGGGCTCGGCAGGTCCCCGTGGGCAGCGAACTCAGCCTTGCCAGCGCCCGGGACTCAGGTGCGCCAGCCGGGGCGTTCCCACCAGGTGTGTGATGGGTTGCCAATCACCGACAGGGCCGGCCCGGCAGACGGCACCTGGCAGGGATTCCGGGCCGCACCGGGCAGGCAGGACCATGGGCGTCGCCGCGGCCGACCTGGTTTGGGCCCCAGTGTGGGGCTCTGGGAGGGGCCCGCACACCACAAGCTGGCGGAGGAGGGGTGAGCCGCCGGCACAGAGGCAAAGGGGACCGGAGGCCACTGGGAGGAGGACAGCCACCAGTGCGGGCACTTGTCACACACGCCCACGCACCATGCGGGCACCAACGCCACACAATGGGGCCCTGTCCCCCTCACAGGCGAGGGCCACGAGGCGCACAGGAGCCGGAGTCAGGAAGGGGGCGGGCGTCTCTGCGGGGTGGGCAGGGCGGCGAGGGCGGGCGTGTGAGCACAGACGCCCTCCGGGGATAGGTCAAACTCCTCCCGGAAAAGGAGGAACTAGTGTGCGTACTGACGCTTTCTAGAATGTTCTCGTGACTCGGAGAATCAGGGCAGCAGCCGGATGCAGGTAAGGCTGGGGGCTGCTCGTGTGCAGAGGGTGGCGTGAGCGTGGGGTGGGCGTGAGCAGAGAGAGGAGAAGGTGCCGGAGGGAGGCGACGGGGCAGAGTCCCAAAGGTGAGCAGGGACCGAGCACGGGGGTGTGGTGCGGAGAGCAGGTGGCCACAGAAGCACCTGGGCTGGGAGCTGGGAGTGAAGAGGGGGCCGGGGCTCGGGGGGACAGGAGCAGGCCTGACTCGGTGGTCTCGTTGGGAGCGAGAGGCAGCGGGTGGGCGGAGGAAGTTGGTAAAATTGTGGGCAGCTGGAGGCCCCACCGGGGACCCGGGTCGCCGAGGCACAGGGAGGACTTCGGCGAGGGTCTGCTCCGCTCAGCCGAGTTCCAGCGCTCAGGTGCGGGGGCCGTGGGAGGCCTCAGGGCACAGAGTGGCTGTCGCAGCTCCAGACTCGGCATCTCTTCATAGAGTCTGGGGCCTCCGATCAGGTCACGTGGCCGTCCCCGATGGTTAGAGCTCACCGTGTTAGTCGCCTGCTCCTCACCCTCCCCCCAACCAGAGGGGGGCCGCGCGTGTCCCTGTGCTGGGGACTGAGGACAGCCACAGAACGCTGCAGAGGGTGCAGAGGTAAAGGCTGGGCCTGCAGCCCCCATCTCAGACCCTGGGCTCAGTCCCGGAGGCGCACACGGCTGCGGCCCACTAGGCCCCCAGACGGCGTGCGTCATGCTGCCTGCGAGGCGGGTGCGGGACAGGGTCCCATCAGCTACAAACTCGGTGAGCGGGGCGCACAGCTCGAGCACCCGAGGGCACTGCGTCTGTAGGGGGTGCTCCTCACTGGAGGGCGAGTAACGGGGAAGACCGAGGTGAGCCTCGGCTGGGAAAACGATCCATCCCGTCTGCAACAGCCAAGGGCTGCCCCGTGCGGCTGGGGAAGAGACAAGTCCCGTGGACAGGAGCTTGCTGAAGGAAGCCTGAGAAAGTTCTAGAAAATAGGTGTGTTGTTTTGATGTGAACTGCAGGCAAACGTGCCGCCTTCGAAACAGGACCGGGAGGTCCCCGGCGGGGTGGGGCGCGGGCGCCACCCACTGGTGTGGGA
Organism: Trachops cirrhosus; assembly: GCA_028533065.1. Taxonomy (NCBI): domain Eukaryota; kingdom Metazoa; phylum Chordata; class Mammalia; order Chiroptera; family Phyllostomidae; genus Trachops; species Trachops cirrhosus. Next base: position 1,935,868 of record CM052538.1, on the reverse strand, counting down.
CGAGGGGAGAGTGGAAACCCAGGAGCGTTTCCTCCCAGGGCAGGTGAACTCGCTCTGAGAGCAACAGGGTGAGAGGCAGAGCGGGGCCGAGAGGGCGGGGCCGAGAGGGCGGGGCCGAGAGGGCGGGGCCGAGCCGGCCGACCTCAGAGGGCCACGCCTGGGGACCCGACCGCCACGCTCAGGGCCCCACGACCGGGCCTGCAAGCACCCGGCAGAGGTCGCCCCGAGGGGATTTCTGAGCGCGGACGACGGGAAGGAGCCGAAAGCCCCACGAGCTTCCGGACAGAACAAAGCGGGAAACGCGGCAGGGCCGAGGCCGGCTGTGGCTGGAGCCGGAGGACGAAGCAGGAAGAAGACCGCGGAGACTTGAAGTCCAGGACGTCTGAGATCCTCACGGCACGGGAAGCAGAAGAACACTTAGACGGGCGCCCCACCCAGGAAGTGAGAACCTCAGGTCTCCTCTTCTCAGCCATGGGCCGATTGACACCAGGGGGGCCGTGGTGTTGGGGTGCGCGCAAGGATGGGGCGCCGCCGTACTGCTGCTGCTGGTAACCACCGCCTCTGGGGGTTCGGTGAGCCCCCGGGCGCCGGCAGGGCCCCGGAGACAGGCGCACACAGTCTCGCCCGGACGCCAGCCCCTCCCGAGCGGCCCCCGAGGTCTGGGCCCGTGCACAGCCAGCCCCCCACCGCGGCAGCTCCGTGCCCTCCCGACCGCTCCCCCGCCGGCCCGGGAGAACCCCGCCGGCGGCAGTGGGCAGCACCAGCAAGGACAGACGCTGGGGAGGCTCCGGGGAAGTGCGCACAGCCCCGGAAGGCCCCGAGGGAGGACGAGGGAGGACGAGGGAGGACGCGGTGCCGCTGTGCGTGGGCGGTGGCTGCGGCCCAGCCGGAGAGGTCTGCGGGGGCAGAGAGGGCCGGCCCAGCGCCCTGACGGCCTCGGCGCTGCTGGCCGCCAGTCGGGTGGACCCTGGGCCGGGTGGGGCCCAGGGCTGGCAGGCTGCCTGCGGGCGGGACTCCAATGGGGTCTTCTGCCACTTGCAGCTGTGAGGACCTCACCAGCCCACTTCCCTTCAGCCTCAAAAGCCCGGTGTGCCCCGCCCTCCCCCCTCTGTGCCTCAGGGCCTGGCAGAGGGGGTCACTGTCTAAGAGCAGGGGACTCGTGACCCCAATTACACCGGACTGGCTCGGGTACGGCCCCCACCCTGCCCCCACGCTGCCCCCCACGGCCCCGGAGGCAGCCGCCCCACCCTCGAGACCCCGGGAGCCCCAGACCGGCCGCACTTGCGCAAGCTGCCTGGGACCGGTCACACTGGGTCGGTCCCACATCCAGCCGGGTGCCAGGCAGCACAGACGTGTCTTGAATTGAGTATTTGACTCTGTGGACTAAAAGCCACTTAAAGAAAAAGCCCCAAACCCCCACAACTATGGGTCTTTCCGGAAAGAGCCCTTTTGCTAATAGACACAGAGCACCCCCTCCCCCGACCTCTTCCCACCCCTCCCGGCCCGGGGACCTCTGTGGTCAGTTCCAGAGACACCCGGGCACGTCTGTCCCGCCCGCCGTCACGCCGAGTCAGGCAGGACACGGAGGCCAGGTCGGAGGGCAGAGCTTTATTGAGAACACGCACTCGAGTCACGCCGCAGGCCGGCGCCCGTCGGGCCGCGCCGTGTGGGGCGGCCGCAAAGTCCGCAGGGAAGACGCCGGGGTGAGGCTGCCGCGGGTGGGCGGAGACCGGTGCCCCCGCGGCGCCCTCCTCCCGGTGCAGCCTTTCCCTCCACGAATTAAATACGCCGAGAAGCAGCGAGAATGTATTTACAGTCATTTAAAGTGGGCACGACCAGCACACGTGATTAAACAAAACCTTTCCTGACTCCTGCCTGCTTTTTCAAAGAGAATTTTAAATATGACTTTAGTTTTCAAAAAATACAGTAAGGAAATAATTACATTCTTGTAAGAAAACATTTCACAGTGGACGCCGTGGTGGAGCAATGCAGAAGACCTGTAATTTAAAAGCTGGTGTCAAAATTTAAACAGCCCTTTTCAGTAGAAAACGAAATACAAAGATCATCTTATTGAAAACACCTTTGGTCCCTAAGAATTGTGAGCAGATGTCCCCACGGCGACAGGGAGGGCCCGGATGGTGCGTGTGCCCCGCACGGGTGAGGCCTCCGGGCCACGGACCTGGCAGTGGCTCGCAGTGGGGGGAACGGGCGAGTCTGCGGTCAGCACCCCCGGGACGCGCTGTCCTGCCCCGGCCTGCGTCCCAGGCAGGGGTGGCTCCGCCTTCCCTGTGATGCTGTGTCCTGTGTGCACGACACGGAGGCTTCCGTCCACTTGTGGTCTGTCTCACACTGTCCCCGCTCCCGTCGGGGGCGGTAACAAGACAGCAATAACAGCAGGAACAAATAACAATCACCTTCTTTAAAACCATGCCCTGATTTGAAATTACCTTTCCCGTCACACATCATTGTAGGAAAACAGAGGAAGGCAAGGGTCGCAGGCTCACACCCCAAGGAGTGCCCTGGGAGCTCGGGACAGGCTGCTCTCGGGACCCCCAGGGTGGACGGGGGTGCCCCGTCGCAGGACTTGACTAAACGGAAAACCACGGCTGCTGAGCTGGGTCCCCAACAGCACGCTGGCGGTGAACAGTCTTCTGGGAAGACGGGATGCAACCGCAGCAAGGAAGTCCTGCCCCCAGCGGTGCCCTCGGAACCGCAGGCGAGTGTCAGCTGTGGCCCCGACCGAGCGAACCCGAGCTTCCCCCGGGCGGCCGCCGGGCCTGGGACACACACATTCTGAAGCAGACTTTGCAAAGGGCGGCAAAACCCTAACCTACGACAGTGTTCGGGGTTCTCAGAGATGGCCAGAAGCCACCCACGGGTGGTGAGAGGGGCACGGCACACGGTGTGGGGGGCGGGACTGGCTCTGGGTCACGGGCAGAGCCGGGAGGGCGGTGGCCCTGCGGCAGAGGGGACGCACACCCCTGCACCGGGCCTTGGCGGTGACACAGAAAGCCCTTCGCCAGCCCTGCTTCTGTGCAAAGCTGGGTGAGCGAGTTAAAAACATTATAAAAATATAAAAGTGGGCGGGATTTTGCAGGTAGATGGCACTTTATCAAAATAAGGCCGGAAGCTGGAGCCTGAGGCTGACTGTGGACTCAGGTGCCTGCGGGAGTGGGGACCCGGAGAGGCCCCCCTTCCGCCCCCACGTTCCTCTCCTTCTGGGCAGGGGCCCGTGAGCCTGGCCCATGACCGCCCGTCAGCGGGTCTGCCGCTCCGAGGGCAGCGGGCCTTCAGCCGCCACCAGCCCGCCGGCTGCCCGGGGAGGGTCGCAGACCGAGACCACCGTCAGACTTCTGACGAGATGCCCAGTGCGTGTCCAGTATGTACAGATATAAATTAAAAACTATACTTATGGAACATATACAAATAAATAACTTACTTTGGAGCAGAGACTGAGCTAACTTCCGATCAAACCTGGAACGTGGAGGGAGCCCACCGTCAGAGAGGACGTCAGCGGCTGCGGCCGCGCGGCGCCCCCTCCCAGGGGCTCCCAGACCCGCGGGGCTTCAGACCGCCTTAGAGGCGCGGGGTGTCGGGAGGGGATTTAGAACGGGCTTTGCACACACCACACGGGCCTGCCAGCCGTCGGGGGCCCTGGACCCCAGGCACAGCCCACGGACGCGGCCGAGGTGGTGTCCACTGGCCACGTCGGTGCTGCCCACGCCGCTGGCAAAGGTCAAGGGCGCAGGCTGCTGGGGCCTCCCGTCTAGTGACAGTCCACCTGGCAGCTGGCTTGGGCAGAGCTGGCTGCCAAGCACGACGGCCAAGAGCCTTAACCGGAGAAACCGTGTGCGCCCGGTGGCAGCAAAGTTGAACGGGAGACGGGCCTTCCGTCATGGAGGAGCGGCCAGACCGTGGACGGCCCCGCGCCCCACCCCGGTGTCCTCTGTGGACGTCCAGGGAGGCCCCCCACTACATGCTGGTGGGATGTCCCTCGGACTGCTACCCTGTGGGAAGGGGTCAGAGGGCAGTGCCAGGTCACGACGACTCATGACCCCACGCCCCTGGCAGGTGGCTCTGCAGTGGCATCAGGTCCAGGTGCAGGCCCCTTACACAGCGTGGGGAACGTCCCCACGTGCCCGAGACCAGCTTCCTGCTGAGCCTGTCACCTCGGGGTCAGCCCAGGACTCGGGACAGCGATCCGGCCCCAGGGGCCCTGCATGTGTGGAGAGGGTCTCGGGGACAAGCAGGGGACACTGCTGTGCTGCTGTCAGTCCCCACACGGGATGGGAGCCTCCTTCCAGGGGCCGGTCATGGCCGCGTCGCCCACCCCTCCCCACAGCCCCCTGACTGGGAGAGGGCTCCTGGGGACGGACCCTTCCCAACAGCCCTGTGAGGGTCCCTGCAGATGGAGGGGGTTGGCTCGGCTCCAAGGCCACAGCGCAGCGCCACTCTGTCCTCCTGTGCCCCAGCCCCTGGGCACCCGCAGGGACACCACACGGGAGGCAGACCAGACAGGTGGTGGAGAGGCGCACGAGGCCCGGGCCACGGACGCGTTCACGGCTGCAATGTCACGGTGGAGGCAGGGGAGGGGCTGGCCAGGAGCTCTGGGAGGGCCCCCATGCTCTGCGATGTCCCGGCCCTGTAACTGCGGCTCCCAGGACCTGCCTCCTTTTCACAGGACAGACCCGCCAGCAAAGGGCCTGGGGAGGCCCGGCTAACCGTGCACCCCGCTGGGCCTCCAGCTCCCCGGCTGCAGCAACAGGGGCGCGAGAGGGGGGGCCCTCGCTGGGCGGAGCCACGAGCCACGAGCCCCAGCCGGAGCAGTGCAGACAGCGGCGCGGGCGGGTGGGGGGCTCCAGGAACCCCGAGTGCCGAGCGCAGCGCTCACGGGAAATGCTCAAACCTTCCCAGAGGATGGCGCTTCTGTCCTGGCAAGGAAGGGTCCGTCCAGAAGAATCGGAAGGTGGAAACGCGTCACGGCGCAGCGTCTCAGGCCTTCGCGGCCAGGGACGAGGGGACGGGGAGGGGCGCAGACAGGTGGTCACGTGCTCCCTCCAGGCCGCCAGCCGTGCGGCCTGTGGTGGGAGGCCACCCCGCCGCGGAGGCCACGCGAGCCCTCGGTCCCCGCCCCTCCCCCCTCGGCCAGCGCCCCTCCGGCCTGCGGCTCGTGGACTGGCAGTGCCTCATGGACTGGCACTGCCGTGGGTGACGGCTGCCACCGCCCCCCGCCGGAGGGTGGTCTCGTGTTACCTTCGCTCCCTTTCTGTCTTTAACAAATCAAGTGGGAAACCAAGGGCTGCGGGAAAGTCCTTTAAGGGCACCGGCATACAGTAGAAAAATACTCGTGAGGGTCCGGGCGTCCGCCGGGGCGCCCTCGGCGGCGGCTCGTGGGCTCCCCTCTACGTCCCGTTCTTCAGCTCCCACTCCTGCCAAGGGAAGCGAGAGCGAGAGCGCACCGGTCACACGGCGAGGTGCCGGGACACGGGCCTGTGACCTAAGGTGGGCGCGTGGCTGCGGGGGAGACAGGCTGGTGGCGGTCCTCTGAACACCGCCGAGAGTCGCCACGTGACCCAGGAAGGGCCCGGCCGCCACGGGCAGGGGCCGCCCGGCCGTCCCCGGCGGGTGCACCTGCAGCGCGGGGTGCCGGCCGCGGTGGCGGAGGCCCCGCCTTGTGAGGGAGGCGTCACCTCCAGCGCAGCAGCACTAACGGAGCTCGTCTGCAGGAATGAGGCTGCCTGCCGAGCACAGCTGTCTCGTGGGCACTCTCGGGCACAGCCGACCAGGGCTGTGAGTAGTTTTAAATTTGCCTGCGATCTCGGAGCTGACGCCACGAGCTGTCAGTGGCTGACCCCATCAGGAGGAGACACCTTGGAGGGCTGCAGGTGGGGGGACTGGGGAGGGTGGTGTGTCTGCACAGGGTCCTGGGTCACCTGGTCACCCGAGGGAGGAGCCCGGAGTCCCACCCTTCTGACGGAGAACCAGAGGCCTCCGGGGGTGGGGGGTCTGGAGCTGTGCCTGAGAGCGGACGGCTCCCGAGGGCCCGCCTGCAGCCAGACCCTGGAGGCCGGTCACAATTGGCATCTGAGGGGAGGCTGTGGGACTGGACAGGAGGACAAACCTAGCTGCCCCGTCCCTCCCACGAGGTCCTGAGGCCAGGAAGCCTGCACCCCGTTGGGCGGCACCCTTAGAGTGCGCAGAGGGAACTGACCTTGGCCTTCCGAAGCACGTGGCCGCGGCACGGGGCGCTGCCAGCCGGCTGGCTCTGCTTCAGGACGGCCGCGCTGTTCACGGGCACCGGGCCCTCGGCATCGCTGGTCTCGCAGCTGGACAGGGGCGAGCTCTCCAGCGGCCGGTGCCTGCTCCCGGGGGACTGTCAACAGAGAGGGGGCACCCGTGTGAGGGACCCAGGCCACCCTGCTTCCCAGCAGGGATGGTTTGCTCAGAAGAAAAACGGGGTCTGGAAATCAGCAAGCACAGGGACAGCCAGAATGAGGACAGCGGGGATGCGTGTGGCCTGTGCCCAAGTCTAAGAGCTCCTGCTAAACGTCCATTCGACATATGGACCGACCGAGGCTCAGAGGGCACTCCGGCCTGCTGGGCACGCGGGGAAGCGGGGGAGGAGGGACCCCAGCCGCCGCATCCGCCCCTCCAGTCCCACCAGTGGCCCCTCAAGGGCCCTCTCCTCAGCGCCGGTTCCCAGCTCTGGCTGCCACAGCCGCCTCGCCACCCCGGCAGCAGCATGGCCGGCAGCCACGATGGTGGAGCCGTGAGCGCTCAGAGCCGTACACGCGGGTGAGCCAGGCACAGGGTCACGCCGAGGGTTTCGGACTTCGCACAGTTTACACGTGGGAGGGACAAAGGTGCTTCCCGAAAACTGAGAGCGGGACCCAGGGGAGTTTGGGCGCCGGGACTGCCGCACGCAGCCCTTCCAGGGAGATGGCACACCGCCCTCGGGAGGAGCGCGGGCAGTTGGCGGTGCCAACCTCAACCCAGTGCCCAGGGAAGGCAGCTCTGCGACCACGGTGGAGGCTGTGCCCCTGTGACTCCTGGCTGGGCCGGCAGGCGCATCACTTCAGGAGAATGGCGTTTCAGGCCCCGGGGAAACAGGTTGCTGAGAACCCCCTGCAGGGACGACGGACCACGGGGCCCAGGCAGCCCACGTGGTTGGTTCCGGTTAACCAGACTGGTGTGCGGGGGTGGTAAAGGAGGGGTGAACTCGCTGTCTCTGGGAGCGGTGAGGCTGGTCCAGCATGTACCCAGCATGTGCCCCTCCCCTGGGACGTGTCCCTCTGACAAGCTGCTACTCCAGGGACGCGGCCTCGGTGGGGATGACGTCGAGCGCTACCACGCCGGACAGTGACGGCCAAGGAGAGGCCCTCACGAGAGAGGAAGCAGCGAGCACAGGACTGAGAGCGCGCAGTCCCAACACGCCAACGCCGAGCCTCCACAAGGACCAGCTCGGCTGTCCGGGCCGAAAGAAAGAAGGGCTGCAGCGGGGCCAGAGGGAGACCACGGGGACGGGGGAGAGCGCGTGGTCCCTGCAGACACAGGGCGGGCGGGAGCCGGCCCCACGGAAGACTCTGGAATCAGAGCAGGAGGGAGGGGCGCAGCGAGCACAGGTCCGGGGTGGGGCTGACCGCAGCGGCGGGGGAGGGTGGACGGGACGGGCACCTGAGCAGGGCAGCTGCTTCCCCGAGTCTGGGCTGGAAGGGTCAGCGGAGACCGGGCCGGGACTGGGGGAGAAGGTGGGGCCTCGGCCGCTTCGGAGGACGTGAGAGGAGAGTGGGAGGTACAGGGGAGAAGGTCGGACGGGGCCTGACAGGCCAAGGAGAGGCTGGGGTCTGGGACCCAGTCTCCCCAAGGTTGGAGGTCAAAGGGCCACACACTCTCCTGCCTCCAGCCCACCCTGGACGAGGGTTTGGAGGGGTTCAGGGGTCAGGACGCGCTGAGGAGCCGCCTGCGCCTCACCGGCTGCGCTCACCGCCTCACTGCCACCTCCAGTCGGAGCTGGCCTCCTGCCCCGGCCCAGTCCCGTGGGCCCTGGGAAGCCTGCGTCACCCTGGGCCAGGGGTGGGTGCTAACTCCCCAGCACGTGCGCAGGGCTCTCCACGGCACTCACCACGCCTGGCATAGCTCGGCGTGGTTCCCGGGGCTGTCTCCCTCCCTAGGGTGTAAGCTCCACAGAAACAGCAACTCTCCTCTGCTCACTGCTGGGCCGGGAGCAGCGCCTGGGCCCTAAGGAGCTCAGCATGTAACCCTATCTTGTTGAGGAAGGAAGGAAGGAGGGAGGGGAGGGAGGGAGGGCAGGGAATGGAGATACTCTTTGGCCAGGCCCTGAGCCGAGAGCTCTTCTGTGCGTGGTCCTGGTGGTAGCGATATTGTCATCCCCATTTTACAGAAGAAAAGCCATGGCTCTGAGAAGGTGAATGACCTCAGAGGCTGGCCCGGGGACCCCAGCGCTGCTCCCCCAACACTCGACTCAGCCGCAGCTGGAAGAATGAGCCCACGGGTGGGGGTGTGGCTTTGGGAGGCCCGCCAGCCGGCCGTGCAGCCAGCATTAGCATTGCCAAGTTGGGGGGACACCTCTGGAAGTGGGGGGTGGTCACTGGGCAGGATAGGAGCTTGGAGAAGGGGGAGGTCTGGAGAGAGTCTCTGTGGGGAGTGGGGAGGCGGGTGGCAGGCTTCAGTGCTGCCCCCGTGTCCATAAATCCACACGTCTTCCCAGTGGACCCACACACGGCCGTTTGGAACGGACCAGCGGGCACTTGGCACTGGCGAGGGAGGGGCAGGGGCCGAGTGTGGGTCTGACCCTCGTCCGCCACCTGCTCTGGGCAGGGTCCCTTCCCCCGTGGGCCTGGAGCCCCCCATCTGACACGCAGGGAATAATCCCGTAGGAAAGACAAACAAGGTGCAGGACGTCGCTGTCATTAAGCCCTGATTTCCACGTGTCCTGTTCTTGTCACAGAGGACCCAGACCGTGCTGGGTCCGTTCCCAGCACCGGGCACGTTCGCAGCGCAGGCGACATCTACACAAATCTGCGGCATTGAACCCGAGTTTCTGTTGTGAGCGCTGGCCCCGAGCCGGACACGGCTCAGAGGGGACGAGAACTGTGCCCACTGCACTCAGGCCTCACGAAGGAGAGGACACAGGCCGCGCCCCCTGCACCCCCAGAAGATGCTCCGAGGAAGCGACGGAGCCCTCAGTGTGGGTGAGCGGGCCTCCCTGAGGGAGCGTCCCTAGCCGACGCGTGCTGTGCATCGGGGTGCCGGGCGAGGCTGGGGACGAGGAGCAGCCACAGGAGAGAGGAGCGCGGGCCTTCTCCCCACACGCGGTGACCGTGCTGCTGCGGAGGGGCATTACCTGGGGACTCGAGGTCCCTGACCGGGGCTCGATGGCCAGCCCCAGCGTGATCCCGCCGGCCAAGGCCTTCCGGAGGCTCTCCTTGACCTCGGTCAGCTCCAGCTCCAGGCTGACGCGCTCCGACTCCCTCCGCCTGCACTCCTCCTCCAGCGCTTTCAGCTTCTCCTCCAGGACCAGCTGCGTCTTCCTGCCTGGGGGCAGACACACACCTGGCTGCGGCCCCACCAGGCAGACCCTCGGGCCCTGCAGGGGCCCTGTCCTTCCCAGGAAACTCATGCTCAGAGCCCCTTAAAGGAACAGCGTCCTCTCCTCACACTTCCCTTGCTGCAGCAGGAAGGATGGGGACCGGGAAGAGGGAGGCTGAGTCTCACGGATGGGCCTCAATGTACTCAGAAAACGTGGAACTTACACAGCGTGGCTTCCCAAGGGGCCGCTGACGTGAAGAGTCTGAATGAGTGCATGTCCTGACCCTCCGGCCACTTCCTCGGTCGCCCCACCCGCCTGCACTCAGGCACAGCTCACTCCCCACAGAGCGGGGCGCGTTTGCTCGGGGCACGCGCTTCCTACTGTTTGAGGGGCGTGGCACTATGCAGGGGGGCAGGCGCTGCGCCCCGACAGGTCAGGAAACCAGTTCCTGGGGGCGGCCGGCCTGCGCAGGCCCCTGTCCAGCACGCACAGCACAGAGGCGCTTTTCTGAGGCCAAACCCGGTCTAACCCTCTGCGTCTCCGCCTTCCGCCCCCACCCCACCCTCCGACGTGGCATCCGGCTCCCCAGGCGGCCGTGTGCTCAGCGCCGCACCGCCTCCTGCCCCTCCTGTGAGCCTCTCCGATGGGCTCACAGCACCCGCCCCCCCCATTCCAACTCCGAGTCCGGGAAGGCTCAGACCCCATGGGCGCCGGCCCCTCCCTGCACACAGAGCCACTGGGAGGCAGCGCCTCCCATTCGGGCCTTCCTGGCGCCCTGCGCCCTCCCCGTCCTGGGCTGGCAGCATGGAGGCCTAGAGTCCGTGCTGCCCCAGGGCAGGCCCAGGCTGGGCCTGAGTGCCTTTCAGCGGCTCCCCCCCAGAGCTGGGGCCCCCACCCCGGCCCATCCAGACACAGCTCTGGCCTCTGCGGGTTGCTGCCACTAACCCGGCCTCCCCCGACCCCTCCCAAGAACCAGACGCTGCCTTGCTCTCAGCTGTGCCTTCTCAGCAGCAAGGGCTCCTGTGCCCCCACGGTGGTCTCCGAAGGCTCTGAGTGCTACCTGTCCTCGGGCACCGCCCTCCTGCTGAGGGACCCACGTGCCTCATCTTGTTCGGTGCCCGATGGCAACAGGCTCTAGGCCAGTGGTCCCCAACTTTTTTGGCACCAGGGACTGGTTTCGTGGAAGAAAATTTTCCCACCGTCCAGGGTCGGGGGTGGGAGACAGAGAGTGGAGCTCAGGCCATAACACATGTGGTGTCCACCGACCAGGAGGAGGGCGGGCAGGGGCAGCCCCTGGTGTCCACAGCGCCTGCCGTCAGCACCGGAGGCCGGGACAGCTCCTGGGTCCCTAAGGCCTCTGGCCTGAGCACTCCAGCCCCTGGACACCGGCCCTGGGCAAGGCCTCCAGCGCCGAAGCAGCATGCTGGGGATGCACGCGGGGTCTTCCCAAGACGGGAGCCTGGCCAGTGAGGCCCCGAGGGCAGGCAGACCGGGCGCCTCTCCTACCGGCGTTCACGTCAATGGCGGCCCGCAGGTCCTTCCTTTCCTTCCGGAGCTGGGCCAGCCTGGTCCTCAGGGCTTCCTTCCGCTTCAGCAGCTCCTCCTCCTTGGTCTGCAGCCGCCTGGCGTCTGCTTCGACCCGGTTCTTGCCATATTTGTACTGGTCAGCATCTTAGAAACAACAGCGGCAAGGGGAAGTCAGGGTCAGCCAAGCAGACAACGAGGGCGGCCCACAAAGCCGCCTCCACCAGCCCGCGCGGTGACAGACTCGGTGCTGGCTAGCTCGTTCACTCGACAAGGCAAAGAGGGGGACCGACATTTAAAATAGAACATAGAATATGAATAAATCCCCAAACGCTCTCCCTCCCCAGCATGCACTGCGGCAGACAGCGAGTGTGCCATACCCAGAGTGAGGGGCCACCGCAGCGAATGCCACCTCGGAGTTTAAAGGCGGTGGACCCGAGAGGGGTGGTGGCCGCCGCCCCCTGGGCCTCAGCCGCACCCTCGGCGAAGCAGACGTGCAAGGCCCACCTTGTCGGTTATTTAAAAATTTGACATTTGTTCCAAAAACTGGTCTCACAGAAGCGTGTGGTGCCTGGGTCGTGGTGGACCCCCCAGGAGCCTCTGGCCACTGTCAGTGCGGACAGCACCCCGGGCTCTGCCCGCTCAGAGGCCAAGGTGAGACGTTCCTCGCATCGTGCCTGAGCGCCCAATTCGCCGGTTCTGTGCTGCAAGCCGCGGGGGCCGCGGCGGAGTGCTGCCTGGAGGCCGGCATGACGTCCCCTCGGCCCCCCACGGTCCCCTCGCTGAGAACACACAGCACACACGGAGGGCACTGGGCGGGCCGCAGCCTGCGGTGACCCCGCCGGCCACCTGCAACGGGAGTGCCGCTGGCCGGGGCTCAGGGCCGGGGCCTGCTCTGCACGCAGAGCGACATCTGAACTCGGGCCGCTGATTCCACACCGAGACGTTTCCCCAGAAGCTGTGACTCGCCCCGTCTCTCGGGCCCCAGGCAATAAGCCCTGTCCCATCCAGAAGGAAGTTGGCTGGACTCAGCAAAAACACAGAATGCAATTACTGCTCTCGTTTGCCAGCGTCAGCTGTCCCCACAGTGAACAACGATTCCCCCAGGTCTCCTGAAGTAAAGGGACAAATCGCCCAGGAAATGAAATCAGCCCAGTGACCGAAGCCTCTCACGTGACTCGGTCTGGCACCACAAAGCGGCTGCCCCTGCCCGCCCTCCCGCCCTCCCCGCGGAGCGGCACCGGCACCGCACGTGACTCGGAACCTCGACTGCACTGGGGGGCGTCGGAGCACAGCTCGGGGAGCAGCACACCGGGGCCCTGGGCGCAGGAGCGGCCCGCGCTGCAGAGGGGCTCCAGGCCGGTCCGCGTACACGCCCCCCCATGCACCCCTCGCAGTGCCCACGGGGGCAGCTCCTGAGCCCCCGGGCCGCTCACAGGTCGTCCGCACGTGAGGGCCGCGGGCAGACGGCGGCAGCTCCCCCGAGGGGTGGCCCTGAGAGCTGGAGGGAGGAAGGGACGCGGGCCTGTGGTGGACGGTGAGGGTGCATCACACACCTGTGTCCCTCCAGGGCCGGGAGGCCCGTGGCTACCGGACTGTTTTGTCACGGAAACCGCGTAGCCGATCATCTACCTCCCACCTACAGGAGCTGAGTGTGGAGTGTGAGCGACTTGACCGAAGTCACTAAGTGACCAACAGATCAGAGACACAAACCAAGCTCCTCCAACCAGAGCAGGGCCCTGCAGCTGCCCCTGCCCCTCCGGGGGCCACGACCGAAGTCGGGGCAAGCAGTGCTGGAGCCAGGCCACCAGCTGGCCTACCCCGCGCACACGAGGAGCAGCCACGGAGGCTGCTGTGGGGCCACGCCGCCCTCCCGCCCCGCAGGTGAGGCAGGGCAGCTCGGCTCCAGGCGCCTGTCCCCCACGGGCCCCACGCCCGGCACGTCCTCCCCAGAGGGAGGGGATGGGGGCCCGCCCAGCCCCAGCCCCAGCCCGCCGACGGCAGCCACGGCCGGACCGCACGCAGCAGCAAGGCACTTACTTGAGGGTGTGCGCGTCACGCTGGCAGCCGAGGTGGCCCTCTTTTGCTGACCGCCCACAGCCTTGCCTCTCCCTGCAGTCCCGTTGGATGCCACTGGGGGCTTCTTCCCCTTCAACTGTTGAGAGAGACAGAGAAGAAAATTAGGAACGAAACTCTGGTGCTTCCTGCTCCGCAGCACGCGGTCCCTGCCCCTGACCCTTTAGTAGTAGCAGGCAGAGGCAGAAACGGGGGTGGGAGGGGGCCAGCGCGGCTCCCGAACTCCGGACTGCCGGGGTCTGGTGCGGGCCAAGAGCGTCCTCAGCTCGAGCAGTGACAGCTGCGCTGTCCCCGGGGACCCTGAGTGCTGACGGGACGTGGGCGCAGGCCGCGGAGCACCCAGTAGCACGGGCACAGGGCTGGAGGTGCGCGTTTCCAAGGGGGAATGGCTCTCTGCCCAGGGCAGGACGCTCTCTGGGGGAAGGGCCGGGCTGTGCGGCCAGCTTCTGCTCCCGGGGCTTTGAGGCTGACTGACTGGCATCCTAACGGGATCAATGACTGCGTCTGATTCACCAATGGGGTCTCAGGAAGGCAGCAGGAGAGGCAGGATACAGAGCTAGTTTGAGTAAGTTTTCGCCAACCACAGGTCTTCAGAGCTCCACAGCTGCCCTGTTCCTGGGCCGGCCGATGCTGCACTTTGCTGAAGTGACGGACAGCCCTGCGCTCCGCCCCTGCACTCACCGCCTGCTGCTGGGTTTGGGGCGGCGGGCGACGAGCTTACGTTCTGGCTCCATCACTTAGTGAGTCATGGACACCTTCTGAGCCTCCGCCTAGTAACCCACCAGACTTCGGACATCAGTGCGCAGAGAAGCCAGAGGCCGGCGGCCCCTGCGTCTGCCCCAGACGCACTGAGCGGACTCTGCCCAACCGGTTCTGATGAGAGCCATCGGGTGGGAGGAGCCCGTGCGTCTGAAACGCCGGAGTCTCCCTGGCATGCATCGTTTCATAGAGATTACCCACAAATAGAGGGAAAAGGAAACACATCATCCAAAACGTGCCCATCTGCTTTACAGAGCGTTCTCACCTAAGGTGCAAAGCTCTCTGTGCAAAGTATAAAAAATTCTCAGGTTGGCCCTGGCTGGTGTGGCTCAGGGGACTGAGTGCTGGTCTGCGAACCAAAGGGTCACTGGTTCAATTCCCAGTCAGGACATGCCTGGGTCGTGGGCCAGGTCCCCAGTAGGGGGTGCTGGAGAGGCAACCACACAGTGATGTTTTTCTCCCTCTTTTTCTCCCTCTCTTACTGTCTAAAATAAATAAATAAAACCTTTAAAAAAATAAAAATTCTTAGGTTGAAAATGCTCGAAAACACAGAATCAGCACTCGCACTGAGACACCACCGTGGGCTACGGACGGGAGGTGAGCGAACCACAGCCGGCCGGCCGGCAGTCCGTCCGCAGGTGACGGCCGGAGCCCGTAGCGCCCACCGGGCTTGGGGGCACACGGCTGTGCTCGCCGCGGAGAACACCCCGGCGCCCTGGATAGCCCCGTCTCACGTGTGCAGGTCAGAATGCAGCTGCTCCGTCCGGGGGCCGCCTGTCCTCACTGGTGTTTGAAGGGAAACGGAGTTTAAAAACTTGCAGCTCAGGAATGTTCTGCAAAGTCTCATGGTCCCTGTCCTTTAAATTGTTGCCTTTGGTTGACTTCATCCACCAAATGCGCTGGGGGTTTCCCAGGACAGCTGGGGCCGGACGCGGGTGGAGAAACACCGCGCCCACCCGGGGAGCCAGGTAGGGGCACTGAGTCAGCTCTGGGCGGCCATACCGCGTCCACACCTGCAAATCCCATCGCGCCGTCCCCTGCGTGAGCCTCACTCACTGTGCGCTGGGGACACCGCAACCCCGCAGGAGGACCGCGAGGCAGAGAGGGTTCTAGAACACGAGAGAACGTGATGCTGTACCTGGGAGCCGAGCCCGAGAGACGCCCTCCCCACAGAAGAGGTGTTAGTGACAGACTGAGCGGAAGGCGGCCCGCAGGGCGCGGGGCGTTTGCAATGGTTACAGGGCAGGGAGCCAGGAGGCGGCCTAGAAGCCTTTCTGTCGGCGGGCGGGTAGCGCGCAAAGATTTTCGGAGACGGCAAGTTATCGTACAGGCCCGCGTTATCGTACAGCACCTCTTCGCCCCGGCCTCCGCTGCCGGGGGCGGCGGGATCCCACTGCAACACACACAGCCTGGAGGTTAGTGCTGCCCGGACGCCTCGCCCCGCGCGCCCGCACGCGCCCGCTGTCCGCGCTGACCCGCACCCGGCTGCGCGCGGGCTGACTCAGGGGGGCTCCTCTCCTTCTGGGGGCTCAAGGGAAGGTTTCTTTCCTCCTTCAGCCCTCCCCGGAGTCACTGGCTTATCAAGTTTTTGTTCTTTTGTGGGTTTTTTTCTGCTTTAAAAAACAGAACTGATCTGACATTTCTTTCTCTAAAGAAACAGATTTCAGAGTCCACCGGGCCAGAATGCAGAGCTGCGTGCTGCCAGGGATGGAGTGCTGGACAGGGACACGGGGACATGGGGACACAGGGACACGGGGACACAGGGACACGGGGACACGGGGCCCGGGGACATGGTGACGGGGGACGGGGCCCAGGCCCTGCACAGCAACTGTGGAGACCCCAGTGAGGCGCCGTATTTTACTTTGTGGTGATTATTGTCTTCCAGACGCCGTTTTGAGTGCCTTACAAACATGGACTCCTCCAGGCCTCGTGGGAGGCCACGGAGTGGGGCAAACTGAGGTCACGGGCTGGAGAGGCAGAGCTCCTAAGACACAGGGCGCCACCTCTGCACTCGGCCACCCCCACCCCAGGGCAAACGAGGGGCTCCGATTCAGACCCCGAGCCCGCGTGCCTCAGGGAGGGGGCTCCCAGGGGGCAGCAGCCGGCTCGGGCCCCACATGTGGCTGTGGCTGTGGCTGATTAAAGAGCAGCGACCAGAACCAGCCGGTGGAGAGAGAAGGAACCGTCATCCCGGAAACTAGGATGTTTCCAAGTGTAAGGGACACGAGGGCACTCTCTCAGCGCAAACCCGCTCGTAAAGGACGAAGGTGCCTCCAGGCCGCCTGACAGCGGGAGGCTGGAGCACACAGGAAACCCAGAGGGGTCAGCCCGGCCTGCTGACCTTTACAGGTCTCTGTGCACTGCTTTGCATTCACAAAACCGGAGCAGTGTTAATCCCTGTATTGTGCTCATCTGGCCCTATTTTTGTCCCTCCTGGCAGGCTCCTTTCTGCCAGACTGTAATTACAGCCTCTCCGTAAAAATAGACCGGTCTGATGCGACTTCTTGGATCGCTTCGGTGAGTCTATTTTGGGGGTATGGGGCCCGTCTACAGCTCAAACCGGCGGACAGATGGAGCAGGCACGTACACTCGGATGTGAGCGCTCCCAAACGCCCGCCGGGCGTGAACCGGCCCAGGGTTATTAAAACGGTCTAGACTAGACTATCATTTTCCTAAAATACCAAGGGACGGGGTCACACAGCAGGCGGGGAAACCACATAGTTTCTAAAGCGAACCGGCGTGTGCGCCAGCGCGCAGGTCAGAGCCCTCTCCGAGACTAGCGCCGGGCCCTGGGGGGCAGCACCGCATGGCTCGGAGTCACTGCAATGAAACTGCCGAAAAGGGAGGTTTCGGGCCCAAAGTACGAACTTTACAAAATAGAAAAGCAACCCTCCCCCAAAAAGTGATGGCCTAACGGAGCCCAGCACGCAGAGGAATAGTACCAAGGAAGGCCTGTGGCCCTGACCGGTGTGGCTCAGAGGGTTGGGCGTCGCCGGTTCAATTCCCCGTCAGGGCACCCACCTGGGCTGTGGGCCAGTCCCCAGGTGGGAGCGTGTGAGAGGCAACCGATTGCTGTTTCTCTCGCCATCAACGTTTCCCTCCCTCTCCTTCTCCCTCCCTTTCCCTCTCCCTGGAGGTAAAGAAAGAAAGGCCTGTGCTTCCAGGATGTTAGAAAGCGAGAGAGCCACGAAGGTGGCGCGCAGGAGGTCACGCCCTAAAAGCGCGCCCCTCCTGCAGACACTCACTCCCAGGGACACCCCCAAACGCAGAGCCCTCTGAGCGCAGAGGTCCGTTCCCAGGGCAGGTGGGGCCGTGATGGGCTGAAAGCAAGCTTGCCCTGGGCACAGCCTGACCCCGCGGGACAGTCAGGACAATGGGGGTGGGGACCGGGTGTGGGGGGTCCGCCTCCAACTTCTACGTGGAAGGGGGGCACTGGAGAAACCCCCGAGGAAAGGACCGTGACGGGGCCTCTGCTGGGGAGATTCGGGGTCAGTTCGGGTGTCACCTCTCAAGAAAGCTTCGCTGGGACCAAGGGCTCAGAGAGGCGAACCCTTCATTCGCCCTCTGAAGGAGTTTGGCCACTGGGTGGACACAGGGCAAAGGTCGCTCTGTCACGAGAAGCTGGCGGCTGCAGAGCACGTGGGGGCCCGGAGAGCCAGGCCTGCCCTGACACGTCCCAGTTACTGGGACGGGCTCAGGGACCCCCGGAGAACCTGCTCCTGTGAGGGTTGCTGCAGGCTTCCCTCCGTGGGTGGGCACAGGTCTCTGCACGGGGGTGCAGGGGCAGGCCCCGGGAGCCCCTCAACCCTGGAGACACCCTGGTAAAGATGGTGGTGGCAAATGGGGGGGACAAGGAGGGGGATGGCAGGACCTGGTGCTTTCTCACTGCGGGATGGGACGTATCCCCCACCCTGGCCATCCTGGACTCAGGTAGGACCCTTCCTAAGTACTTTGCAGCCAGGCTGGGATGTCCTGAAGCCTCTGCCCATGCCCTCACACCCACGTCCAATGTGGAACCTGACCTTCGCCTCATCTGCACTTAGCAGGCCCAGGTCCCCACTCAGCCCTTCCTCCCGCCTGCCTTTCTCACGTCCCTGCACTGGGGGCCCTTTAAGGACAAAGGCAGCATCTCATGCGTTCTGTTCTTCGTCCCTAGTACAGAGCCTGGACGCTCAGAAAACGAGGAGGGGGGAGTGACCGAGGGGGAAGGGCGAGGTGAGGAGGGAAGGGGAGGGCTGTGTGCAGGGTCGAGTAAGGGGCCCTGGGCAGACTGCCCCCCCCTGCAGGAGCCCCGGGCAGGCCCTGTGTGGGGAGGGCGTCCGGTGGAGGAGGCCCGCACCCACAGGCCGGGCTTCAGTCTGCCCCTGCTGCCGCCCCGCGCCGCCCGTGGGTGGTGGTGGCCCCCGGCTCCCGCCTTGGCAGGTTGGGTTTTATGATGATGGACAACGGGGAGCTGAGAGATGACATGTCTCCCAGCAGTGAGAAAAGATGGGTAAGCAAAACAGTAAGGAAAAAATCTAACATGCCTTCTGAGGTTGAAAAATCACAACCCACCTGCCCTACGCCTACTTTTGAGACCTGCATTAACACAGTTACTGATTAAAACCCGCCCAGTCCTTGGAGACAAATAAATGGGGTGGTTGGGGAGCCTCCCCGACTAGTCCGTGCCTCTGGGCTGCAGCGGTGACGGCCCAGGAAATGCAGACGGACGGTGGTGGTTAGGTGGGTGACGTGGGGACGCGGAGGACAAATGCTGATCGGTGAGCACTGCTAATTGCACCGAGAGCACAGGGGGAAAGCTCCCGAGGCCACACACACAGGCCCTGAAGGCCAGTTCTACACAAAACAGCGCACTAGCGCCCCCAGTGTTCACACACGGGCATGTGTACAGACCCGGCCCGGTTCTCCAAGTCCACTCGGAGGGAGCGGGAGGAGGGCGTGGGCGTGAGCCTGAGAGCCGGGCAGCGCTGTGGAGTGTCCCCTCCCTCCCTCCTTTAACACTTGCTTTCTGATGCGGATGGCTCAGCATTTTTACCCCAGGGGGCACTGCGGAGTCACAGGTAACTCACACTGCATCACACTCAGACGGACCGAGCTCTGAAGTGTCCCCACCAGCCAGTATCTGAGGGTGTGCCAGAGTGTCTAGTTGCCGACACTGACATCGGACACTGAGTGAGACACGGTCTACTGGTGTCAAATGACCCGCGTGTCCACATGCAGATGAAGACAAACGCTAGTCGGAAACAAGGACGGGAGAGACGGGGCGGAGCTTCCTCAGGCCTGGACGGAGACCGGGCGCTGGGCCCGCAGGGTCACTGGGCATGGCACCATGCACTGACAGGCACACTCACCGAGCCGTTGACGCAGGGGACGTCGTCGTAGTGCAGCGCCGTGCCGCTGGGGTGGGCGTAGCCGTTGGCGGTGCCCCCGAGGTACGGGTTGGTGGAGATGACGCGCCTGTTCATGAAGCTGGAAGACAGGTAAACCCTCCCGTCCATCACCATGTCCGGCCTGCGCTCTGGCCGGGCGTGAGGGCCAAGCCGGAGAAGACACCTCAGTGCCCAGAGGCGCTGCGGCCACCGGGCCACACTGCTCACGGACAGAACGGGACAGCGCCGCAGGGCGGGGGTGACAGAGACTGGCCACGGTGCCTGCTGGGCACACGACACAAGGCCTGGGCCCCGTGTTTACGGCCAGCAGTCTGCGGCGGGCCCCTCCTGCCCAGGGTCGGCTTTTGCAAACGGTGTTTCTTCGGGACCCGGTCACGCCCCTCCGTGCAGGTGCTGCCCGTGGCTGCTCTCCAGCGGCGCCCAGGCCGCCCGCAGGACCCTGTCACCGAGCCAGAGAGCAGGCGGCCCCCACACAGAAACGCTCCCCGTCCGGCCTCCCCCGGGAAGGGCCGCGGAGCCCTCAGCTCTTCCGAGTGTCTACTCGGCGGTGTTCTCGGCTCAGCGTCCCACCTCGGGACAGCTCAGCCTTCCCTCTGCCCCCCGTGAGCCCCAACAGGCCACGCCCCCCGGCTGCTGCGGTGGCCTGGGGGCTCTAGGTGCTGCTCCGTGTCCCGGGACTGCGCCCAGCCAGGCTCCCTGATGGCTGTCTCTCGGCAAAGTCCTCCCACCTCAGGGCCTTGTCCCCTCCGCCTGGCAACCCTCTCCCAGAGCCCCCACCTCATGGAGAGCACGCCCCGAGCACCCAATAAGCAGCGCCCCCCACCGCTGCGGCTCGTCCGCCGGGCTCCCTCTCCCCCTGCCACTGGTCACCACCGGACACGCCCGTCCGTGTTCACGGCCTGTGTCCCCCCAGAAGACCAGCTCAGGGTCACGTCTGTTCATCCCGCACCTCGGCGTCTGGGTCGGTGGCCCACGGCAGGGGCTCCGCAGGTAAGCCCTGGGCGAGTGTATGATACGTGAGGGGTGTACCCAAGAAGTCACACTTGTGAGCAAAACATCTGATGCCCAGGGAAGAAATAACCTCGGTAGCACTTCCTCCAACCGTAGTCTGGGATTTTAAAAAAGGATTTTGTTTTCAAACTGTATTTCTTCATAGGGTCTTACATGTCCATGGTATGTCGATGAACAGAAAGGAGAGTAAATGGAAGAAGGGAGGCAGTACCGGGACGGGGAGAACGGCCTCTCTGATTTCTGATCCCGAAGTGGAGCCTCCAGCCGGGAGCCGGGCAGGACGGCTCCCAGAGCCGCTGCTGCCCTCTGCTGGAGGAAGGCGGCTGTGCAGCCTCGCCGGGCCCTGAACACCTGCTCTCCAGTTTGTGCAATAACTCCTCCCGCTTTTTTCTGATGAAAACTGTTATACGACTATCCTACAGTTAGAATACACAGAAGTATGTGTGGGAAAAGAAAAAATACAAGAGGAAAACTTAAACATCTGGGAGCTTGGCAACGACCGGGGATTTCTGATTTGTCCGTGAATGCAGACTCAAGGCTCTCTAATTTACATGTCTTCTCTGGGGGCACCGGGGTCAGGCACTGTGTGCAGCCCTGTCGGTAACGGGGTGAGTGACAGACGCGGCCGCTGACCAGCCCTGCCCGGAGCCCGCCCACCGCGCAGGGACACCGCCGGTGCTCGGGTCTGTGTGCGACTCCCCCTCCCGGCAGGCGGAGTCCCTCTCAGCAGGGCCTGCCCCGGGCGTGCCTGCGTCTCCGGGTCCTGGCACTGTGCCGAGCACGCGCACCGGTGCACCGACACCCACGAGTGAGGACCACACGGGGCGGGACCGGAGCTTCCCGGCCTGGAAGAGACCCTGGCAGGGCGCTTCTGACTCAGGGACATAAGAGGGAGACTTCACAGGCACAGAGGGGACCTCCCACCTCCCCACCCTGACCTCTGTCCCCGTTAAATTCCCCCAGCCCCCGCCACCCCCCTTTCTACCTCCTGTCCCCATGGACCGGTCTGCCCGCCCCGTCGCCCTGGGAGCGGACTCCCGCAGAACTCGCACTCCGGGGCCGCCCCGTCTCACGGAGTATGGCGTCCTCCGGCTCGCCCAGCTTTTAAGAAAGTGCACTTCCCGTGGTCCCCCAGGGATTCAGGGGAGGCGACGACTCCAGACAACAGCTCCCTATCGGGTGTCCCTCCCCTCGTTGTCCTGCTCATCCTCATCCTCATCCTCCCGGCTCTCTCACGAGTCCCCAGCTGAACGGGGCTCAGAAAGAGTTTCAGGAGAAAAATTCAGAGCACTCCCCTTGTATCATATAATCTGTAGATCTCATTTCAAAACAGGCCTCGGGAAAACGCTTCAACAGTTTAGCTACATTGAGGTTCCTAAACAGACTGCTGTTTTTCTAGGGGGAGTTAAACGACTGCTTTTTCTCTCACTGTTTCTTTCCAAAACACATCGCTGCCCTCCCCCTCCGACAGCCGATGCGCAGACGCTTCCCTGACAATCTTGAATAAACTCATCCACTGGCTGACAGTTCGCATAGCGGAAAAAGTCAGCTTCACCCTAGACAGTCACCCACTGGAAAGCTATCGCATTTCCTATCCTGAACAGCGTTTCCGTGTTCAGTCTCCCCTCTGGAGTCTAACCAGAGTGTTTAGCCAGGAACCTGGGGCGGAACAATGAGGGTTAGTGCTGGCCCCTGCAGAGACGGGACAGGCAGGACAGGCCCTGCGTGCAGACTGTCAGCAGCAGCCTTTCACCACTGCAGCCCGCGCTCCTTCCCCAGACACGGGCTCCCCCATCTGGTTCCGAGAACCGCTCCCCTCACTTGGAGGGCGAGCCAAGCTGTGCCCCGGGGGAGGCGCTGTTTTGGGGGGCCCCTCTGAGATGCGGGTCTCAGGGCCCTGACTGCAGCTGAAGTGGCCTGTGGACTGGAGAGCGCCGTTTGGAAACCTCGTCACTCCCAAAGGACCACCACCAACAACCATCACGTCTTCCCATGCATTGCTGTGGGCGGGCAGGCTTGGCCGACCCGACCTGTGGGCATCCTACAGGTGCTTCACTGAGCCAACACCCAGCACAGGCTCTGTCACCCGCCTGCCCTCTGCTGGTGCGACAGGACGCTGCCCCGGAAAGGCAACGCACACCCCAGGACGGCCCGTCCGTGCCTGGGCCACGGCCCACAGGCCACGTGCGGCCCACTGCCCGGGTCTGCAAACACCGCTGCGTTCGGACAGTCAGGCTGGTCCGTCTGCCTCTGGTCTGCGGCCGCCGAGGCAGACCGAGCGGCTACGACAGGGGATGTTCGGCCCACGAAGCCAGAAATGGTTTCTGTCTTGCCTTTAATGGAAAGGCGGAGTCTTTAGCTGCTGTCCCCCCAAGGCGGCACACTCACAGAGAGCGAGCAGGCGGGCACGCAGGCCGGCGCCCCCCGGTGCCCCGTCCCGCAGCGGCGGGCCTTACCAGAAGGTCTGCTTGGCCGTCTGAATGACGTTCGCAGACGTCTCCACGTCTATGTAGTCGTAGTGCAGAGCCGCGGGGTCTGCCGAGGACCCCGTCTCCGCCAGCAGGATCCCGATCCACCGGCCCATGTCTTCTGAAGAGGACGCCTGTGTGGGGAAGGGGGAGTGCCTTTTACTTCATTCACGGTCAAGAGTTTCAACACGGTCGCAGCGTGTTGCCACGGGGACCCAGTGACAGTGGCCCCTGAAGCTGGTGCGGAGCGGAGTGAGAAGGAGGGAGCTGTCAGCACTGCATTCCCACTGAGCTCTGCAGCAGGTGACACAGCGGCCGGACCCGAGGGTGCAGGACAGGGAGGTCTCAGCCAGTCTCAGAACGGAGCTCTGCCGACACCGGGTGCCGGGCGCGGCTTCGCCGTCTGCCTGTGTGGTCTCAGCCATGGGCCGTGAGGGGTAACGAAATGTCTCTCCAGGATGGGGCCGTGCCTGCAGCGCTCGGGGTGGGCCAGCGCAGGTGACTTCCTCAGCAAGCCTGCCCATCCGGTCCCCGTCCCTGGGCGTCCTCCCGCCTGCCTGCCTGCCTTGCCCCTGGCACCAGCGTGCGCCGTCCAGGCCGCCCTGTGCTCTCCTCACGCCGCTCTCAGATCCCCGGCCAAGGCTCTGCTCGAGCCCGGCACGGTTTTCCACCGAGAGCACGGTTCCCGTCTACCAGCTCAGCTTTCTTCCACGGCCGCCCACCCTGTGGGGCTCGGCCCACAGGGATGCTTGCCCGGCACGCTGACCCCAGCCCCACACACCTTTGACAGACAAGTAGGGACGCCGAGAGGGAAGACAGGTTTGGCTGCAATCAAAGTCTGCCACAGACCCGGGATGGGGGCCCAGGTCAGCGCCCCCAGGCCTGGCCGCCCCCCGGCTGAGGACCCCCCGCCCCATGCAGAGTCAGAGCACAGGCCTGCCCTCCCAGCTGTCGGCCCGGGCCCTGTGGGAGAGAGAACCACGCTGCTCACCTTCGCTCCCACCAAAAAAGTACTTTCTTTGACAATCACTTCTGAAGCAAGCCCCCTCTCCTGCCGAGACCTTTGAGGGTGCCCGTCTGGGTCCCTGTCACCTTGGTCCCAGGCCAGGCTACCTCTGCCACTGCATCACCACGGTCGCTTAGCATCCGGTCTCCGCCGGATGAACTAGAGCACACCGCCACCCCCCTGCCCAGACAGACCCCCCGCCCACGGACGGCAGGGCACCCCCGGGCCGCGGGCGCTGGGGCAGCCCCGCCGCCGGCCCAGGCAGCGCAGGCCTGGGCGAGCATCTGTGCGTGCGTCCTTGCGTCTCTGTCGGGATCGTGCCGAGCGGAGAAAAGACAGAGGGGGCAGGTCTCAGCAAACACGAGTGGGAGATAATACAAGCGAGGGAAACACAAAGCAGGTGCTGGGAAATGCACTCCGATTGCCTTTTCCTGCCTCACCTCAGAACTCGTGCTAGAGGGCAGCCAGGCCCCGAGGGCCGAGGCCTGCCAGTTCCCCGGCCTCGGCGCGCTGGCCACCACCGTCTGGGCACACCTGCCCCGCCTGCGCAGGAAACACCGTGGTTTCTGGGTGGGCCGCCATAGGCCGGGGAGGACAGGGCCACTGGAAGCCCGAAAGCGAGTTCCTGTCTGGCCGCCTTCAGCAAGCATCCCACGACACGGAACCGCACTGAACTTCCACGCGGACCCGTGCAGAGGGCGTGGCACGAGGAGGTGGCTCGGCAGAGGAGTCTGCTCTGCGCCCAGCTCAGCAGAAGGGGCCCAGTGCTGACGGGGCTGCAGCGCCCTCGGGAGGGCGGGTTGTGGAGGAGGGGAAGGGGAGCGAACGCAGCGCACGGGGAGGGAGGAGAGGGCAGGAACCACACGCGGCTCGGTCGGTGAGGCCCGGGGCTCCGGCGGAGGGAGAGCGCCTACCTCCAGCACGGCCACCTCCTGCCCGTTGCGAAGCAGCCGGAAGGTCAGGGGGTGCCTGGAGTCCAAGCCCGGGATCACCTCGCAGCCGCGGAGAGGGATGGAGGCGATGTGGCTCTTCAGGTCGGTCCGGTCCTTGTGCAGCACGAGCTTGTTGTCCTTGACCCGGCACCAGCGCTCCCGCCAGCGGTTGTTGGACAGCACGCTCAGGTGGCCTGCAACGACAAGGAGGACGGGGTGCTGTGGGCGGGACGGCCCCGGGCCCGCGCTCGGTCCCACGGAAGGCACCGGCATGGGACACGCACGGGGCGGCCCCTCACCCCGTTTTAGGTGCGAGTGCAACACAGGAGGGGAGCCGCCACCACCGCAGGGCGGATGTCGCCCAAGCCCTGGGCCTCCCCGGGGCGGCCGGGCCCTGTGAGAAGCCCCGACGGGACGAGGTGTGGGGCGCGTGCTGAGAGCCGGGCCCCAGACGGCGAACGCTTCCGTGGGGACCGGAGAATGGGAAAGGCCACTAAGCCACCGGGGTCGGGAAACGAGGGCATGACGGCCGTCTTCAAAGAGCTGAAGGGACCCAGAGAAAGGGGTTCAGATGCGTGCCGAGTGGCCGCATGTCACAGCCTCAGCAAGAGAGAAGGGCAGACCGGGCTCCCCACGAGAACAAACTGTCTGAGAACGCAAGTTTTCCAGGAGTCAGGAGGCCGTGGGGGCGGCCGGTTCCCCAGCACCGGAGGAATCCCAGCAGGTGATGCGACGGCCTCGGCATGAGGGCCCTGCCCGGAGACCGGGCCCCCCCCGGAGACCGGGCCCCCCCAGCCACCTCCCGGTGCGCGGCCGCTGCCCGCTGGAGGGCTCCATCGGCCCACCGCCGCCGGCCTGGATGCCGTCTCAGCGCTCGGTCGGGCCGTGTGGGCAAGTCTGCGCTCAGGCCTCCGACCCCGCACGGAGCCTCGATGCGTCACAGGCGCGGAGATGCTGTGGTCGTCTCCACAAGCAACAAAGCCACGGGAAGAGCTGCCCCTAGCTTACAGAAACTCCTCAAATACGAAACCGACCACGTCCCCGTCGCAAACACAAAACGCGTTTTTCTGGAAATAAGACGCATGGAAGACAGAGGCCACAGGGTGGCTGGGACGGCTCGCCGCTCCGTGAGGCTGGTAAGTACCTGCCCCTTCCCCTCGGACGCAGGAAGTGGCTACACACAGCCGGACCGCAGCCGAACAGGGAGACAAGAAGAAAGGGCTCCCGAGTCGCCCTGCTCCTCTCGCCACTCACGCCCCGGCACGGGCACGGGCATGGGCATGGGCACGGGCACGGGCCCGCTCCCGGGGCTCAAAGCAGAACAGACTGAGTGCTTTCCAAGCCTGACTTTCAGAAAAATACTCTCCCAAAAGGGTGTTGGAAGATGGTCTCTGCTTCTTTTGGGTCCTAAGTCCTACGCACGTTATTAGTGAAGGACAAACGCTATAGAGAAAACACAACAAAACCAACCCACAGAACAGGCACCTCACGGCCCAGCACGGC
>CM052538.1:1850895-1909149 GCA_028533065.1 Trachops cirrhosus | reverse complement strand
GGGAGAAGCAGACACTGGGCAGTACGAGCATTGCATCGTGGGTACAGATTGTGCAGAAGAGACCAGCAGGACCCACTGTGTAACCCAAACTCAAGGAATGCAGCCCTGTCCCTACATGGAAATCCTAGCGGTGTCCTAACATGTGACAACGTGGCTTGGAGGTCGCCTGGCTCGGACTCCCACGCAGTGCCGCCAGCGACAGGCTGGGTGTGAAGTCAGCAGAGCAGGCTGCGGTTCTGGCCTTTCCCAGTCAGTGCAGGACTTTGGGCAGATCACACACCCTCACTGGACCCCAATTCCCTTTTGTGAATAATGGGCACACACACGATTCACGTGTTTTCAGTTAAGTCAGGGGTTCTTGGAGGTCAAGCTGTCGGGATTAAATGAAATCCTAAGTGACAAAACAACAAGCAGGACCCAGGATAGGCAGCAGGGGCCTAGTGAGGGCTGACGTCCTCTGTCCTCCTCTAAGATGCCGTCGCTGAGCACCTCCCGGGCATCGGCGGCTGCCGGGGCCTGGGCGGGACAGAGACGCACGGGACTCGGCCCTGCTCTCCGGGGCTCTTCTCCTGGTGGGGGTAACGGGGTGAGCCACCGAGAAAGCTTCGTCACCCCGAAGCGCGTTCTGCTCCCGGCAGGGCCGAATGTCTGCTCTCCCTAGCTGAGCGGGCGGGACAGCAACCCGGGGCAGAAAGCGGTGAATGACCGTGAACTCCTGCACAGGTGAGGAGCCCAGCCGGCAACAGGGGTGAAGCCGTCCAGCACAAACTCTGAACGCACCAGGTCAAGTAAATACACATTCCTGGAGCACGTACATACTTTTCCTCTGAAAAAAGGTGTGTGTTTTTTAAATCCCTAAGGCAGCATAACCAGTAATATCAAAGTTTCGGACTATGGTTCAAATTCAGTTAACCCAGAAAGAGGGTCAAGCCCAGGGCTTTACTGCCCGTGTTCTGCCTGCTAAATCCTCTGGTTTCCTTTTAATCTAGGAACAGATTTCCGTGGACCTGTAGGTGCAGGAATTCTGAAAGAAGCACCAGCCTTCTGAGGAAAGGCCACACCCACAGCCTCCCATGCAGCTGTCACCAGCAGCTCCCACAACACTCAGCGGCCTCCTCTGTTCCAGAATCGGCCTTCGTCACCTGCCCCTGGGACAGGAAGTCAGTGCGGAGTCAATCAGATCCTTGCTGTGAGGGCGGGACTGACTCACCAGCCAGGGCTGAGGGATCTCCGGCAGAGGCATCTGGGGAGGGGCTGGCAGGCTGCTGGGGGTCTCCTGCTTCGGCGTGTGGTCTCTCATGTCCACACCTGTAGGCATCAACCAAAACCACAGGTCTGGATGAGGAGGAGGGGACAGCACTGCTATCAGCCGTCACCTCCCCACCCTGTACTGACTCCTCCTCTAATACTCATTGCTTCTAATCCTTCACAACAGTGTGGAAAGTAGGTGTTATTCTTCCCCATTTGCAGGTAAGACTCTATGCCTGGAAAAAAAGGTTAAAGAACCTAAGTGAGCACGAGCAGGTAGAAATGACCGAGCTGCCCGCCAAGCCCGAGTCCTTGAACAGTGCCGCGCGGCCTCTCCAGGACGCATAAGTGGAAGTGCTCATCTTGCCGCTTACCTGGGTGCTCAGAGGGCAGATGACTTTCTGGGATCAGTAATTTGTGTTACATTCCTTCCTAAACCCAGACACTGTCCCAGATGTACTTTCTGGGGGACAGGACTGACTCAAGCTCAGACCCCCGGGCACTCACATTCGAGTTGGGAAGGCACGTGTGTACACAACTGGCTTAGAAGTCGTGGTGAGCACCGCACCAGGGAAGGCAGCAAGGAGGAAGAAACTAGTTTTAATTTGGGCACAGTACCATTTATATGCCAAGAGCTCGCCTGGAAAGACCTTGAAAAACAGTCACTTAACAATGATCCCCTGTGGTGGGTCAAACACAACCCGACAGGCTGGGGAAAAACCCGGGGAGACGAGGTCCCCGGCCTGCGGGAGCTGCAGCGCGGGCGGAGAGCGGGAACAGTACGAGGGAAAAGAAAGAAAAGGACGAATGCAAACACTACCGGTCAGACGACCGGCGGGGAGGTCTGAGCAAATTCAGGGCGAGGAGAGAATCCACACCGGCTCTCCCGGCTCTCCCCTCGCGGGGAGACCACGGGACCGCTCAGCCTCCATGACCTCATGGGCCAACCCCTAGAGTTGGTCTCGTAGTCTCGTCTTCTCTCCCTCTCCCTCGCCCTCCCCCGTCAGGCCTGTTCCCTGGGGAAGCCTAACAAACCTGCTTCCCTGGGAGTCTGGGATTTTGATGGCACACAGGCTGCTGCGTTTCTCTGCTGAGGGGGAGGTGAGCTCTGGGTGACACTTGGGGACTGCCAGCAAGAGGAGGCTGTGCTGACTCCTCCAGACCACACCTGTGTGTCCCCCCACACCCCGGCTGTGTACTCCCACCACCCGTGATAAACCCCGGGTGTGAAAAGGACAACCATGTGCTGAGTCCTTCCAGTGAGACTCCGAGTTCGGGGGTGCCTCGGGGCCCCAACACCCCCTGTTCCCTCGTCTCCTGAAGGCTCTACCTTTCTGTGCGGGAGACTGACACAGCCCCCCAACACAGGAAGGCCCGCGGTGATGCCCTGATGACTAAATGAACTCGTGAGTCACCAAACGCAGGGACGTGTTCTAGAACACGGTGGGACTAGGAAGGTTCGGAGGCAAACGAGCCTGGGCGTGTGACAGAGCCGCACCTTTGGCCGACTGGACCCGCAGCAGGATGTCGGCGATGACCGCCTTTTTCTCCCTGACAGTCGACGTTAGATATTCATGGTCCAGAAGTTCCAGAAAGAGACGGAGTTCCACTATTAACTCTTCCATTGCTGGAAACAAAGAAGGAAGGAACTGTTAGACCGCTGGTTTGCAAATGTCAACATACGAACGCTAAATTTCACTTGAAGTGTTTCACTCTCGGCTGAATGAGTGAAGAGAGTATTCCGAGCATGAAAAACAAGCTTGCTGAAACCAGGTCGACGGACAGACCCGTGCACCATCCCCTGGCAAACGGGCTGTTCCTTTGCTTTTGCCCGGAGGCAACAGTGCGCAGCTGGGAGCGGCTCCTAGGTCACGGTGCCGGCAGATGGAGGCACGCCCCCAGGCCTGACATCACCACGTGCTGTCAATTGACATTGAAATTGAATATTGCGCAAGAAAGAGATGGTGGTTTCAAATGCCAAGTAGTTTTCAAATAACCACCAGGCCGTGGTTTTAGAGACTCTCGACCAGCCGTTTGCTTCGGTAGGGCTGGCTCCAGCCCCGGAGCGCTGCACGCGTTTCTCCGGCGAGCACGGGGTGCTGCAGGCCGAGGGGGGCCAGCACTGCGCGTTCAGGCCCCGGCTCCCGAGGGCCTGCCTCCTCCTTCTAGGACCGCGACCGCCCTTCCCTCCGATACCCGATACCCACGAGGCTGGGCTGCGGGGCTGCCTCTCCTTTTGAACGGCGCCGCTGACCTCCCCAGACGCCTCTCACCGGGTCTGCGAGGCCAAGCCAGTTTCATAAAGTGAAGACATGGCCCTCCTGCTCCTGCACGAACAGTGCCAGTGCGAGGGTGGCTCGCCTGCTGCCCTTGGCCGCAGCAGTGACAGCAGCCACGCTGCGGTCACTGTGTCCCCACCACGCGCTTGCAGCACGAAAACAAAAACAAAGGCTGCTCTCACTCAGGAGTGGCTCCGATGGCTCTGAGGGAGCAGTAAGGGTCGCTGCTTCTGTTACATCTCAACCCCTAAGGACAGCCTCTCGGACACCCTGTGGGGCGAGGTGGGCAGTGCGTGCGAGCCGCCGCTGCGGGCCGAGGCAGACCGGCTGTCCGGGCGGAAAGCGTGGTTTTCCGGTTTCGCACAGCGCACGGTGTGTCAGCGTTGGGAACATGGGCCCAACTCCGTGAGCCACGACCTCACGTGGTCACACGCGGGTTCGAGCCAGCTAGCACGCCGTTCAGGCCGACGCACCCCAGCCTGACAGAGCGAAGAGCCCGATCGGACGCAGCCTCCCAGAGACCAGCACGCGTTGAGTCTGGGGCAGTGGCATGGAGCAGGAGTCGTACTTTCCTGAGAGGCACCGAGCACTGTCCCCTCCAACCCCATGTCTGTGTGGGGCCAGCCCGTCTCACGTGCTTCCTCCCGAACGAGGGCTCCAGCGACCGGGCCCCGAAGCAGGCGGGAGACCCCGCCCACCTCCACGAAGCCGGACCCCACAGGACCCGCCAGACGACGCGCGCACACGCGGTGTCCCGTTCGGTGAGTACAGTCACTTTTCGTGAACGCATGTCCTTTCCTCAGTAAGTTAACATCTGAGGTATCTGCCGGCTCTAATTCTGTGTGGGTAACAGCCACAGATGCCCCACGTAAACAAAAGCTCTTTGGGGTCTTCAGTCCGCATTTTGAGACCAAAACACCCTGAGTAACAGGCCCGAGAACAGCGGGGCGGAGGGAGTCCTCCAGACGTCCTGCTCTGCAGTCCACAGCGCCCTCCACAGTGAGGCCCGGCCGAGGCCTCCCGTCTAACTGCCCGCCCGTGCACAGCGCCGGTGAACGCGGTGGCTCCAATCAATGGGAAAACGGCAGGCTTCGCAGGTCAGTGAGGACAACCGGCAGCAATTGGGGAAAATCCAATAAAATAAAACCGAATACTGACCTGACATCATCTACCAGGGAAAAAAAATGTAGAGACACTTGAGAATGAAAATATCAACAGATGACAGCGTGCGGAGTCCGTGGGGGAAGCAGTGGGGAACCTGGGAGTGGGAGGGGTTCCCGCACTGTGACTCGGAACCAGACGCAGAAGAGAAGACTGGTGGAGGCGACGAGACGGAAACAGGAGCATGAGCCCCCGGGGAGCGAGGCCCGCCGGGGGCGCACGCCCTCCGTTCTGCGGGCATTCTGCGGGCTGCCCGGGACCTTGGGGGCAGCGCCTCCGCTGCCTGCCTGTCCCACGCACTCTTCGCGCTGTCTCCACAGGCTGGGCGGCTGGGGACTGGTTTCATAAAACCCCGTCTCGTGTCCCTCGCTGGGGACCACTGGGGCACACTGAGGTTCCAACTAAGACCCAGTTTGTGACACGTGGCTGGCCCCAGGGCCAACCTGCTTTGCAGAAAACTGCCCTTGTCCCCTACCTTCTTCCTGTCAGTGGCCTCGCGCTGGTACCACCGCCAGCTCCAGTCCGTCCGGACCCTCCTGTCCACCCCCACTCCCCCACCCTGTGTGCCACACCGCAGCTCTCCAGAACAAGGTGGCTTCCCGTCTACGCCAGGCGGCTTCCGGGGCCGGCCCTGGCACTTGCCGCTGCTCTGGGCAGGTGGGCCGACCCCGCACAGCCCATCCAGGCCCTCTCACCACGCCCTGACCACCCTCTACCGGCTGCCCCGCATCTGCGCTTCTACCCTGGGCTCGGTGCCAGCGCCGCAGCCTGCCTCATCCGTGTCACACAGTGGGTCGCGGTGAGGGGCGGATGTGTCCGTGTCCTTCACCCGTCAGCAGGCGGCCTGAAGCCAGGGACCTCCGTCCGTGCGACCTCTCTCTGTACCCAGCAGGCCCAGCACAACGCCGGACGGGAAGCTGCGGCACAGCAGACACTCGGCACGTGTTTGCTGAACTCACCCGTTTGCCTGTGATCCCCGTCAGAGACGGAGTTCCTGGATCTGTTTGGGGAAAGCTGCAGAGGAAAACACCGGAGGCGGCCCTCCTGGGAACTACGCCCGCCGTGATATTCTTAGGACAGACATGTCAGCGCGGCGGAAGACGGCTCTGGCAAGCTCCCTGTCCCCGCTCACACCTGCTCAGGGCCCTCCTGTGCGAACACCGCGGACCCCGGGTGAGCACGCTGAGATGTGTGCTCAGCTAGGGGCGCGGAACTCAGCTAGGGGGCGGCACAGAGGCAGGTGGCTGCGCTGAAGCGAGGCGCCAGCACAGCGTCCCTTGTAGGGTCACAGTCGGGACCCCCCGGCAGCCTCTCCCAGAGACCCCCACGGGCCTCTGCACACAGCCTCAGTGGGCGACTGCAGGTCGGGCTGGGAAAGCTCAGGGCGGGCGCCCGGCTTCAGATGCCGGGCGGTTGGAAAGCTCCCTCAGCTGGACCACAACTGAAGTTCCGACAGCCCCCAGGTGACCGTCCTTGACTGGCCGGAGGACTCGGACTGCATGTTGCCACACCACTCTGGTCCCAGCGCCCTCATCTAGGACACAGGGTGACAACAGCTGTGTGCCCGGCAAGATAAGCCTGGACTTCAGAGACTCGGAGACCCGTCAGCGCCGGGTTAATTTGAACGTGAAGAGAGAAAGTAAGGTCTGTGCTTGTCCCCTCCTGTGTCTGAACAGGACCCCCAACGAGCAAGCTGGGTTTGGGCAGTGACTCTGGAAGCTGACTCTAGCCCATCTGTCCAAGGGAAGGGTCTATGGGTGCGTGTGTGCTCTGAGCCCCGAAAACCTGCCTCTCTGGATTCCTTCGAGCCACAAGGAGTCCCCAAAGGAGCTGCTGTAAAAACCCACAGAGCACATTCTTTGGGGACGATGTCATGATTCATCAAAGTTGGATGAACATGCGGATGGGTGACTCAAGCCTGAGCAGAAAACACCCTTCTATTGTTTGGTAGGGAGCAAAGGACGAACCCCAGATCCACACGCGTGCCTGCTGACGATACGTGTCCCTCACGGCACCGCAGGGGCCGGGTGCCCGAGCCTGAAGCTGATCCCCAGGCTGGCAGGGCAGGGCTCTTGCCGCACAGCAAGCTGGCTGCCGACCACAGTTTCAGGTGCGGCACGGAGAGCACAGCGTCCTCCTCCCACTTCCATCCGGCCGGCTGAATCGGTAGCCAGGTGCTGCACACCAGACGGGGCAGGACGTGGCGCTCAGGCCGAAGGCGAGCCCCCGATGCTCCGGGCTCCACTAGGGAGACCGGGACCCGTCTGGGCCCACGAACCACTGTCCACGAAGGGGAGAGTCGCAGGAGGCTTTCAGAAAAAGTGCCCTGAAGAACCTCCATCATTAAAAGGTGGTTCCAGGGACAGCGTTAAGGATGAACTGGTGTGGGAAGAGGTCGGAGCAGAAAGAGGCAGGCCCAGTCAAAAGAATATGAAGAATGATAGCAATAGGAAGACAGAAAGAAAAATTTAAGTTATGCTCTATTTATTGTAAGATATTTTAAATATTTACTTTTAAAAAAGTACTGCATAAATGTTTGCGTGCCTAAGTGTGGGGCGTACAAAGATAAGCGAAGCAAGCACGATCTCTTGCATTCAAGTTAGAGAGACCCGCAAACAGTCAGGAGAGGGGAGGAGGGCGTCTCGGGGAGAGAGCTCTGCACCGCAGCTGCCGGAAACATCTCCACGGGGGAAACTAAGGCGCAAGGGGATGGGGCGGGGCCTCCCGCTGCAGGGGCAGCAACTCCGGCCTCGTGGTTTGGACTGACGAGTCTCGATCGTTCTGCCGCACTGGGGTCCGAAGCCCCCTTTCTGTCAGGAGGACAACACCCGGCCGTGACTCAGACGTCTGAGAGCGCACACGGCTGCCCGCCCGGCTCTGAGGCTGCTTCGCTCTACATTCGGAATCAAAAAGCTGAAGATAAGAGGACTTTGAAAGTCT
The DNA here is from genome assembly GCA_028533065.1 of Trachops cirrhosus. Classification (NCBI taxonomy): domain Eukaryota; kingdom Metazoa; phylum Chordata; class Mammalia; order Chiroptera; family Phyllostomidae; genus Trachops; species Trachops cirrhosus. Next base: position 1,901,521 of record CM052538.1, on the reverse strand, counting down.
CCCTTCTGCCCTCCATGCCCTAAAGCAGTGCTTCCCGACTTCCGTGGGCTGCAGCCCAGTGGGGGTCCGGTGAGAACGCAGACCCTGCTCTGCAGGTCTGGGAGGGGCCTGGGAGCCTGCGTGTCCAAGCAGCTCCCCTGGGAGGAGACCGCGCTGTGAGCAGCCGGGCCCTCAGCCCCACTCCCGAGTCTGACGGGGTGTCTCCAACGCCCAGGGAGGCACCTGTAGCGCCGCCCCTTAAAGAACCGGGAATGCCTCGTCCACACTCACCCTCCACCCGCAACCCCGTGAGCACCAGGGTCTCCCATGGAGGCTGGGTCCCCCAGCCCCAGCCCCATCCAAAATGAGTCGGTGGCAGTTAGGGTTCGCTTCCATGCACCCGCTTCCCCACGCCCTCCTCCATCCGCGTCGGGGGCAAACACCAGGCCCAGCCCGAAGCCTGTTTCCGTCAGTAAAACTCACTGGACATCGCCACAGTCACTCACGCGCGTCTTGCCCACGGCTGCTCTCAGGACACAGAGTGGAGTAAAGCAGTTGCCACCGAGATTCAAAGCCCAACTATTCACGAGGGGCCCTTTCTGGAAGCCGCTCGTTTGCCTCTGCCCAGGGTGCTGAGGGCCAGGCGGCCTTGGAGGCAGGAGCAGCCCTGGTTTAAAGCCAGCCCGGGGAACGCCGAAGCCGCAGGGGCCTCAGCTCAGGATCAGAGGCCTGAGCTTCTTCATGAATGTGGTCCTTTCCCCGCTAAGGAGGCTGGACCTGCGTCACCGGGAGACAACGTGAGTACGGTCTCTGCCTGAACCCACCGACTCAGAACTGCTCTACGTGAATCTGAGCGCCCTCCTTCCCCACAAGGCCCCTGAGGGGCACAGCCCCACTGCGGAAGGCTGCGGCTGGGTGCCCGAGCAGCTGGGTTCCCGCCGTCTGTCTTTCCAAAGAGCCCGGGCCAGGCTCCACCTGCACCAACCCCCCCCCACCCACCCCCCCGACAGGCTGCCCCCAGGGACGGGGCTGAGAGGCGGCTGTCCGCCTGGCCCTGCTCCCGGCAGATGGAGCCCCCGCTGCGTGTGTGGATGGGGGAGGGCTGCGGGCACCACGGTGGGGCACACACGTCAGTGTGCAAATGGAAGCCAGCTAGAGACAGCTGCGGTCTCACGACAGCTTTTCAAGGTCGGGAGCCGCTGTGCCCCGGGGCGCCTGAGATTCCGGGTCTGACAAGGTGGGGCCGCCCTGTCTGGGTGCAGGGAGCACAGGCTCCGGTGCGAAGAGGCCGGAAACCGCCCCGCCGCTTTCCAGAGGCACCCGGAGCGCCCAGGGCTGGGACCCCTCCTCTGTGCAGCGGGAAGGGGCAGGGCCTTGTCGCCAGGTTTTGTGTCACTTTCCCTTAATGCCCTAGGTGAGGAATTCCCACAGAGGTCCTCAACAAAGTGTGACTGTTACCAACACCATCACTGTCATCAGAACAACTGTCACCTGGAAAAGGAAACTAAGGACGATCCCCACTGTAAGGACTACAGTGGACCCTTGAAAACCACGGGTTTGAGCTGCGTGAGCTCACTTCACACAGATCTTTTCCGATGAATATTGTAAATGCACTTTCTCTTCCTCTGATGCTCTTCATAACCTTCTCTTCAGCTTTATTGCAAGAATGCACTCCACAATACATACGGGGTGGGCAGAAGTAGGCTCCCAGTTGTTCGTTTGGAAAACGGCAGGATAATCCGTAGGTAATAATACTCACACAAGAGAAAGCTCTGTGTTTCCCGCACAACTGTACCCCACTTTGGCCTCCCGTGAACATACACGCGGACCGACAATCAGTGCTGCTGGGAAGGCTCTGGTGAACGGCGGGCGGTTGGCGGTGAAGTTTGGGGGTCAGAAGTTACAGGGGGACCCTCGACTGCACAGGGGTTGGGGCCCAACTCCCACGTGGCTCAAGGGGAACTGTGGTTTATAAACACTCTCCCAAACAAGACATTAAAGTTTTTCAAATAACAACCTAATACGGGGGGATGGTATCACTTCGCAGGCGAGAAAACGCACTCTCGGGAAGGTGGAATGACTCGCCCAGGGACCCCCGCTCACGTGGGGATGGCCGCATCTCCTGGTCATCGACGGCCACCCGCAACCACACGGGCCCTCCAGCAGGGCCCGCCCGCGCGTCTCTGCTTCAATAAGGCAGAAGACCGTCCTCTCACCAGACCATCGATATGAACGCGTGTCTGTCCGACAGGCGCTGCTTTGCACGGTTAGCCTGAGGGGCCCACTGCCACAGAGAACACTTTCTCGGTGCTGCCCAAACACGGCATAACCCACCACTAAAGAGATTTTTCATCACCACGTATTCCCTCTTCACCCTCTCCCACTCCCTCATCCTATACTTCCAGCTTCAGCTTAGGCCTCTGCCCCCAACTCCACTCTCACGCCGACGCTCCGTGGGGGACCGGCCCTGCGTCTGACCCGCCAGAGGAGCGCAGCCAGAGACAGCGGCTCACGTGTGCCAGACACACACGCAGGGCAAACGAGGGGGGCACCGGTGAAGAGTTATGACAGCGCACGTCAGAGGGCAGCGATGACACACTGTGAGGGACAGGACGTGAGCGTGCCCAGTGTAGACGGACGCCGCCGCGAGCTGGCTGGCCGCTGTGCGCCAACGGCCGGAAGTGCACGCAGACCGCGGGTCTGCGTCTTACAAGCAGAGCTGACAGCGCCCGCCGCAGTGCCTGCGCAGCGCTCGCCGTGCCTGGCGATGACATCGGCTAGCTCCGTCTTCACGAGGTGCTCCAGCTCCTTGGGTCCTTGCTCTCTGGCGTTCCTCCCCAACACGTCTCGGCCTTGCACTTGGGCCTCAGATGTAGCCCGAACCAGCCTGGACCCACTGCTGCCGCGGTTCCCCATCCCAACCTTGGCCCCGCCACTCCTCCGGTCCCCCGTCTTCCTCTCAGCCCCGTCGTCCAACCCACCGGCCAGTCGCACAGGGTCTCCTCGAAAACACAGCAGCCTGAGCCCGGCGCCCGCCCTCTCGGTCCAGCCTGGCCGGGCCGCCCTGCTCTCCCCGCTGGGCCCCGGGAGAGGCTCCGCACTCACCGCTTCCCTTCCACCCCCGCACCCACCCCGACAGCCTGCCCTTTACTCCCAGAGATTTCTGGGGAGAAGCTGCATATGGAGAGAGAGTGCAAAAGTCAAGTCGGAGAAGGCCGGGGAGGCCTGGGGGAAGGGCGTGCAGGGACTCTCCGTACTGCTGCTCCCTCAGGTCTGACTTACTTCCAATGAGAGAGCTGGAAAACCACCTCCCAAGCCCACCCCCTTCTGGGGTCCGTCCTGTCGTCCCCGTGGCCAACCTGGGGACCCCCCCTCTGCCAACAGAACACTGAACAGCCCTGGCCCACCTGGTGTCTGAGTATGCTTGGCAGTGGGAGGATCAAAAAAATTAGATACGTGACCCACACACAGCCTGCCCTTAGAGAGTTCTCAACCTAGTGGAAAGGACAGGGATGCCAAACAAGGAGACGGGTACCTTGACAGAGGGTTATTTTAGCCAGCGGTGGCTAAAAGGGGTCTTACTGAGGGCGGCTGCCCGAGGGGCTTGGGTCTTTTAAAAAAGTGTGTGTGTGTGTGTGTGCGCGCGCGCGCACACAGAGGCTCCAGAGTCCCACCATCAGGCCTGCCTGAGAGGCAGAACAGTGACCAGTAACTGACGTGGCAAAGGCGCCCAGCTGCGTCCAGTCACTCATGGTCCAGACGGGCCCAGCCTCATCTACTCCACTCTACCTGGGCCAGAGCGAGCGCCTCCAACCATGCCGTCAGGAGAGCACCCCGCTGACGCGTCTGGCTGGGAACAGAGCTGCTGCTATCGAATGAGCACACAATAAACCCTGACGTGCTAGAACCTGCAAGAAGGACATTCTGGATGACTGCAGTGACCACAGGCTGCCCTGAACTCCAGGACGCTGCAGAGGGCAATGTGGGAGGCAGGGCCACAGACTCGGGCACGTCCCGCCTGCCCGAGAAGGACGAAGCCATCACACTCCTGTATAAACGCCACCTCTCCGTCTTTCCTGGAGGCCTGTTGGCACGTGCACCCCTGCGCGGGAATGGCCAGTCTCTCTCCCTGCCCGACCTGTGCGCTGCGATAAACAAGGGGCCCCCGACGAAGTGGACACGCGCTGGGAACCGACGCAGGCGGAGGAGCCGGGCTGGGCTGCCGGACGGCAAGGCAGGCCGCCGTTCAGGAGGCAGGACTTGCTTCCTCCCTGCCCTTGCGGCGGGCAGCGGTGGCGGACCGCCACTGCCCCACGCCCACCCCACTCACTCTAAGTAGGTTCTAACCCAACTAGCCTTTAAAAATAAATAAATGTAAACACGCCACAGCAAACGTGCTTCTGAAATGGTTTCTTGCAACCAACAAGAAACTGTAAGCACAACTTTAAAAGCGAACAACCAAGAACCACAGAAATGGGTAAACATGGCCCCATTTCAACCCTGGAGGACTGTTCCATGACAAGGATGCGGTAGTTCGCCGGAACAAACAACTGGCGGGATAAATGTATACAGAAGTCAGAGGACACGAGGTCTACAGTTTAGAGAAACAGGTCAAGAAACTCACTGGTTCAAATGCGACTGTGAACCAGCGCCGGGGCCTCAGGCAGACTCGCCCCCCAGCCCGTTCCTGCACGGGCCCCACCCTCCCATGCTGCCGCTGGGTTTCGGTGCCCATCTCCCACTCCGCGTGCACACGCACGGTTCATTCTGCGCAGCGAGAGGAGGTTTCTGTGCCCGGGGAAGACTGCAACCCTGTCACTCTGAGCCCAACTACAAGGCAGATTCACATGTGACATAATCACGTAGCCACGTGCCCGCGTCCCCTAGGGAGGCGAGGACGGCGCTCCTTTAAGAAAGCTCACCGGCCTGCAAGGCCTTGCCCTCTGCACTCCGCCACCGTGCCCCATGCAGCCCCGACTTCTGACCTCAGATATGGGGCGTTGCATACTCTTCCACGGCTTTCCAGGCACGACGAGCACCCAGAGCACCCTGATGACAGCACCCCTGGGTCCACTGCGGCACCTGGCCTGCAGGACCAGACGCTGGGCGCCAGGCCAGCCCCAGTGCTCTCCGCCTGGGCAGCAGGCACTCACTGGGCAGGGGAGGGGGCAGGAGTGGACCCTCCCAGCAAGCTGCTCTGATCTTACCAAGGTCGGGACAGCTCCGCTGCAGCTCCACCAATCCTGATGTGAATCCCAAACTCGGCCAGAGTGAGGGGGAGCTGCTCACCCGGCGCTCCTCCCTGGGGCTCAGTGTCACTCCCAGACAGTCGTTTAGCAAACCCGGGTCATGTGTCCGGGCTCACAGCCTTGGGTGAACGAGGCCCTGGACACACCTGTGATTCGCATCAGCAACATGCACAACTGACTACTACAGAAGTTTCAGTCCGCTTATGTGACATCGGAACCCACCACCCCGACTGGAAACGCAACAGAGAAGGTGCTCTTCTGATGGCTCTGCTTCAGGTTTTGGGTGCAAATAAACATCCACGATTCCAAACAACCAGCAACCTGTCTTGCTGACGACAAGAGGAGCAACCCTCCTGGAACCAGGATGGAAGAGAGCCCAGCAGCCGGGGAGGGGACAGATGACGGTCAGCTCTCCATGGGACCAGCCAGTCTCAAGTCCCAGTGAGGGTGGAGGGAAAAGCTCTCAGCGGCCACACATCTGAGTCGTCGCCCCCTCGCCATCTGCTTCTGCCGTCATTCAAATGCAAAATTAATGAGGCCCCGGCTGCTGGAGGTCGGGCAGGCGCTGCTCTGCGGCTCTGAGACCACGGGTGCTGGCGGGCCGCGCGGTCTCCACTGAGACCCAGGCTGCACCTCATGGGGGTCTGAGACGCTGACCTCTGAGGCTGGGACTGACGGAGAAATGGTGATTCCCGGTCTGACTTTTCCTTTATCCTAAAGTTGCTGTTTCCAAACTCCTTCTATTGTCTTACTCGTTTCATGAAATGTATGAGAAAACTGAAGGCACCGTGCAAGGCAAAGTCATGGCGAAAAAGCACCACTTTCTCTGACACAAGCCCGAGGCTCGTGAAGGTCACTGGAAGCGGCAGGGTCTTCCCTCGGCACCTGTGACACGGGAGCGCGTCCTCTGCCTCGTCCCGCGTCGAGGAAGAGGGTGTGGGTTAGCATCGCCAAGGAAACGCGGTCCAAAGCCTCTGGGAGACCGCGGACGTCCTGCCCCAGCTCTGTCTCCGTGACCTTCACTTCCCTGCACCTCGGGCTCGGTTTCCTGTGTGCACCAGTGACTCTGGGCACAGCAGCTGCTGCCGCAGACACTCACCGCCTGCGGGCATCACGGCCCAAGGGACACCTGGGGCAGCACCAAGCTACCGACCTCCCTGAAGGAGCTGTCTGCGTCCGCTCCAGCACCGTGCCTTTCCCGGGGGAGCTGTTTGGGACGAAAAGCCGCCCAGGAGCGGCCTGGGAAACCGCACAGCTTACAACCCTCCATCCCTGTTTACACTGCTATTTCCAAAGCCCTTTTCGTGCACAGCAGGGGGGTGCGAAATAAGGCTTTGCAACCCGTTCATCCAATGACCATGGCCTCGCCCGCACACCGGCGCCGCTGACAGAGCCGCTGACAGAGCGGCGGGTGCGGGAGCGGGCGTGGGGCCTCCAGCGGTGAGGGCTCAGAGCAGGGAAGGGGAGGGCCGTCTCTCCGACACGTGGAGAGGCTGACATGCTGAGACATAAAGAGGGACTAGGACGCCAAAGGAAGGACGGGGCACAGTAAGGGTGTCAAGAGCCCGTGTAAACTGACACCCCTCCGTTCTTCTGTCCTCGTGATGGAAAAATGGGGGGGCACAGAAACTACACAGTGCTTCAAGACGGCTCCAGGTTTCCCACGTCTAATGGTCAAACTCTCGCATTGTGGAAAGTCCGGACACCATATGGCCAACGGTCGCATGCCTGTTTTTAAGAGAAACTTCTGGGCACGGGTGAGCGTGCCTGCTTGTCTGAACGCTGTGCCTGTGCCCGTGCATGGCGCATAACTGACCGGTCTGCGTCTGGCTGAGCTTGTCAGCTTGCCAGGAAAGGCTTCCGTGCCATTTCTAATTGTTTATAAATAGCACAAACACCCAAAAATGCAAATCAAGGCAAGCTGTCCCTTCAGCTGCTGCTGTTGTGATGACAGCAAATGACAACATGAGCAGATGGGGCACTGGGCGGACTCCTCACGCTGGCTCGGTCCCCTGCAGCCGTGAAGAGGCGGAGGGACCAGCTGTCCGCACAGGGCCACCTGGGCTCGGCTCCGTGGTACGTGCCCCCTCCTCAGTCTCCCTGTCGCAGCCGAGCTCTCCGTGCTTGCTGCAGGCCCTGCAATGGGGGAGGGTGACCGGGCGTGCACAGAGGAGAGACGAGGAGCGGGGAGCCCAGGAGGCCGCCAGGGCGCACGGCCCAGAGCCCCACCCACAGCCCAAGCGGCGCTTTTCCGTGTGGAGTCAAGTTCAAGCCCTTTCCAGTGTGACAACAAACCCAGCGGTATGTACACCATAAACCATAATTCCCTTTCCGGTGAGATGTCCAAGTAGTAACAGCACTTGTCATGCGCTTACAAGCTGCCAGGCTCTGCATTTTCTCTCACTTGGCTCTCCTTTACGACCCTTGAAAATCAGTCCATATCCCCCCATTTCACAGATGAGGAAACCAAGACACAGAAGATTCAGTGGTTTGTCCATGGTCACGGGTCATTTAGTGTTTTCTTCAAATTTTCAAAAGTAATCCTGCTTTGATTACAAATGTTATTAAAAGTAGTTAAGACACAAAATAACAATAATAAAAATTCAGAAGCATACAAAACAGTGCGATTCTCCATTGACTATAATCTCCAGGCCCAGTCTCCCCGCCCCCACCCAGGCTTCTTCCAGACGTTAGAAGTAACAGCCACACACACACACACACACACATACATGTACACACACATGTGCAAACACCCATGCACATGCACACACCCACGAACGCTGCCCATCACCACTGTCTCCCCGAGGGACTCGAGGGGCCCGAGCTGCTACTCCCCGCCATCCATGAGATGCCGCCCACGCCACCTCGGATGAACCGAGTCACAGTGCAGAGTTGCCTGTCACGCAAACGGCCCCAAACCCGCCCCGGCCCCCACAGGCCTCTCCAGCCCGTCCCCACAGGCTTCGCGCGTCAGCCGTGTTTCCTGCCAGCACCAGGGGTGGCAGGGAGTGCTGCGCGGCGGACGCTCATGTCCCCGTCCCACTTGCAGCAAGGCCTGGCTGCCCAGCCACAGGTGTGGCCCGCGGCCGGCTCCCCGGGTCAGGCAGCGACGGAGGCACAGCCCTTCACACGGCGCCTGTCCCTTGAAAGGGGTAAAGGGGACAACTGGACAGGCGGTTGACCCAAGCAGCACACGGGAGGCGGGGACTCTGGCTGCAGCACCGTCCGCCTCTGCCCTGCCCGGTTCAGTGACACCTGCCTCCACAGGCACCGCCCCCCACCCCGCAGAGGATCCACGCTCCCCACCCCCGCAGACACCCTCAGCCCAAGCTCCTTTCTTCCCTCTGCATCCCCTCAGCTGTCCCCTGAGTTGCTTCTGTAACTACAGAGGATCCATTCACTTACAGAGGTGTTCACCTTGTGGGGCCTCCTACTCCACGAGAAAGGCACAGCCACATCCCGCTGGAGACACTGACGTGGCACCACACGGCAAGCCAACAGAGGGCCGCTCCCCCCACCTCGCAAGCACCTGCCGCGGACGACATAAGGTCCGGGCGGGCACCGCAGAACGACACCCGGAGCCTTTCCCCACCCCCCGAGAGCACCGTCACAGCCCCAGCAGCGGTTGTGAACCAGCGGGCAGGAGGCGGAGCGCTCCCATTACCTTCCACCCAAAAGAGGGGAAAACCAGGAAAGAGAACATGTCAGCAACCACCTGCCAAATCACCAACCGCACTAGTGCTCAAAAATATGGACCAGAATGACTCCGCCTATTACGGACCAAAGTGACACATAATTATTTTATTTTATTTTTTTAAGACAGAGGGGAAGGGAGGGAGAAAGAGAGGAGAGAAACATTGATGTGTGGTTGCCTCTCGTGCGCCCCCTACTGAGGACCTGGCCCACAATGCAGGCATGTGCCCTGACCAGGAATCAAACCGACGACCCTTTGGTTCGCAGGCCAGTGCTCAGTCCACTGAGCCGCACCAGCCAGGGCTCGACACACAATTATTTTAAACGATCACACTTAGCATCGGCGAGGATTCAGGGCAATGGCCATGCTCACGCGTTGCTGATGAGCGTAAACGGAAACCACTGCTCTGAGGGACAGGTCAGTCACACACGGGACCGTGCCCTCCCATCACCTCGCTCCATGGACAGCTGGCCCTCAGAAAATGATCGGAGCCGCGCACGGCCATGCGGGGCGGCACGTGACGGGCAGAAGAACAGAGACATAGTGAGATTCCCAATTCTGTCCCCAGAACAAGGACCGCCGTCACCCGTAGCCGCAGCATACACTGTGAAAGGCACACGTCCCACGTCTCACCGACATCTGAGACACAGTGTGAGAAAACTGAAGGCGTTTTGAAAGGATATTTGACAGGACAAAATGCTCGTCAGTACTTGTTGAAAGAGATCTCAGAGAGATATAATACCCGTTTTATGAAAAACATATGCGCGTTTGTTTATGTTCAGAAAAAGAAAAGGAGTAGGTGCTTGTCGGACCCTCGAGACCACCCCAGGTTCGATGCCTCCCGGGGAGGCCCCCGGGACCTGGCACCAGGCACGCACACAGCTGTGACTCACGACAGGGAAAGGAGAGCAGCAGGATCAGCAAAGGGACAAGGCACCTGGGGTGAAGCCACAGGAACCCAGGCTCCGGCTTCCAGAGCCTGTCCCAGGGTGGTCGCGGGGACACATGGAGTGCCCCCAGCACTGAGCTGTGAGGACGCCTGTGCAGTGCTGTCCCCCAGAGACCCAGTGCCCAGAGTTTTACCGGGGCTGGTCACACGGGCACCCTCTGCCGGGCAGGCACCGAACTCCAGGAGGAAAGCAGGTGTTCGGGCGCAAGCCCCACCGTCTGCACGGACAGCTTGGGCCCCGTGGGCTGCTCTTTCCGGTTAGGGTTGGGGAACCCTCCCGGCACCCAGGTTCCCAGGCTGCAGCCCGGGGCAGGCCTGTCTGCAGGCCTCTGTGGGCGGGGCGTGGTCGGCAGGCCCGCTGTGTCCACGCTCTTCTGCACGGGACTGAACTGCCAGTAGTGCCCACGCACGCTCAGGATGCCCATGTCCTCTGCACCTTCTTTCACTCCCAAACGCTCTGACTGAGCGTGTATTTCCTTCCAGTCAGGAAGAAATGCCATACTCTTCTAAGAGTTCTGCTTCCTTGTTTTGTGACGTCGTGACGTCACTTTCCGACTACACAGGAGAAATCCCGACGTCCCTGACATTCGGAGAGAAAGTAAGAAGACAGCACCGGAGAGCAGCATTAGCTTAGCGAACGGGAGAGGACGGAGCTGCGTGCGGGGCGGCCAGTGAGGAGCGGAAGGACAGAGACAGAAACCCCACCGACTCACTGAGGTTTCCCGCCCTGTCCCCAGGAAAGCAAACCGCTGTCCGGTGGAGCGCGCCCGGAGCGCTGTGAGCAGGAGCGGCCGGGGGCAGCGGGAGGTGTCTGTCCCGAGCATCCGCAGCGGAGGCGTGAACGACCCGAGGGGTCGGCACGGCCGGGCCTTCTCACCCCGGGTCTGGGGGTCACACGGCCTCCGGCCTGTGCTTCCTCCTGGTGCCCCTCGCCGGAGGACGGAGTTCTAGAACCAGAAAGTTGAGGAGGACAAAAAGCTCCCTGGACTCGGGATACAGAGCACAGAGTTCAGTCTGTGAATCTCCCACACGTCCCTCACTGGGGGAACTGTCCGCACCTACAAAAGGGGAGGAGAACCCACCCCCCTCACAGCTGTCAGGGTCAACGGAGAGCACAGATGAGGGGACTGCGCTTAGAGACGAGATGTCAGAATTCGAGGAGGCTCACACCGCCACTGGGCAAAGGCCCGCTCTGCGCCCGGTGTGGTGCCTGGTGCTGGGAACATGGCGGTGACGCGGCCGCACGGGCTCCAGGGTCACGATTCCCTGGAAGAAGACGGCACACGTGGGCAGGGGTGGCCAGCAGGCAGCCCTGCAGTGGCAGTTAAGAGACTGAGTGACTCTGGGCCCGACACTGGGGTCGCGTGCCAGAGCCGCCACTCGCCAGTCCTGTGACTGCGGCCCAGTTTCTTAATTCTCTGTGTCTCTGTTTCCCTATCCGTCAGATGAGGGTCATGAGAGTAGGGGACTGTCCCCATAGGGTCGTGACGAGAATTCCGTGAGTTGATATCCCTAACATCCTCAGGACCAAATGAGACTCCATCTATGCAGGGTGAGGCTTGCAAGGTTCTGCAGGGGCCAAACGGTCCCGTCTCTTTCCGAGCCGACGCAGTAAGTTGTGTGCGGTGGCACTCACAAGCAAGTGAGGCATTCAGCCCCACACCCTGCAGGTGTGCAAACAGCACCGAGTCCAGCACCCCGGCTGTTAGATGACGTTTTCCGAAACACACAAGAACACGGTGCCCCTTAGAGGACTACGCGCCCAGATGCGCTCTCCTCACAGCTGAGCACCAGACAGACCCTTCCCTCCCAGGCTCCGGAACGAGGCCCCGCTCCCGAACTAGGCGGCAAAGTCCCAGTAACCTGGGACACGCGTCCCCACACTGCACGTCCCGCAGAATCCCCGGGGAGCTTCCCGAGCCTGTTGCTCCCAGCCTGGAGCATCTGCACCTGGGAGTGGCACGGGCACGCGGTTTTTCGGAGAGCCCCCGTGCGGCTGGGGCTGCAGACCACTGTTCCCGGCTCGAGCTCGGGCTGCGCTCACCCAACACTCCCTGGGAGCAGAACTGAGCACGAGGGAGCCAGCTGGAGGGAGACGGGTCAGCCTCTGCCCCCTAAACAGTGTTTGTGGTTCTGCTTTTACCAGACGGACCCAGTGTGGGAGACGTACCCCAGTCAAAACCGAGTAAACCCCAGGTGAAAGCCACTCTGTCGTTCACCGACAGAAGGACTCCCTGCACCTCAGCCACAGGAAGCCCCGGATCAATGCTGAGCCACGAGAGGCTGCGGGAAGAAAACCCAGGCCCGCCCACATGCCCCCGGTCCCCCTGAGAGAGCCCCCCCGCCGGAGGGCGCGCAGCACCTCTGAGGTGCGCTGTACCATCGAGGACGGCCACAGAGAGGCCACAGGCACACAGAGCAGAGCCCGCTGCAAGGCGAGGCGCTGGGGACTCCAGTCCCACCCCCGGCTGCCCACCAGCAAGGTCACCTGAGGTCAGGCCCTCCCTGGCCTCACTTTGGCTAACAGCTCAATGAGGGGGTGAAAAGCCTAAAAGGCAGGGGTTTCTTTCAGCTCCTGGTGCTAATGGCGATAAAAAGGAACTCCGGCCATCAACCAGGAAAGTCACCAAAGCACCCTTTTCCGCTAAGAATCAAAAGTGAAAGCAGAGGACTCGGCCACCATCCTGCCCAGCAGACCAGACAGGACACACGCCTGGTTCACAGCAGCTGAGGGAGCGTGGGCGAAGGGGGACGCAGATCCGTCCACCCGCCCTCCCTCCCTCCTGGCTTTCCTCCCTCCCTTCCTTCCGCAAGGAACCAAAGTGCCCTCCATGTGCTCCATGTCACTTCCTGCCCTGACTCCAGCTTTCAGGACACAAGCCTCCGGAGCTGCCACATCAGCTGGGACCCTGTCTTGTCTGACCCTCACAGAAAGGCTTCGCTGCAGGCCGTTCTGTCCCAGGCGAAGAAGGCTCAGCCTGCAGCAGTGAGGACCCCCAGCCCCCAGCTGACCCGCACTCCCCAGGAGGCTGGAAGTCCTGGCAGCTCTGTCCCCGACTGCATCGAGGCCGCAAAAGCCACAACCGCCCAGACAAACCCAGCCCAGCTGTCTCTAACAGACCCTCTACTTGGAATGCTGCTCCCTGTGTGAGCCGCTGGGTGAAGCAAGACTTTGGCGAGTGCCCAAAAATGACCCCCCCGCTCCCGGGGGACACAGACTGGCCAGTCGGCAGAGAGGCCGGAATCTCGCCCAGCCCTCCCTGCGCAGGCCCGTCCCTACAGCGCTGGGACAATGCTCCAAATATAGACAGGAAAGAGCCTCCTGCTTTCCAGGCTCCAGGGTGGGGGAGGCGTCCTCGTGGGCGTCTCCAGCCCCCGTAACACTGTGAGCCGCACTGCACTGGGTCTCCCCCGCCCTGGTCACAGGCGACGCGCCACGACACGGGCAGCGTGTGTCTTTGGAGAGTCGCACACCATCGCTCCCGAAAGGCTGCTCAGGTGTGGGAGGCCTCGCGTCTGTCTCACGGCTCCTCCTGAAAGCCTGGGGTGCTGTGCCGAGTTCCTGCGTGGGGTCCATTTCTGAGAGAATGAGACCAGAGCGCCCAGAAGTGGCCCTCTGCCAGGACAGCCAGCCAGCACTAGAGCCAGGACTCGGGGCCTTCGGGCTCTAGAGCCGGCACTGCGGCCGGCGCCCCTGCAGTCCCCGGGGACGCCCCCGCTCAGGGAGGCTGGGGCCCCCGAGATGCGGATCTCTACCAGAAGGCTCCCCGGGCGGGCGCGCACACACGGCGCGCGCACACGGCTCCTTTGTGTTCCGAGAAGGCCGCCCTGAGGGCAGGGGGGGAGTGCAGCGCAGAGAGTGCCCCGCTGAGGTGGGGGGAGAACCGAGGGCACAGGGGAGCGCGAGGGTCGAAGGTTTTAGCTTCAGTCGCAGTCGACAGGCTCACGAGACTCCGCGTGTGGAAGGCAGGTGTCCCAGGGACTGGAATGCGTGGCCGCGCGAGTCCAGGGGCAGTTCGGCCCTTGGGCCCCGGGGATCCTCAGGGACAGAGGCCGCACGGAGCCCCGGTGTCCCAGGGAGGGCGCGCCCAGGACACCAGTAAAGAGATCCCCAGCGCGCCACCCCAGCCGACTGCGACTCTCCTCCGACCGACCTCTGCCCCAGACCCGACCTCCCGCTCTGCTCCTCACGAAGAGGCCGGCTAGAGGGGAGGTGTTACGGACACACAGCCGCTGTCTTCTCAGGCCACTGGCATCTGAATACCGTGCCCATAAAAATCCAACCCTTGTCTCTACTTACTGGTTCCGATAATACAGGCAGCGTGAACGCCGGCTTTCCCGGTTTCACGGGGACAATGAAGGGGATGAGGTGCCAACAACCCGCTGTGACAGTGAGCCCGGAGGAGGACAGTGCGTGTGGAGGACGTGCACGGTGAGGGTGGGGGGAGAAGGGGCCGGAGCGCTCCGTCCGGTCGGAAAGGCGGCAGCCAAGGCTGTCATTAACAGAGGGGCTGGTCAGGAAGAAAGACGCTCTGGGTGGGACCGAGCAACCCGGCGTGAGGCACACAGCCAGCTGTGTTCCCACAGTCAAGCACCCAGGAGACACTTCGTAGACATCTGTGGACAGCGGAGAGGGAAGGGGGAAGCGCATATCTCAGTGGAAATGACCAGGAGGCCCCCAGGTCCTGGGACAGACACTGGGTGGTCACCGACGGGGTCCGCTCATGGACTCACTCTCCAGTGTCGGGGCACCTGGACGTGCGAGCTGCTCTGCCGGACCCTCAGAGCCCTGCCGGGCAACATGGTGCAGAACCAAAAGGCCGGGGGGGGGTGGCGCAGAGTTAACGCAGACCAGAGCGCCCACGAGCACCACAGAAGCCAGCGGAGAGGGAGCAGCTCCATGCCCTCGTGTTCCCCGTTAGCTACCACGCGCCCGGCCACTGCTCACTGCCACCGTGAAGGCCACGCGCCCTCGGGGCTAGAGCAGCCGCAGAGCCTTTCCGAGGGCTCATCCAGACAGTCAGTTCCACAGGTGGGGGCCGGCCTTGGCCCACACTCTGAGAACAAGCCCCTCCCGCAAGGGATGAGGGAGGGAAGGAGGCAAGGCTGGCCCCGGACGGGGGATCCGCAGGGTCTCAGCGCCCAGCAGCCTGTTCTGTTCTGGCCACCAACTTGGTCTTGGACCTCAATCAAGTCAACCGGCTCTTCAGAGCTGGGACTTCCGGAGGGCACAGGAGGGCACTCACTGCCAGGACAGACGGTCGGGGGGGAGGGGAGGCGATCGAAGGGGTGCTGGAGGAGACGCTGACCGTGAACGGCGCGCACTCACATCTGGAGGGCGCCGCGGGGTGAGTTTTAGGGCAGCTGCCCGTGTGCTTTCCCGCACTGTTTCTCGCTGTTCTAACGTATGCGGAACATTTTTACAAAAACATTAATGATTTGGTACAAAGCAAAAAAAAAAGTTACTTAAATCCTCTAGAGGAGTTTCCCAGTGGATAATGAAATCGATGGAACGTATTTAGCAACCGGCAGCTTTTCCACAACGAAACTCCTCCGCAGACGTCAAACCAGGGCAGCACGGCGCTGGTGCAGGAACAGGAGTGCCTGGGGAAGGGCTCTTGGGGAGATCCATCTGATAGGGGCGTGTGGTAAACCAGGTACTTCAAGTTCAGGGGAGAAGGGATGGGATGTTAATAAACGCTTCTCAGACCCCTACCTAGTGCCAAATGCCAAGTTAGCCCAACAACGAGGCTCTGCACTTTGAAGTAACTCAGGTTTACATGCAATTGTGGGAACTGCTGTGCACAGGCCTCCGTGTCCCGCCCAGCCCCTCCCAAGGGTGACATCCTGCTGCCTCCCCACTCCTCAGCGCCCCACAAACCTCCCACTAATCTGTTCAGACTGTTACAGAGATCGCAAATCCCTGCTGGGCAGGCCGCGCGGGCAGTCAGCCAGGCCCTACCCTCCTCAGTGAAAGGTTGATCCGTGCCCTGAGCCGGCCCGCCCGCTGACCTGGGCCTCTAGGTCAGCAGCCCTCTGAAACACCCACCCCGACACAGCACATGGTCTCCTCAGCTGTCCTGTAACCCAGCCCCCACCTGCCACGCTGCCCCCACCCTCACGGAATCTTCCTTCGGGTCCCCCCTTACAATGAAAGGCATGAAAGAAGCTGCAAAACTGTTGCCCTCGGCGCCCGAGGCCTTGCTCCCTGATGTGCGCCATCAGCTTTGGCTCAGATAAGCTCTCACAAAAAATCCTCCACAGGTCTGCATGTGTTTTATGTCGACAAACCCTGTAGCCCAGTGTAAAAAAAAAGAAAGAGAAAAGAACGTGCGCCCTGGCTGTGTGGCTCAGTGGATGGAGGGCCGGCCTGTGAACCAAAGGGGTGACTCCCAGTCGGGGCACAGGCCTGGGTTGCCGGCCAGGTCCCCAGTGAGGGGGCGTGAGAAGCAACCACACACTGATGTTTCTCTTGCTCTCTTTCTCCCTCCCTTCCCCTCTAGAAGGGTTCTAGAATATTAAAAACAAAAAGAAGAAAGGAAGAAGCAATGTCCCACACATGGAATCAGACTGCATGTCCACGCTGGGCACCGGCCCCTCTGTCAGCCTGACCCTCGGGAGAGGTTCCCAGGGGTGGCGTGTCCCAGGAAGTGACTCCTTCCTGTGGCCGAGCGGAGCTCCACGGGCTGGGGGCTCCGCGTGTCACCCGTCACCCCTGGAGGACACCTGGACTGTGTCAGTCTCTGGCTCTCAGGAATACAGCGGCCAGGGACGCTCACATCCAGCGAGAACTGGTGAGAACACAGGTCCTCGTGTCCCTGGGACAGACGCCCGGGGCGTCACTGCCGAGCCCACGGGAGCTGCAGGTTCATCTGTCTCTAAGAAACCGGTAGCTCCCAGAGCGGCCGTTCCCAGTTCGCGTCCCCACCGGACACTGTGAGCGAGCCCGCGTCCCCACCAGCACTGGGCCGTCACTATTTTTCACGTTAGCCATTCTGACAGGTATGCGGTTTAACCCCGTTTCCCTAGTGGCTAATGACATTGAACATCTGTGCCTCTTCAGTGAAACATCTTCCCGCTTCCTAGCCGCTCCTCATCTGGCTGTTTCACTGTGGAAGTTCGAGTTTGCATTTACTTCAGACCCTCGTCCTTTGTCACACTGTGGTCTGCACACATTTCCCCCAGCCCGCAGCTTGTCTTTTCGCCCTCTCAACAGTCTTCAGCAAAGCAGACGTTTCTGATTGGTGAGGTCCCATCTGTCGGTCTTCCTCGTGTGGACTGTGCTTCCAGGGTCGAGTCCCAGTGAGAATTCTGTCCAGCCCGCGATCTCGCAGACGCCGCGTGGCGTCTTACCTAGAGTCTCACAGTCCCGCGTGCGTGCCCGGGGCCCCCTCCGAGGTGCCCGTGTGCCCGGTGTGAGTCGCAGGTCAGGCTCGTGGCGTCCCCGCACCTGCCTGGGAGGAGACTGTGCTCGCTGCGTCGCGAGCACCGTTCTGTGAGACCTCCACTCGGTGACGTACGGACGACACGAAACGTCCAGTTGGGAATCCAAAAGCTGTAGGTCTAAGTAAAGCCTGACCACAGCTAAAAACGTGCAGTAAAGAATTCGCACGTGTGCCCATTAACCAGGAACTATTCCCGTAGGGAAGAGAAGTCACCTCTGTAACCCCCGTGACAGGGTGGCGAGGGTTTCTGTCTAAGCCTAATGTGCGACTCCCCGGGTCATGAAATGCAAGACTGAACCGAGACATTCAAATACTTCGCAGGACAGTGTTGTTCCAACCAATGTCCAGGGTGGACAGCGAAGGCAGGAAAGGCCGGCCACGTCTGGGCCGCTCCAGCCCGCGAGCGGCTCGGGGCCTCCGGGAGCTGGGAGCCCGGCCTGGAGTCAGACCGCCTGGCTGGCTCGGACGTCGGGGCTGGGCTCTGGCTGCGGGAGGTTTCCTCTGCCGCTTGGAGCTGAGCACGCTCATCGTGAACCAGGGGGACACCCACGATCGCAGCTGGGTAACTGCGAGGAAAGAAGGAGAGCAAGTGCACAAAGCCGCTCTGGACGCCCAGCCCCCGGGAGCCCCTCACTCGCGGGCAGTGACGGTCCTCACTGGAGGGCAGTGAACTCCTCTCTCACGTTCCCAGGTCACTGGGAGATGCAACTAGCAGCGACTACTAGCAAAGGAAGAAAACCAAAACACTTGCTCAGTTTTTACTAAGAGATGTTTTAGAAAGGTGGATGGGGAGGAGGAGGAGGAGGAAGGGGTAGTGGAGAAAGAGGAAAGGAGGAGAAGAAGCAGGAGGAGGAGGAGAAGGAGGAGGAGGCGGAGGCGGAGGAGGGCCGAGTCTCAGAGCACACAGGCCAGGCACAGGCCAGGCCGGCTCTCTGCAGGCCTCCTTCACCCACGCGATCAGCCAGCCAAAGGACAGGGTGCGTCCTGCCGGCCGCTGCCTCTGTCGCACGCTGTCTCTGTCGGTGCTCAGAAAGGACAGCACCTTGAAGTGGGCGGTGTGCTCCGGGCAGGAGACCTACAATTTTCCTAAAGAAACCACAGCTCAAAAAGTGACCCACATAGGAGGTACCACTGCTATAAATACTTGGCGGCAGAAGCTGATGTCATGCTTTCTGTCCAGGAGACACCCGAATAAGACTTGCCGAAAGGGCACAGAAAGCACGCAGCGGAAACGCGATGCCTGGTGCGGACCCAGCACTCACCACCCGGGGGTGGACGCCCTCCAGCACCGCGGCGCGCGGCCCTCTGCGCTGTCTCCCTCCTCGTGTCGTGGAGCTCTCTGACTGCACCTGCACACCGCCTGTCTCAGCCAACAAACTTCCAGGCCCTGCTCTGACCCCCGAGTCCCTCAGCGAAACCCAAGCCGCGCGGGAATTTTTCATCCAGGTGGGCGACGGCGGGGCAGTCTGCCCGTCACAACCAGCAGCAAACCACCCACTGTGAAACGCCCCCTTGCTGCTGGTGGGCCCGTCACTTCAGCCCCAGAGCGACCCCCCCAGGACGGAGGGTGACAGCAGGCCAACTGGAGGGCCGTCAGCCTGACCTGCCAGGCCCCGGCTCAGGCAGGGCAAACCCCCGCTTGGCAGCCTCAGGGAGCCAGCACCTCTGAACAGTGTGCGTGCGATGGCGGAGCTAGGGCCAGGCTGTGGCGAAAACGGGGTGCCCGAGGACTGTGCAGACCCCCTCGGGCCCCACCGCGCCCAGGCTGGCCTTCGGGCATGGGCGGGGTTTGTGCCCGAGGGCCATCCCCTCTCCGCCCCCCTTCCATGTGCTCTCAGGAAAAGCTCGGGGACAGCACGGGCACCCTGAGTGGGCCACTCAAGAACTATTTCCTGGAATGAGTGAATGCAAATCACTTGAATTTAACGAGTTTTTAAAACGTGTTCTCTCTCTTGGAAAGAACGCCATGAGCTTGAGGAGGTAGCTTAGCTTCTCACTACCACAGTCTTATCATTTGTAACATGTCAAAATAACAGTCTTCACACATAGGTTTGGTGTAAAAACCGTAAGATCCAATTCCCTGTACCGAGCTCAGCACCTAGGACCTGGCACGTGGCAGGTGCTCAGTAAATAGGCGTGTGCACCGGCTGTCACCACCCTGCCGTCCGGCTGTCGTGTGTGACCCGGTACCCCATGCAGACAGCCAGGGGCGGGGGTTCGGGAACAGCATACATCAACTACTCACTACTTTGTTTTTAAAAATATCCCCAAACCGCCATACGCATTTGAAAGTGCACTTGGGAACATCTGGAAGCAAATACACCCAAGACCCCCCGCGGCCCCGCAAGGCAGCGAGAACAGCAGCACTCGCCACTCGCGTTCCGTCGTCAGCGCCGCCGCAGTGGCCCCCTGTGAGCAGCCGCTCTCCCTGCGCAGCGCTCCAAAGGGCCTCACTGCGGCTTCTCTGCAGGAACAAGCAGGTGCACCGGGAAGGCAGAGACAGGAGGTGAAACTGAATGACCCCGACGTCAAGTGTAGGCTGACCGCCAAACCTTCGTGCCGACGCAGAACACCGCCCCTCCCTCCTCTCTCCGGGGGGCGCCCAAGGCTCAGAGGCTGAGATTCCCTCAGCAACCTCGTGCCTCTCTGCCTACGCCGTCCTCAGGGCGCAGCCACTCTGGGGGACTGGGACCCCCCGCCGCCCCAGTCCGACCCTGCCCAGGGCGGTCAGCCGCCCTCCCGCATCTGACTCTGGAGGGTGACCCCCGTGGGCACAGATGTGCCTTCATCGGTTCATCAGCTCCGCCACACCCGGCACGGCCCCGAGGAGAGGGCGGTGAATAGCCGGGCTGCAAGGCCGCTCAGGACACAGACCATCCGCTGTTCGGCTGGGACCGGGGAACGGACTCGGCTGCCCGGGCAGCTCCACTGGTTATGGCTGCAAGCAGGCCAGGGCCAGGCCGCCCAACCCCGGCAGGACGCTGGTGCGCAGCCGGGAAAACAGCCAGAGGGCTGGCCTGCGTGAAAACGCGCACTGCTAGAAGATGTCGAGACTGACCTCTCGGGGAACGGCTCGCCCAGGCTCCTGAACCCGGCTGCTGGGAAAACAGCAAGGCCCGACGAGACGCAAAGATCATCCGTCAGAAAGAGAATCGGCTGACAGAGGCAGGGAATTCACACGGTCTGTCACCGGCCCAACGTCCCAAACGAAACCAAACCTGCCTAAGCAGAAAGGCCGAGGCTGAAGAGCAAATTCAACACAGACGCCCAACCGCGCGACACGGTCAAGCGCAGAGCTGTCCGGTGAGTGCGCACACACCTGCAGCGAGAACGCGGCACGGCCTGTCCTCGGATCGAGGGGGCTCTCAGAGAGCTGTCAGGACCCTTTTCTTCACCAGTGTTACCTGAGTCCTCCATCTAAGTCCGTGAACACTCACACACACACAGTTCACACGTGAACTGTACCATGCAATTCATATACCTGGGAAGCTTGACAACACCCAAATTTCTGTGCACATACAGCCTTTTTGGACTAAATCTGGTGACCCCATATTAGGGGGTCACCCTTCCCCGAATGACAGCTAAACCCAGTGGCTTTATCCGCATTTTTAAGCTGTCACTATAATGGATGAAGGAAAGAAGGAAAGATAGTTTAATTAGCAAGGAAGCGACTTAATTTCCAAACTGTACTTGCTTCCACAAGCCATCTTCTAAATCATATAGAAAATATCATTAACTGAACACAGAAGACTTTCTCAAACCAAAAAGGTCACTAACACAAATCCCTACCACTCCTTACCGAGAACATTGCAGTCCTAAAGGACAAAATGCCTGCACTTCCCCCTTAGAATAAATATCTGTATCAAAAGGTTTAAAATGTCAAATGCCAGCTTAGGTAGGTTTTCAGATGAAAAAGCAGAAAAATCCGCACTGCCTGTTCAGGAATGTCCTGGACTCTCGGTAAAAAGTTCTCTAAATCTCAAAATTCCTCTCAACACACACAAAATACGGTTTATAATCCAGGAGAGGAACTAAGTAGTACATAACCATTAACTTGTCAAAAGCAATATGTATTTTATACCAACTGGCCTCCAAAGAAAACAGACTTTGAAGTTAGAAGACTAGATCCAGGCTGGGAGCTTACCCACCCACTGTGAGGCCAGGCGACCCACCCCCCCAGCCTCTCTGAGCTCCCATTTCCTGCCCCCTGAAACAGCAGCATTTGTTAGCCTGTCCATAAGACTGGCAGAGAACAAGACATTCAAGAACACACAGCACTGGCAAGGGTGTAGAAAATAAGCCGTCACCCTGGCCAGAGGGGCTCAGCTGGTTGGAGCATCATCTCGTAAACCAAAAGGTCACGGGTTCGATTCCTGGTCAGGGCACGTGTCTAGGTTGCAGGTTCAGTCCCCCGTCAGGCACATAGGAAAGGCAACTGATCTAAGCTAAACTCTTGCATAGATGTTTCTCTCCCCCTCCCCCTTTCCCCTCTCTCTAAAATCTTGAGCATGGCCTGTCCTCAGGTGAGGATACAAAAAAGAAAGAAAGAAAACAGGCACGTTCCCAGTGAGGGAACCAACGGCCCACCCCCATGAGAGGGAGCCGCGCGCTGCCCGTCCAGATGTGGAGTGTGTGCGTCTGGTGCTCCCGCCGCCCCACCTGCAGGCGCCTGCCCAGCCGCCCAGCCACGCAGACGTGCACGGAGCCACGCAGGCCACTGCAGCGCGGTGCTCCTCCTCACTCCCGGAGACAGGGGCAGCCTGAACCCCCGCCCCAGGAAGCCAGACAGCCGAGAATGCTGTTTACGTCCCGCCCACCTTTGTGTTTGCAAAGGGGACACGATTCTCCCTGCACGCTGATTATGCCCGGAACACCTTGCAAAAAGACCCAACAGAAGCAGGTGTGGGGTTGCAGGGTAGAGACCAGCGACGGGAGAGGGGCCTCCTTCTCCAGGGCCATGGGAATGGTGTGCCATTGCTTGCTTACACTCAAAACAGCAGTGTAGCAAATACGCTGACCCAGTCGTAACTGACAGAAGGTGACTCACCGTTCCAGCTCACAGGCTCACTGCGCTCACTAAATGGGAAGGAAACCTCGGGTACCGCCTGAGCCCTAAGGACGGAAATCCGGGTGTCAGAGGTGGGGTCCCGCAGAGGGCGCACTCCAGCCTCGAGGGGCAGCTACCATGTGAAGACGCAGAGGGCGGTGAGGGCATTCTGCCGGCAGACAGAGCACAGGCCCTGGGAAAGTACAGGCGCGACCTCGGCTCTGAGGCTGGGCCGGGAGGGGCTTGAGGAAACAGCGGGCACGTGAGGCTGGCAACGGTAAGAGAAAGAAACCCACACTGGCGCACCGGTCACGGGCCGGAGGCCAAGCCAAGGAGCCTGCGCCGCATCCTAACGGTGGGGACCGCCGAGCGGGAACAGACAGGGAGTGCGGAAAGCAGGGCGCACAGAGGTCAGTCCAGATGGAGAAGACGGCCCGGCACTGGTGAGGGGCAAGGGGAGTTGGGGGCCGCTCACTGACAAGCTGCGGTTGCAAGGACATGAACAACGGAGTTGGCCCTGCAGGGGTCGGGGAGCGGGGGACACAATTCAGTCCATAACTGTGACCTTCCGACCATGTCGAAGCAGCCATCGAACGGGGAGGTGAAACATGTACCCTGCATGTGGACAAACTGGTACCCTTGCACGTGGGATACGGGCCGGTTGTACCGTTTCTGGGGTAACAGAGGCAGAAGCAGGGAGACACAAAGTCGGTTACAGAGAGCTCATCCCTCACCACACTGTCGGCCTTTCCTGCGACCACGCGGCGGTGGGAAGAGCCCCGGACTTCACTCCCGGCTCTGCCACGGAGATCGCTGGAGCGCGTCTGTGCGTCCCAGGCTATCCGCACCGCCGTGGGCTGGCCCAGCGGGCTCCTGAGACCCTTCCAGCGCGCCCATCCACAAGCGACGCCTTAGTGCCAACGAGGGAGGCAGACACGCACCTCGCCCACGGGGCCCAGCGAGGGGAGCTAACGGCGAGACGCACAGAAGGTGACCAGGATGGCAAAGAGCTGGCAGCAGATAGACGCCGATGCTCGGAACGGGTGAGCCGTGCCGGTGCCGAGGCCACCCTGTCGAAGCCGTCCTAGTGTGAACCTCTGAGGTCGACGGGCCGACAGTTTCCGGGCCCTCTGACTCCCATCAGTGCGAAAAACTTCCTCCGGGGGACACGTCACACCTAAGCAATGCACAGCATATCTGTCATTTAGTATTTTCACCAACAAAGAAAGATGCAAGGCTGAATATACAGACAGACAATGGCCAGACCTCACGTAAAAATCGAACTGTGACCCACAGTCCACGGCCACCGGCCCAGGTCGCCGGCCTGCTCTAAGTCAGACTGCAGGAAGTCAGCCTGCTGTCTCTAGTGACAGTCCAGGGGCTGAACAACGATGCCTGTGACAGTCAGCCAGGCCTGGGTCGGTCCCTGACAGTTGCCCTGATTTTGCCCCATGTCCAACTTAGTACTAACCTGCCACCTGGGACACCCCCTTCTAGAAGCTTCATCGGGGACCCCGGGGCCTCATCTTCTCCACTGGGAAGCTCTCCCACCCCTCGGCCTGTCTTTGGTCTCCGCCAGACCTTCAGCTTCGAATGAACAGCCCCTGCCTTTCTCGTGTGCTCAGTCCCTCAGCCCCACCCCCACAAAGAAGAGGCTGAGACCGGGTGTGCCCCGCAGCCGGCCAGTCCGTAGCCCAGAGGTGCGATTCTGCGGATTCCAAGTCTGGAGGGACCGTGCCCCCGCCTCCCAGGCCGTCTTCCCACAAAACCCGCAGCCCTGAGTTCTTAGTCACTGCCCCACCGTTCAGGGACGTGACCAAGTGTGAAGGGAAGATCAGGGGCTTTGAAGGCAAATTCTTGGTCTAAGCATTTCATTTTTCCCCTTAGAATTATGTGACCTGGAACAACTTTCGTTGAACATCTCTAAGCTGCGGCCTTCATCTTTAATAGAAATTATGCTTCCCTCTAAGATCGTACTAAAGGGGCCGCTCTATGTACAGCAGCTGGCAAACCCTGGGGTACTCAGCAGCTGCGAACACCTGCTCCAGGCCCACCTGGCCCCCGGGGAAGACGAGGGGCCGTCAGCAAAAGGCCGGGGATCCCAACCTCGGCACCTTTTGTTCAGAGAGCAGACGTACCCAGGCTGACTCACCCAGATTTGTTTCCATTTTCCAACTTGGCCACAGGCCACATCCCACCTTATCTGTAACGCCCGACCCAGGGGACTTCTGAGACCCTCCGGATCGGTGGTTGGGAAGCGACTTCTCCGTGCTGCCCTGTCCTTCTGTTCTCACGGGCTCGGACCTGCTGCCTGACCTCACTCTTCAATCCCCTTCAGCGTGGAAAACAGAACTTTAACCTGGAACATTGTTAAAGTGTATTATCTCACTCTTTAAATCCTCTTCCCACTGAAAAGGAAACTTTAATATTGTAACATTGTTATGAGCAGGAAATATAAGATATGCCTAAGTGTCAAATGGAACTTTTGTTCAAAAAAAAAAGCTCGCCATGGCCGGTCTGGGCTGGCCCTGAGTTTTGGGGCGGGGTCAGCAGTGACTCAGTGACTCACCCCCGTGGGGAGCAGCCCTCACACCACCCACTCCAGAGGCGGGAGGGGGTGGGTGGGGCCCATGCTGCTCAGAGCTCCAGGCGCAGTCAAGGTCGCTGGCGGGGCAATCTCCCCTCCTCCCCTGCCATCCAAGTGTCCAGCCGCGTAAGGCTGTCCCAGAGCTTCTTCCCCCGAGAAACGAGTCCAGCCATCTTGGCCTTTTTTTCTAGCAAAATCACTCAATTCTACATCTACCTTCCAAGCAGCCAGGTCGGCCTGAAGAGCCACTCCCGTCAGTCCACCAGAGGCCCTGGTCGGGGTCCGGACCGACTCCGAGAGTCGGGGTCGGGCGCAGGAGGCGCAGGAAGCCCCCGTGTGCCACCTTGACGGGTGGCAGTGAGCTCCTGGCAGGCGAGGCGGCTGCGAGTTTCCCGAGGGCCACCCGGAACCATCGGTGGGCGCCCTGGAGCCCGCCCCACCCCGGCTCTCACTGCCTGTGTGCTGTCGTTGGACAAGGCCCCAGCCATGCCTCAGTTTCCTCACCAGGAAATGTCGCAGTAAGAGCGGCGCTCCAAAAGCTGCATGAGTTGGCAGAGGGGGATTTCACAGAAATGTTTTGAATAGTGAATGTTAGATATTATTAAATATATATGTACACGCACACTGTACTAGTAATGCAAGAAAATTGTTGGAATGCATGCTTAACTGTTAACATGGGAACTGACGCTTTGACCAATCTTATCTTCAAAATTCTGCAGGAAAATTGTTCCTAACCCAGAATTCTACACTCAGCCAAACTAGCAACTAAATGCGAGAGTAAAATATTCCAACGTTGTACACGATCGTGAAAAAATTCCTCCTTAGAATGCGACTGGTGACAACTGACGAGAAGGCATCCCAGCCAGGGACAGCGAAGGGCACTGTAGGGGTGGGGACAGCGCAGCAAGACGAGGACGGGTGTGCGCAGGCGGGGAAAGCGCCCGGTCTGCAGGAAAGCATGGGGAATGGGAGGTCCAGAAGGAATTATCCTGAGGAGAGGCCAACGTGGATGGCTCCCTGACGTGTATGAATGTGTGCTCAGGCAATTTAACCATTTGGGGGGGTGGGTGCGAATAAATGACAGATACAAAGAAAAAACAAAACAGGAGAAAGGAAAAAGTATAATAAAGAAGGGAAATGTACTCAAACTAGACTAAATATGTCAGCTGAGAACAGTATCATAACAAGTGCTGCTGAACGTTAAACTGCAGCCTTCACCACCAGCACACTGAGAGGACTGGGGGGATGGGCAGTGGGGGCAGAGGCGACAGGCCGAGTGCCGCCCCCCCGCCAGCAGGGTGCCTCTCCCGCACCGCGTCTGCAGACACTGCTAACCCCCAAAGGGCAGTTCTGGGCGCGGGGGTCAGGGTGGAGGAGGGCAGGGCAGGTGCTGTTTTTTTGTTCTAAGCTTTGTAGAACTTTCCACTCTTAAAACTATGCGCCTGTATAACTTTGTTCAGAACGGATATTTTAACTGTTAAACAAAATCTTGACATTTGACTGACAGGGATGTCCCGTTGAGGGGCGCGTTCTTAAACCTCTTGGAATCCGAACTCTGCGAACGTGTGGAAGCCGCAGGCCGTCTCCCCGGCGCACGCACCCGTAGGTGCAGGCTGCGGGGTTTGGCACAGGGACTCGGGTGGTCAGTGAATTCCTGAAGGCCAGACTAAAAGTCTTAGGACCATAGATTCTAGTCTCTTACAGGATGTTTATTTCGAATCAGAGCTTCTCATTTACTGCAAAGAAAAAAATAAACCCTAATGAAAACTGCCTTAAAATATCTCCACGGTCCAACGAGGTCACGCGTGGTCTTAAACGCTGGGTGACTGTCACCAGCTCTCTCCTTGACCAGAAGGCCGCGCCTCACCCCTCGCTGTGGATGGAGGGAGAGACTTTGTTTATTGGGCTTTGCCTTGAACCAGAGTCCCTGTTGGGTGGACTCAGCTGTTTCCGTTCTGGAAGCGGACATGAAATCCCGCCCTCTGCACCCCGGGAAGAAAGAGCCCTTCACGCAGCCCTTGGGAAGGCGAGGCCCCAACCTCCCCACGGGGGTGTTTTTTCTAAAAACTCCTCTCGTGACCTCCTGGCCAAACTTCTCTGATCAGAGCGGATGACTTACATGCTCAAAAACACAAAACCTAGCTCTGCCTCTGACTGCCCCATCGTTGCTGTAAACCTCACCATCAGCCCAAGAGCAGGTCAGGTGAACAGTTTTGCCATTTAATAGGGATCCTGAGGGTGCGGCCAATTTGCCGAAAACGTTGGTGGCTTGGTGTATTCATTTGCCACCTGAGGGTAACAGTGACAACGACACTGGGTGCGGTCATAAACGGACCTGGTAATTGTGGAAGGCAGGATGGTGGCCCCCAAAGGTGTCCACGCTTAAGGCCTAGAACCTGTGACTGTCACAGCACGGAGCAGAAGGCCTTCGCCAGGCCTCATGCAGAGGGCTTTCCTGGGTTACCGAGGCGGGCCCAGTCTGAGCCCAGGAGCCCTTCCGCACAGGGCACTTTCTCCAGGTGGAAGCCATACGGCAGACGGGCGGGCAGAGCACGGGAGCAGAGGCCGAGGGGCCTCGCTGGGCCTGGGGTCCAGGGTCATGGGCAAGGACCGCAGAGGGGCTCTCAGAGCCGAGGGCCCCCAGCTGACAGGCAGCACGGGGACAGGCCTCTACGACTGCCAGGAACCACACGCGGCTCAGGCGGCCGGCCCTGCCCACACCTTGTCCTTTACCCCGGGAGACCCAAGTCGGACTTCTAACCGACAGACCGTGAGATCACAGTCCTGTGTTGTTCTAAGTCACTGCGTCTGTGGCCATTTGTCACAGAAGCAACGGGAAACTCATACAGTGACGCACACACGAAAACACCCCTCGGAGCACCTGTCCCAGGGCCGACAGTCGACCAGAGGCAGCTGGCTTCCTCCGTCGGAAGGCAGGATGGCAGCATTCCGCCCAAACAACAGCGAGACTGGGTCTGAGACAGGCAGCCCGGGAATTCCAAATTGCCCCGAACACCCACACACTTTAGGTTTCAGGAAATTCACTGCCCCTCCTTTAGCTTACACACCTACCGATGCCCGACCTGCCGGGCAGCCCCTCAACAGCATGTAGGAGAAGGCTGGACCGGCCCCCAGACGCCCCTGCGGGCCTGTGGCGGCGCTCACAATGCCACACTGAAGTCCCATCCGGGTCTGCTCCGCCGGCCAGACGGCGAGCCCCTGCCCCTCGCCCCGAGACCCACCTCTGTATGTCCGTCCGCACGGGGCACGGTGCCGGTGTGCGAGCACATCACAGGCGATCTGCATGGAGGCCCGTCTACAAAACGCACAGTCCTCAGGGCCGGCACCTGTGCTCGGGGCCTCTTCTCCCTCCCACTGCCGGCCCGGGGAGCAGAGGCTCGTAGGGCCGGTGGCAGGAAGAGAAGGCCAGCGGCAGAGAAAGGAAGGCGGGGGCGGCCTGCTGGTGGGAGACACTCCGCACAAACCAGATCCATTAAATTCTTAATGAAGCACTTTTTTTAAAACTCCTTGGCAACATCGTATTTTGCAACTTACCAATCTCACTGTATTTGTGATTTCGTCTCACCCTCAGAGCAACCTCTTGAGCTGGATATTCCTAACAAGTAATTCTAACAGGTATTACTACTAGTAATATAACAGGATATTACTAACAGGTATTTGTGACAATTCTACCTGACAGGCGAAGCACTGAAGCTCCGAGAAGTCCTCGGACTTGGCCAAGGCCTCACTAGGGCCCAATGTCTTGTGCGGGTCTCCCATCAAAAGAACTAGAGTAAGTCAGCTTTACTGTACAACGTAAGGCTGCATCTTCTCAGCACCCAGAAAGCTTTCGAGGTGGCCTGAATGACAGACACACACATGACAAGGACTTTAAAACAGAAAAGAGAGAGGGAAAACCATTTGGTAGGTGATGTGGACAGGGGAGGGGGTGCTTAACACAAAGACTTCGACTTGTAGTCTGAGAAAACTTTACCTTTGAACTTCTAATTTTCAGGCGAACAATGCTTGGGAAACGGGGGTTCTTTACCAAGGGTGAACCCAGCTCTCGCCTGGGCCCCCGAACGTTACAGAACTCTCTTCCTTCAGCGAAGAACGAGAGGGCAGCTTTGAATGTGACCTTCGAACTCTGCCATCCCCACCCGCAGGCACGCCCCTCCGGGAAAGACCCCTCGTCATCTCGCCCACGTGAACGCCAGGCCTGCCGTCCACCAAGTACGCTCTCAGCACGGGACAAGCACTCACTAGCTAAGCTTCGGTGAAAACACCAGAGTAACGCAATCTCAGAGAACCGCGAAGAAGACCCAGCTGTTGCCAAGGCCCCTCCTGGAGTAAGATCCCGAACTAAGCAAACCACGTGGAGCATGGAACAAAGTGCGTTTTCTTTAAACCCAGAGAAGACAAAGTCCGGCGGGGTGACTCGGTGGCATGGCCGCCTGACCAAACGGCTGTCATCACCCGACAGGAGCAGCGGGCACACTCGTGCCATCGGAGAAAGCCCGTCCAGCCAAACGGGTCCGCTGGAAGGGGCACGAGCATCTCAAAGGGTTCATTACCATATTCCTTAGAATCGGAGCTTTCTGATAAGTCATTTAACGTACGATGCATTTTTTGCAAGTAATCACTTTAAACTATGTCTTAAACCATTACACAAAACCACACACACCTCCTCGAGGCACCCCCGAAGTTCCATGTATCTCAGACTCCCCACATTAAAACCTGCTACGGCCCGGGACACACAGCAGCTACGGCGGGCAGACTCCACGCGACACGGGAAAGGCCGACGAGAGGCCCCCGCAGCGCTGCGCCCAGCTGCTTCCTCACGGCACCGCCCAGCCACCGACGTGTACACGTAGGGTGCAGACGCTGCAAGCGAGCCATGATTCTGAAGACTGTGCAAGACAACAGACAGGAGCAGTGCAAGCTCCCGCCACAGGCTCCAGAGCCCGGCCGTCACTCTGAGGCCAGGTGCGCACCCTTCAGGAAGAGGAGAAACAACGTTCACTTCAGGATGTACATATGCAAAGATCCCCATCATTCTGCCCGCTGTCGGTCACTACGAGGACTTGCCTCCACCATATCGGGAGGAGAGGATGAAAGGCTTAGGGCTGAGTGGTTCTTACCCGGGTTCAGACCCTCCACAGTGAGGAACCTGAAAGCCAGGAGCAGTGGCTTTGCAGGGACAGAGCAACTTAATTCCAGAGCCAGAATTAGACCCAATAAATTCCAATGGAGTACTCTACACTGTGCAACAAACACTGGGAAGTAACAGCAAATAATCTAAAAACCCTCTGGAGGGTTGAGGAACTACAGATTCTAAACCACGCAAATGAGGGGGTTGGCCAAAAAGTCTGTTCTGCACGAGGCTCTAGTACGTCCGGTTGTCTTTAACTGCATCTGAAACAGTTTGTTAGACTGTATTGTGACAGCTGTCAGCATGCATTTAAAAACCATCATCAAAATTGGTGAATTGGCCCTGGCTGGTGTAGCTTAGTGGATTAAGTGCGGGCCTGTGAACCAAGAGATCACGGTTCGATTCCCAGTCAGGGCACATGCCTGGGTTACAGGCCAGTTCCCAGCAGGGAATGCACAGGAAGCAACCATACATTGATATTTCTCTCCCTCTCTCCTTCCCTTTCCCTCTGAAGATAAATAAATAAAATCTTTAAAAAAAATTGAATTGCCGTGTAGCGATTTTGATACTGTAGATGAAAGAAAATATGCAACATTTTTGGCATATTATGCTTTATTATTTCAAGAAAGGTAAAAATGCAACTGAAATGCAAAAAAAGAGAGATATGTGTAGTGTAATAGAGAATAATCAACATTATACCACACAGGAGAGAGCTGACACACTCAAAATATCCACATCAGTAAAGCGATTGGCGAAAATGAAAAGTGTCTTTAGTTTCCGGAAAAGGCCACCAGGACGTTTTGGCCAAACGAACGCCTGAGTGCATGGTATGGGAAAGGATCTCCCATTCAGGGTGGCCTCCCCCCACCTCGGGCGGGGCACACGCTGTGCCCACCTGAGCCAGAGCCCCTCCTGAGCCACGCCCACGGCTAAGCCTGTGTCCCTAGAGACCTCGGCTCTCTGGGGGCAGGCAGGACACAGGACCTCAGGGGAGGAAGGCTTCAGTGGGAAGGCGTCACCTCAGCTGAGACCTTAAGAAGGGCTGAGGGCGCTGCAGTGGCTGGAGCTGGGGGTGGAGGGATGGGAAGAGGGAACGGCCCCACGGGGGTCATGAAGGGGCTGCCTGCTCCTTGGTCCAGACTTCCGCCTCAGACCCAAATGCTCCTGAAAGGAAAGGCCTGGCCTTGACTCTGCATCCCTCAGGGAAGAGAACCATCCCTGGGAAACGGTAGGTGTTTTTGCAAGTTTGCTGAAAAGGTCAGTGAACACTCCTCTCTATTTGGGTGGCTGAGGGGCCCAGAGCCTGCAGGGCACCCCGGGCCTTGACACCAGGCTGAAATCCGAGGTTCCCTTCCCTTCCGCAACCTCCCCTCGAGGTCCCTTCGGAAACCTGACCTCCAGCTGTAACTGCCTTGGCCTCCTTCCGCGGGTGTGGATCCTCCTCCTTCAAACGCATTTCCAGCCCGCCAAATTCTTGGGAGCGTTTCCTCCACTCTCCAGGCGCTGAGGGCTGCAAAGTTAAATCTGGTTTACCAGATTTTTTTTCCTTCCAATCCTAACGGAAGAATCAAGAAGCGCGGGGCAGAGGGGCTCGGCTCGCTCCAATCAGAGCCGGCTCCTGCTGGCCCAGCCTCGCGCCGCCGGGCAGGAAACGCGGCGGCCTGGAGAGCCACCCCGGGCGTGCGCGGTGAAGGCCAGCACTCCCCGGGGAAGGCGACCCCGCAAAGAGGGACGGGGCGGGTGGGGGTGGGAGGCAGCCCGGGGAGTGCGGCCCGGCGGCGCCCCTCCCGCTCCTGCTCCTCTGGCAAATTCGACAGTAACCACAGAGCCAGTCGGCGGTCCTACCCAGGCCAACTGCGCCCCGTACGCCGCCCGCTACGCCCGACCTACACCCCGGTGGGCACCAGGGCCCTCACAAGGACCCCTCACCACACGAACACCCCCAGCAAGCGCACGCGCATACACACGTTGCTGGGGGTGGGGCAGGCCCGGGTTCACACTCCCACAAGTCACGTGGGGAGGGGACGGGGCAAAGCCCCCCAACACACAGGATAGCTAAGGCATCACGCGCACAGGTCCACGCAAAGCCACGCTCGGTGACACACTCAGTGACCAGTGAGGAGAACAAGAAAGAGCTCCCCCCTCAGGGTGGCCAGAGCCCCCACGATCCAGGGTCCACGCAGTCACCCTCCACGAGACACACCGCACCAGTCACACCCTGGCGGGGGTGGGGGCGGGGAGAGCGGGGACAAATCCCCGGTTCGCACGACTTCCAGGGCTCCCGGCTGAGCCGCCTTCGGCCACACACAGGCCACAGGGAGACAGCCACACCTCGGGGTGAGCGGGGCTGAGACGCGGCCCCAAGCTGTCAGGGGGGCCGGGACCCCGCGCGCGGGGCCAGGCGGGGTCGCACGCAGCAGGCGTGGAGCCCCCCTCGGTGCCACCCCGCGGCCTAAACAGTCCCGGGGCACCGGGGCTCGCGACGGCCCGGTCAGTCCCCGTCCCTGTGCCAGCCCCCTGTCCCGCAGGGCGGCGGCCGCCACCTCGAACAGCGACCCCACGGCGCCCCCCTCAGATGTGCCACATCAGGCCCGGGAACCCCCGCCCCGTCCGGGATGCCTGACGCCTGGGCCCCCGCCCGGCTCCGTGACGCCTGCCCCCCCAAGGGACCTAGGTCCCCCACCCTCCGGCCTGGGACCCTTGCCCGGCTGGGCCCCTCTTCCGGCCCCGGGACCCCCGCTCGGTCCCGGGACACCTACCCGGCCGAGCACCCCGCCCGCTCCGTGACCCCTGCCCGGCCAGGAACCCCTGCCCGCCCGGGAATCCCCGTCCGGTCCCGGGACGCCGGCCTCGTCCGACCGGCCGCCCGCGCCTCACCTCAGGCCGCCGCCTCGGCAGCGCTCGCTCCTGCCGCCAGCGCCGGGACCGAGTGGAGCGGAACCGAGCACCCTGCAGAGCCGCTGCCGCCGCAACAAAGGAGCCCCGGGGCGGGGTCACCTCCACAGTCGCTTCAGCCTGTCGCCGTCTAAGGCTCGGGCTCTGCTTCAGCTGAGAAGCAGCCGGCGCGAGGCTACGGCCGGACTCGGGCACCGCGCAAGCGCACTCGCCCCACCCGCGCCCCTCCGCCCCGCCCCCCGCGGCTCCGGGCGCTCAGGGCCCGCCCCCCGACCAATGGAGAGGGAGAAATGCGGAGTGGGTGTGGTCCAGAGAAACAAAGGGAGGTGGGGCGGGGCTGCGGGGGCGGGGCTGCGGGGCTGCGGGTCCCGAGGGGAGACGGGACGGAGGAGCGGCGCTATCCGCTGCCGCATCCACGGAGGCCGAGCCTAAAGCTCACTCGGAATCTGCTCAGAAGGCCGTGCTCATCCCAAACCCAGAATTCAAGCTTGTAGGCATGATCTGCCGTACATAAATGGACACTGGGGCCCAAGGAGCGAGATCATGTGCCGCCCCAAGCCACATAGTCCCATTCACTCCTTTCTCTTTTATTCATTCAACAAACATCTGAACAGCTCATAGGATGTGTGTGGGGAGTAGAGGCAAACACGCCTTCCCGAAAGAGGCTCCTTCAAGCATGACCAGTGGTCTCTCAGGGTCACTTTAAGGCTGGGAGAAGGAGCCAGGAGCCAGCTGTCACCCTTTCCTGTCAGACCCATTGTGGTTCTGCTCTTCCCGCCCGAAATGCCCTCCTTTCCTCGCCTGTCACCCCACAGACCCGAACCCCACCTATCATTGTGACCCTCTGTCCTCGTCGTCATATCGGCTCTCTCCACGTCACGTGGCCCCACACTGGGTCTCCCCACTTCACCGAGCTCCTCCAGAGTCTAGGACCCCGGCTTCTCTGCCTGACCTCGGCATGTTGGGGTGTTAGGGCGACCCATGGCTCGGGCCAGAAGTCCTCCTATCCACCGGGGACACTCTCGCCGGAAAACCCACGCCCTCCCACGCTTTAAACACCACACAGTGGGGACGGCCAGGTCCGAACTCCCAAGCCCGACCCCCGCTGGAGCCCCAGCTGGACACCCAGGAGGCCTCTCCGTCCCCTCAGGCCCAAACAAATACTTTATCCAACGCCCCCAACCTGCTCCTCCACATTCCTCCCCTTCTCAGCCAGTGGCCGCCCCTTCCACACAGCTGCTCAGGGTCCACTCTGAAATCATCCCTGAGAGCCCCCCACCCCCTCACCAGCCCAGTGGGGCTCCCTCTGCATGCCCCCCCGCCGCACGCTCCTCACAATGCCTGTCACAGCAGGGGCTGCCGCTCTGTCTGATGGAACCCCCCCCATGAAGTGTGACCCCTCTAGGACAAGGCAGGGGTCTGTCCCTCATCTGTCCATGCACACAGAACAGGGGCAGGAACCTGCAGGCACTCAAGGAACACTGGAAGGAAGGGAGGAAGGAAGGGAGGGAGGGAGGGAGGGAGGGAGGGAGGGAGGAAGGATGGGAAGCAGGGG
The DNA here is from genome assembly GCA_028533065.1 of Trachops cirrhosus. Taxonomy (NCBI): domain Eukaryota; kingdom Metazoa; phylum Chordata; class Mammalia; order Chiroptera; family Phyllostomidae; genus Trachops; species Trachops cirrhosus. The sequence continues at coordinate 1,866,969 of CM052538.1, read as the reverse complement.
GGAAAGAAGGAAGGAAGGGAGGGAGGGAGGGAGGGAGGAAGGAAGAAGGAAGGAAGGAAGGAGAAAAGGGGGGAGGAAGGGAGGAAGGGTGTGTAAGATCTTGACGGTGACCGGAGCAGACCCCCTGCCCAGTCCCCAGGCACACAGACACTCACATACACCGAGAGCCTGGCTTCCCATCTGATTTGCCAAACTCCAGTGTGAACATAAGAGGCACGCTCCCCCTCCCCCGCCAGGTCCCAGGGTAGTTGGGGAGTACTCTGAGGTCAGGAGAACACATCTCAGGCAGTGAAGCCATCACCACAAGGACGGCACTCCGGGCTTCGGCCCTTTACACGTGCCGCCCTCTGCCTGGCACTCTTCTCTCTCGGGGTCTGTCCGACTCCTCCTGGCCCTTCCAGTCTCACCTAAGTTCAGTCACTATTCCCAGGCCTCCCTGTACCATGTGCAGCTCTGGGGCAGACACATCCTAAGAAGACCCCTTTCGATGAGTCACACCCTTGCATGATCCCCCCCAGAACAAGTGCTGGCAGAACCGGGGACAGCTTCTAGCCAACACAACGTGGCAGAGGTGATGAGACATCACTCCCACGGCCAGGGTCATCACTAAGAATTCGTCATCACAGATGAGGCAGAGGGGGTCTACTGACAGGCTTTGAAGAGGTCACCTGCCAGGCAGCAAGAGCCCACCTGGCACAGGGTCTGTAGGACCTAGGACAGCCCTCCGGCCCACAGCCGGTGGAAAGCTGGGCCCGTCCCGCTGGCTCCTGGAACTGAATTCTGGCATCACCCTGAGTGAGCATGGAAGTAGATCTGACCCTAGTCAAGGCTCCAGGTCAGGGCGCAGGCTGCTGACATGTTAAGTGTAGCCTGGGGTACCCTGAGCAGAGGACACACTAACGTGCCAAACTCCAACTAACAGAAACTGAGTCAAGAAGGATGTGCAGCCCTGGCCGGGTGGCTCAGTGAGTTGGAGCGTCGTCCCATACAACAAGAGTTTGCAGGTTCGAGTCCCGGTCAGAGCACACACCTACGTTGCAGGTTCCATCCCCAGCAGGTGCGTAGAGGAGGCAACCAATGGATGTTTACCTCACACATTGATGTCTGTCTGTCTCTCTCCTTTCCTCTCTCTGTAAAAGCAATGAGAAAATGTCCTTAGGTGAGGATTAAAATAAGAAAAGAAATGTGTGCCTTGTCCTCAACTGCTATGTTTGTGCTCGTTTGTTATGAAAAATAAAAAATGAATACAACAGCCTAGACCCCCTCCCCACCGTACACATTCATAGCACTGGGTTTTTTTCTGGCATTTGTCATGATCACACTTATGGTTGAAAATCCCTCTCTGCCCTGGCCAGTGTGGCTCAGTTGGTTGAGTGTCGCCCTGCCAACCAAAAGTCATGGGTTCAAATCCCAGTCAGGGCACATGCCTGGGGCATGTGTTCAGTCCCAGTCAGGGCACGTGCAAGAGGCAGCCAGTCGATGTTTCTCTTGCACATCGATGTTTCTCTCCCTCTCTTTTTCCCTCCCTACCCCTCCCTCTAAAATCTGTAAAAGAAACATTTTTTTAAATCTCTTTCTTTCCCCTAGCATGAGAGCCCCAAGAGAAAAGAAGTGGAGTTTGTCTTGCTCATTGCTGTCCTCCAAACCGCCCCCCCACCACTGCACGGTTTGGTTCGGGGGGCCACTGGTCGGTGGTGGACCGCCAGTCGGCTGGGTGGCTGGCCCTCTCTCCTTCCCAGCCCCCTCCCCCTGGCCGCTCCACTATGGAGACCCAAGCAGTTTCTTGCTTCCCAGCTTCCTGGATGGCCTGAGACGGTCATGTGACATCCTGGCCAGTGAGACGCAGTGCAAGTCAGCTGGAAGGTTCCTGGCAGCACTGCCGGGAGCCATTTGGACCAGACCACAAGAGCCCAGTGTTTATTGTTCAGGAATTTTGCGAGTCCGTTGTTAAACACAATCAGTCACTACTTAACAATGAAGTTATATAAACTTACAATGAAAAAGTATATTAAAAACAAAGATAACACTCAAAATTACTTCCTAATTATTTTACAACAGCTTACAATGGTCTGTGCTTTGAAGAAGTTTGCATCTCCTGTAATTGTATGATAGGCACGCTAGAAGTCGGTGGGCTGCTGGCGTCTCTTCCCCGACACGCAGCCAGCACCGCTGTGTCAGTAGTTTGAAATCAGATGTCGTGGGAGAATTTATACCACAGCAATTGGCACCGCTACAAATCAGGACTGTCCTTCCTCCCATCTTCCAGGAGGCCAGCAATTGAAGACTGACCAGCACACCACTGGTTCCTAGGGAACAGTTTGCTCTCTGGGGAAGGGAGTAGACTCAGCTGATACTGCTTTTTCCCAGCACCAGGAATTCCCGCCTTGAACACTCACGTGATGTCCGGAGCTGTAGCAGCCACCTCACAGCCATGCGCAAAGTCAGAATCAGAGCGATTCTGACTCCTGCACTCTTGAGTCACTGAATCATGATCCTCCCCGCCCCAATTCCCTACCTCCAGATTCTCCACCAGGTAGAAAAAACAAACCCTTTATTTGTTTAAGGCACCATTAGTCAAAGTTTCTGTGGCTTACAGAACTCCTAAAGAAGTATATAGACACTCAACAAATATTCGTGAATTAGTAAGCTCAGCCCGACAGGACTCCCTCGTCAGCGCTTGTCCTATTTGGGCTTACCTCCACCCTCTCACGAGAAACTGTCCCCCCGGCGAGCCGGGCCGGGTGCGCGGCCACAGCTCTGATTGGAACTCGTTTCTCATCATGAAACTGAAATTCGGGGACCCCATGTAACCCCAGAAAACAAGCCCAAACCCCGCGGGCCGGCACAGCCCTGCTGGTGCAGAGCGTTCCCTCCGGGGAAACCTGCCCGGCGCTCTCCGTGGAAATTCCCGCCCTCGTCCGAGGCCGTGAAGGGGAAGCTGGTAGCTCAGTGTCCCCGAGACCTCTTCCCAGACACCTCCAGCAACATGTCTGTTGAGGAAAAAAAATAAATTATAAGCTGCTTACACGCCCAGGTAGGCTGCATTTGCACGGCACTTGTAACACAGCCTTCCTAGACTCTGGGGCCCGGAGGGAGCACGGCATCATCCACGGCAGTGGGGAACCCCAGGGGGACCCGGGCCCGGTGTGGGATGTGACGCCACTCACGGATGCGACGGCAGCCCGGGGGCCTGCTGCAGTCAGCACCCACCGAGCTGTGACAAATCACCCCCAAACCTGGCGGCTTAAAACGGCTTATCTTACAGCTGCCTCACAGCCGTCTCTGTTATCTCACAGCTCAACTGGGCGCTCTGGCTCCGGCTCTCTCCAGGCTGCAGTCGAACTGTGGGTGGGAGCGGGGGCCTCCTGGGAAGGCTGGCCTGGGACAGTCGGTGCCCAGGCTCCCCGGTGTGGCCCCCTGTGGGAAGCCTACGTGGGGCACCTCACGCCAGAGGAGGGAGTGAGGAACACCTGGGAGGGAGCCACGGTTTTCTGTAACCGGACACTGGAAGCGACATCCCATCACTGTTCCCACCGGCTGTCAGGAGCAAGTCAGTACGCATGCCCCCACTCGAGGGGAGGGGAGGGGAGGGGAGGGGACCCCAGCAGGGTGGGGGGACCAGGAAGAGGGGACCCTGGGGGGCATCTCAGAGGCAGCCTACCATGCCACTAAAAACCAATGATTTTTTTATCTTAAAATCAACCATAGAAAACAAACATCATATTCTGGGAACTAGCAATAAGAATGACAGGTGAATTCTTAACAGAAGAAAACGGAAGTCAAAGGCAATGAGACAACAAACAGTCTTAGAATGTTGAGAGAAAAAAAAAAAAAAAAAAAACACCCTGTCAGTCCATCGCCTCCGAAACCCACCGCCGCTTCATGCTCCGTGTTCAGTCTGCTCCGAGCGCGGGGCAGGCCGGGATCGGGCCGCTTCCTGGCCGGCACCACCACATGGAGCCTCTGCCCCGCTCGTCTTTGCAGACACCGGTCTGTCGAGTCCGTACACCCGTGCGCTGTCTCGGAGGCAGCCTAAGTTTGACCGTAAAACCCACCATCTTTTAAAACCCAGCTCCTAACTTCTCGGAGCCTCGGGAGCCTCAGCAGTAAGATACGTACAGCACCAGCCACGCCGGACTTCCTTGAGAATCAAAGGAGTTAGTGCACATCAGTCGCCCAGCACGCGGTGGGCACCTAGGAGATGTGTCTTCCCTGCTCCACTCCACCTGGCCGACTCCTACTCACTCCTCAGGACCTGGCTCAAGCGTCACGTTCTGGCAAAGCTGCCTCGTCTCCCTGGGATGGCATCCTTGCGTCCTCCACCACGTCACTGCGGCCTGAACAGCCTGTATGTTGTCACACTCAACACTCTGCACCGTCACCGTCGGTTCCCAGGTCTGTCTGACCCCTGCCACAGCGAGCTCCTCCCGGCAGGGCCCCTTTGACTCACTCGTACCTCCCGGCACCCACGTGGTACCAGGCTCCACAGCATGTGCTGGGTGAATTGTTATTTCACGGGAAACAATTCAGGGTTGGAACGAGTGGTCCAGACCTTGCTTTTATGCTGCGCGTGTTTCTGCCACAAACTAAGCAGCATCCCAGCCTTCCTTTTCTCCTTCCTTCCTGTCACCAAGGAAGAAGGAACTTCCCCTCCCCCGAGACTGACTCAGCCGTCACCTGTATCCAACAGCGCCCTCTGTTGTCACTCTCTCCCCTGGTCCTGTTGAAAGCTTTTTCCTGGGAGTTTATCCTTCCCCGACGCATGCATTATCTGTCTGCTCCTCCCACCCCCAGAAAAAGATACATTCCAGATCTTCACCTGCATCATTCACTGTTGTGTCCTGAGACCCCAAAACACTGCCTGGCACATAGTGGGCACTCAGTAAGTATTTGTTGAATTAATCATACAATCTCAAGGGGTTGTCGAGAAAAGGACATTTCTATCATTCATGAAACCCAGTTCAGCCTGGCCTGGCAGCCTCTGGCGGCCGCCAGGGAGGCATGGATCTCCTTCGCCATTGAATTCGCCCAAAGGGCTCTCATCGCTTCACCCTCCTCCTCGCCCTACCCCCTTCTCTCCGCCCCCTCCCTGCACCCTGGCCTGTGCTGGCTCCCCCACCTCCCCGTCCACTCCCTGCATGTCTGATCAGGTGCAGACCTCTGCACAAAGCCAGGCATCTCTGGGGGCAGACCCACCGCTCGGAGTTCCCAGGGGGTCTGCTCTGCAGGGGGCTCCGGGGCTGTCCTTGGTCCCTGCCCTGCGCGGGGGCGGCTCACCTGCCGAGGGGGGTGGCCAGGGTAGCTGGGGCTCCAGACAATTCCTACAAAAGCCACCGAAGGCCCTGGGAGTTGAGTGTGGGGACTAGACAGAGCCTCGGCGACAGAACCGAGACCGCTCACCACTGGAGCTGGGCTTCTCTCCTTCTGGGTCACACGGTCGTGTTTCCCAGACTCCTCTGCGGTTGGGTGGGGTCATGGGACTAGTGCTGGCCAATAGGCCGGCCTAAAGGTGGCACCTGTCACTTCTGAACCCAGACAGGTGAATTAGTTTGGGCAGCACCTTCTCTGAGAGCCTCCCTGGGCTCCACGGTGCACCTGGGGCCTCCTTCGGGCCCTGTCCCTCGGGCGGCAGTCAGCCTCGTCACTGTTGGCTGCTCAGTGCCCCCAGCCTGACTGGGGCAGGTGTCAGCTCTCTGCCATCGGCACCTGGAGCCCGGCCGAGACGTGCTCCGGAGCAAGCAGGGGTCCCAGGCCTGTGGCGTTCCAAGGCCGACCCCAGGGCCAGCCCCCGACAGCATCGCCCGCTCTGTGCGCGCACCCAGCACCAGCTCCCCGGGCGGACCTCTCCCCACACACCCTCAGTGGAAGGGGCCCGGCCCGTTAGAAAGGGCGCGTGTTTCTAAGAAGCGGCTCTGCACTTGCACAAGTTACAGTACGTCGTCCTTTATTTTTCCAGGCTGGCCTGGTCCGACAGGATGTTGCACTAAGAAGAAAACGGGGGTTTCCAGTTGCTCAGGCTCGGATTGCTACACGGGGCAGGGGAAGCGCGTGAGGTGCTGAGATTTCCCCTTCCCTGGCCAAGCCGGGCTGGCGAGAAGCCGGATGCGCAACAGCACGTGGCGTGTCACGGGGCTGGGAGGAAGCTGGGTGACGCCGACTCACAGGCGGGGACGTCCAGGACACACCGACGAGACACAGCTCCACAGAACACTGGGAACAGACGCGGGGGACCCCCTTCTGGTCTTCGTAAGCCTCTCAACACACGTCACAAACACTGCGCCACAGGCACCGCACCCTGACCCGCACCGAATGGCAGACCCAGCGCCCACCGGTTGGGGCTCACTGCCGGCCTGGCAGAGCGGAGAGGTGTCCCACCCTCTGTCCCCGGGGGTCGGTGTCTGTCTCAGGACCCATCACCCGCGGGGCACCCCTCCTGGGGCCATGTGTTTGTGTTCCACTGTGGGGGGTGGGACACGCTGGCCGCGTCACCAGAAGCCACGTGGGGTGGGAGGCCGGGCACACGGACACCCTTGGTTCCAGCTCGTCGGTAGACTTCCTCGTCTCTGAGACTGGGAAGACTACGGCGAGGAAACCATCGTGGGTCCACACTGCGCTTGTTCGTGCAGACGGCACTGGGGGGAGGGCCTGCCGGTCGGGGCACCTGTGTGACACGTGTGAAAGAAAGAAAGCGAGCGGAAACCAGACGAGGGGCCCCGCGCCCAGGAACACACCGGGAACCGAGACCACACACGTCGGAACGGGGCGAGGGGGGGTAAGGCGGAAGCACTCCCTCAGCGGGACTGGAAAACTAAACTCTTTATATGTGTCGTCTTATGTGTAAGTAGGCTATACTTTTTAACAAAATAAAACTTTTGTGTTACTTTAAAGGTATCGTTTAGGCATCTAGGGGAGGATCTGAAAGAATGACGGAGTGCACAGAGGGCCCTGGGGGACGGTACCCTGTCGGGTTGACGTTCGTCCCTAAAAGGAGACTCGTCACAGACAGCCGCAGAACTTGTGCGCCCCACGCTCAGCACAGCGCCGGGCACCCTGGGCTGCAGGACCGCCAGTGAGGCTGCGCCTCTGGGGCTGGGAGGGGCGGGGGGCGGGGCCAGGGACGCGGGGAGCCCTGTGTCCCCCACCAGTGATTGTGTCAGTGCCTGTCACTCAAATCACAAGTCCCAGCCACCTCTGTGCTCCAAAGGCCTAGGGAGGCGGCTGTGGTTGTCTGAATGTCCCTCCGTCCCCTGGGACAGCCATTCTGCAGCGTGGCCCCAGTGCCAAGCACAGCGGGAAGGGGCGGTGCAAAGCGGGGTGCCTGGGCCCTAAACCATGACGAGTGGCAGAGTCGCCAGTGAACGTGGGGGGGACCCACTCCCACCCCACCTCAGCCGTCCCCAGACGCCCTGCCCGCCCGCCCGGTGGACACAGAGAAGCCAGAGCCAGTGCGACAGGAGGGCTGTGCGTGGTTCCCGCGGCGCCCGCACCCCCGCCCCGCCCCGCGCCTTCGGTCGGAGCCCGGGCAGCCATCAGAACAGCAGGGCCTTCTTCTTCAGGTCATTCCGCTTCCAGAGGGCCAGGCGGTCAAACTCCTCCACGCTCATCCCAAACACTTCCTGGAACTCCTCCGGTGACAAGTGTCTCTTAAAAAAGAATAAGGGGGGTGGGGGACACCAGAAGGGAGCAGTTAGCAACTCTGCAACACGCCGCTGGGCCACCAGAGGCAGGACCTCGGTGAGGGTCCAGTGGCCGCCCTCAGCAGCTGGGGCCTCGGGTCCTGCAGGTCCCCTCTGCGTCCCCCTCATCCCCACTCTGCAGGTGCCGGAGGAAGCAAGCCCAGAAGAGAAAGACTCAGGTACGGACCCTTGGTGACATCTACATACCCATCCCCCACGCAAATAGAAATCACAAGCGTGCCCGGGACCAGGGCTCCCCCCTGCCTGCAAACACCTGAGGTCCTGTGGGTTTGCTTAGGTGCTCCTGTTAATTTTCGTGGTGCCCTCCGAGAGGAGGGGCGGGCGGTCATGATGGCCCATTTTACCGACGAGGAAGCTAGGCATGGAAAGTGGGCCAAGGAACCAAGGGGGCCCGGCCTGCGTTCCAAGCCTCGTTCCCAGCCCCAGCCTCAGCTGTGTGAGTGGTGTTTGTCTCTCTGAGCCCCGCTTCTTGTCTGGGGGCCCGAGGAGGGCTGCATGGCATGGTGGTCAAGGGCGCCGGCCAGCCTCCAGAGCCTCAGTCTACTCCCTTGTACGAGGAGGTGGCCCCCATGCCCCCTGCTGGAGTTGCGGGGATGAGTAAGTTACCGAGGTTAGCCCTGGCTTACTCAGGACTGGCCCTGGCCACGGACAGTGGGTGTCAGCCACCGAGATGGTCAGGGCAGCCCATGTGAGCGTCCCCCACCGCCACTGAGTTCCGGTCTCTCCCTTGCCTGTGTCTGCACCCAGCCCCGCACACCTGTCTTCGTCAGCAGGCTCTGAGACACTCCCTCACGTCCTCCCGGCTCCCGGCTGGGCACCTGCTGTACCCCTCCCCCCACTCCCCTGGGCACTTCCCCAGGAGGGCGAGGCTTTCCTCCAGCCAGCGTGGAGAGACAGCAAGGAAGCTGGGGGTGGTCCGCCGCAAGAAGGGGTCGGGCTCTGGCCCCCAGAGGACCCGGTTCAAATCCCCTTCTGCCTCTGCTGAAAGGTGTGGCTCTGAGTAGTCATGTGGAAAACAGTCTGGGATTTCCACTGACGATGCCCCCCCGGCAGATCCCAGAGAACTGAAGGCGGGACAGAGACCCACGCCTGCACGTCCGTGTTCGCGGCGGCACTAGAAGCAGAGGCCCGGACGGCCCAGCTGTCCGGCGAAGGGCACATGGGCGAGCCAAACGTGCGTGAGTCCAGGAGCAGTGAGGTTCCGGCACCCGCCACGGCGTGGACGAGAGCTGCAAACACAAGGCTGCGTGACCGAGGCGGGCACGAAAGGCCGCCTGTTCCATCTCAGACCACTCCTCCGAAACATCAGGACCCAGACCAGACGACTGGTTGCCAAGGGCTAGGGGTGCGGTGGGAGTGCCTGCTTGAGGGGTACGGGGTCTCCGCTGGGGAGACAGAAGCGTTTGGGGACTAGACAGAGGTGGTGGCCGCACAGTGCTGTGGACGTGCTCGGTGTCACCGAACCACACACCTCAATATAGTTACAATGCTGCATTTTATTTATGTGACTTTTACAATGAAGAAACCAATTCTCGCCCTGGCTGGTGGGGCTCAGTGGACTGAGTGCCGGCCTGCAAAGCAAAGGGTCACCAGTTCGTGTCCCAGGCAGGGCACGGGCCTGGGTTTTGGGCCAGGTCCCCAGTAGGGGGTGCACGAGAGGCAACCTCACATGGATGTTTCTCTCCCTCTCTGTCTCCCTTCCCCTCTGTCTAAAAATAAATAAGTAAAATCTTTAAAAATAAAAAGAAATTAAAAACCAATTCTTGCACAAAAAGGTATGCTTTCCTGGACTTTGCAGAAAAGACTAGCCACGCTAAAGGCTGGTGTGACAGTGAAGAGAGAAAGTGCACGCACACACTCACACAGAAACAGCCGCGGAGAGAGGCACACGGACACACTCAGTGACAGACACACGTATGAGCACACACAGAGTTGTGAGGACACAGTCCCCGCTCTCCCCACCCCCATCAAGCTGGTCTCTGCCAGGAGGGGCCCATCAGCCGCGACTGGCTGCGATCTTGAACTTGCCCACGGGAGGTGGAATGCTGGAGCTTGCCAGCCATGAGCCATTCGCCCGGGGGTTCTTGGTGGCTGAGGCCTCCACGCCCAGTGCGCAGACACTCAGAGCTGTCATTGCAGACCGCAGCACCACGTCCAGGTACCAAGGCACAGTCCTCCCAGTTACGGTGGGACAATCAATTGTGCGTGGGAAAGGAAGGAGGGAAGGAAAACGTTTCCACTGGTATTCAGCGAATATTGATTGGGGCCCCACGACAGGCCAGAGACACAGGTCCCTGGGGGGTGGCTGGGGCCATTAAAAGACCCAAATAAGAGAAAAGCCATCGGTCTGGTGCCCGAAAGTCGCCAGGTGGGTGGGGCCCCTGAAGGAAGCGGGGCCAGACCGCCAAAGCCCGAAGCCCGGCAGGCTGGCTCTCTCTGTTTCTGCTCCCGAGGGTTGGGGGGGGCGGGTGACAGCTACGGGCCAGGCGAGCTGTGGAGATCCATACCCTGTGGAAGAGGCTGCTGCCGGCGCCTGGCCCCACCTGGCCCCACACTCCTGATGCACACAGGAGCCACTCCATTGCTGGGAAGGCAGGGTGGGATTTGGAGGGAGGGAGGGGAGACCACAGGGGTCCTGGCCCTGCAGGCCTGTCCCAATTACCCGGGGTGCCCATCAGATCTGAGGCTCACCAGGCTCCGAAACCTACCCATGCAGGCCGAGGGGCACAGGGGCCTGTCTTTGCCCCTCTCCCCTGGGTAGTGGAGGGAAGCTGGGTTTGGGAGTGCTCAGGCTGAGTAAGGGGGTTCCTGGGGCTGGCACAGACCCCGCCCTGCCCCCTCCTGCTTCCTCATCTGTAGGACAGAGCAGGGCTGCCCGAGGGCGTGGAGAGCTGGAGGAGGGTCAGTGAGAAGGGATCGCAGGCTCCAGGGATCCTGCCTCACGGGCTGAGTCCGCCTGCCTTCTAGGTGAAAAGGGGTGGCTGGGCCTGCTTGTGGCAGCTGAGACACTGGCCCCCCCCCCCAGAGTCACACCCCTCCCCCGTCCATAGCTGGCAGGACGGGGCCAACGCCCCTGACCCTGCTTCCTGACGGCTCCTCAGGAGGGGTGGCCCCCTTACCCCAGGCACCCCCTAGGCCAGGCACAGCCCAGTTCCTTCCCGAAATGGTGGGCAGGAGGCCCAGGGCGTGGCGCCTTTGCAGAGGGCCGCTCTCCTGTGGGTGCCAGGCCCGGGACCCTGACATCAGCCAGACCAGGCCACCCTCACCTCCCAGAGCCCCCCACCCCCCATGACCTGCAACTGCAGGTCAGAAAGCAGGTAAGTCCCCTGGAGGGCTGAGGGACCCGGGGTGACCCAGGAGGGCTTTGCAGAGGAGACACCCCGTGAACCGGACAAATGAATCTCTGGCTTCGTCATGTGACCTGGACCAAATGCCAAAGGTTTCCTGAAAACAGGATGTATTGACGGCTGACCTCTGGCTCCTGGCAAGAGCTCATCAAAGGAACACTGGTGAACAACAAGGGAACGCAGGGCACTGCCAGACCTCTGCCATCCACGGTTTCTGGAACATTCCAGGCTCTTTGCCACCCCAGGGCCTGCAGTGTTCTTCCTGCCACCACGCCCCACACACACACAGTGGCTCCTCCTCCTCCCGTAGGTCCTAGCTCAAATGTCCCCTCCTCCAGGGGGCCCTCCTAGATTGCCCTAGCCACTCAGGCTCCAGAGCCGTGCCACGCCGCTCTGTGCTGAACCACCACCGACCTCTTGGGCCCTGGAGCCGTGGACGCCGGTGCCGACCCATCTTTCAGACAGATGCGTGCGGCACCACTGGGACCCAGTGCCATCACCAGTGTCTGTCAGGTTCTCAGAGGATCTGCCGGGCAAGTAAACAAAGCCGGTTCTCTGTCCCTGCAAGCCCTTCTCTCTCAGGCACGTTCCAGATTTGGGCTCTTGCCGCTCGGGCCTCTGGGCCTGGAGGCCAGGACAGGGTGCCGCTGTGAGGAGTCAGCCGCTCCCCTTCCCGCGACCAGCCCCACGCCGCCCAGTGCCCAGACAGAAAGGCCTGGGCTGCCGAATCCACGAGGACCCTCCAGTGGCTCCCAGGGAGCCCCTCCCAGTGGCACCCTCTGCTGTCCGCCTGGTCACGCTGTGTGCGAGCCCAGCCGACCACCGAGGCCTCAGAGCATCCCCTCCTGCCCGGCCACCCGGGCCAGCCTGTCCTGCAGACCTCAGACGAGCCAGCACCCCCAGTTCCATGCGCCAAACCCTCAAATAAAGGTCCATGTCTGTCTGCATCTCCGTCTGCCCCCTGCCTGCCTCCTGGGGGCCCCTTTTCTCCAGAGCACCCCACTTAGGGCACAGAGTATCTGCATCCACGTGCTGGGAGGCTGAGGCACGGAGGAGGCGTTAGGAACTCCTGCAGAGCGCCACTGATCTGGGAGGACAGCACAGCGCGGCGGCTCTGAGCGACTCCTCAGCTGGGGTCCCAGCTCCACCTCTCGGGGGCTGTGGGCCCAGGAAGGTCCTCCCGCCCCTCCGCAGCGGCTGCGTCAGGTATGAAAGCAGCCTGGAGCGCCGCCCTGGGGCCGGACAAGTGTTTGTTCACTAAGCCAGACCTGACAGAGCCTCGGGGCCCACGGGCTGCCAGCACTGGGTGTTGAGGAGGGAGCCCACTCTCCTCCGGGCGGCCGAGCCTCCTGGCCGTCGCCACGTCTGTTCAACGTTGCGTCCTGGCTCTTCATCAAGCCCTCAGCAGGCCCGGTATGGCCCTCCCTCAGCCCTGTCCCAGCGGAGAGCTTTCTCTGATCCGGTGTCACCTGCGTGGTTCCCTCTCAGGCTGGGGACGTGGGCACAACCAGGACTGAATAACCGAACAGCGCATATACTGTGCCCCCGGCCTGACCTTGTGCACGGTTGGTGCCCGTGCCTGCTGCCCAGCAACTGAACCGGTCAGGACAGCCGCGCAGGGCCATCGGGCAGGGCGGAATCAGGCTCAGGGTGGCTGGGTCACCTGCCCGCAGTCACTCAGCTGGACGTTACGGGGCCTGGGTTCACACCAGGTCATCCTGACCCTGAGCGGCTCCTTCCACCAGGACAGGACCCAGGACATCGAGAGGTTGGTGCATGGCCACAATGGTGACATGTTTCGACCAATGACAGGCAGAAGTGGGTAGGGGGTGGCCTCAGATGAGCAGACACCTGAGTTTTCCTGGGGACAGGTAAGCTCCTTTCCCTCAAACGGGAGCTCCGGGCACAGTGTCCCCTCAGAGTAACTGCCCAGCAGAGCGGGGTTCTGAGGAACTCCCAGGCACAAGGCCCTGGGGCTGGGGGGCCGGGACCCAGACTGGCTAGACAGATACGGGGGGGGGGGTCTTAGGCCCCAGGGGGGCCCTGGGAAGCCAGCTTGCTGGTCCCGCTCTGTCCATCGGGGTCACACGATTCATCTGCCCACTTCCCACGGGACGACCCTTCCGGAGTGGCAGAGGACAGTCATACCCCCAAGGTAAGTCACCGGCACTCACCGAGCACCCACTGGGTGCTGCCAGGTGCCTCCAGGCGCCTCTGTCTCCGCCTGCCTGGATTCCCCGGCTGGGCCTCGGGGGCCAGAGTGCCAATCATCGCGAGTCCTGGCTCGTCACCAAGTGACCCCTCTACTCACCACCCTATCCCGACGGCCTGGAGTCACGGCCCTCCACGGCATGCCTGCTCTCACCAAGGCCTGCTACCTCAAACCCCAAACACTGCCCGAGTCCACCTGCTTCCTGCCTCCGCGCTGCCCGAGTTATCCGCCGGGTCTTGCTCGGACGACCTGATTCCTTGCCAAACAGCTCCCTGCATGCACACAGCCGACCTGGCCTCACAGCGCAGCGCCCGGCGTGGTTTTAAATTACACACCAAATCCTTGAGTGTCCCACTGTAAAACCACTTCTTCTAGGCCAAAACCAGACCGCTAGCCAGGGCCCAGGACCTGGCAAGGCCTGTCCTGTCCTTAGTGCCCCTGCTCCAGTACAGCCACCTCGGCCTCCTCCTCAAATAGGCCTTGCTTCCCCCTGCCCCAGGGCCTTTGCACGAGCCGTTGCTCTTCCTGGAGCTCTCGTCCACCCTCCGTTCCTCCGATTACACTCACACGTGCGGGCACCCGGTTAATTTTGACCCACTTTTAGCCACTCATAGGCCCACCTGCCTCCCCTCTGGAGCCCTTACATCAGTGGTTAATCGCACACCCCTCTGGGTCACAGCTGATTACCTCCCCTGTCAGACTGAGTCTGTGAGGATGGGGTTCCCACTGGCGGGCGCTCCACCACCCCAGGACCCACTCCCCGCCGGGGATGTGAGGCTCAGCTCAGCACTTCAGCAGCGGGGAGACAGCATGCCTGGACCCTGTGACAGAGAAGCCTTCCTTTCGGGACCTGGCCCTGGCACCACCCACTTCCCCCCGAACCTTCCTCTCCTCTCTCGGGGCGCACCGCAGCCCCAGCCCGCCCTGTACTTGGCTTTGCCCTGTGTCCGAGCTCAGCCAGTGGGACGTGAGTGGGAGCCACGCCTGGCCGTCAGGACCCTCCGGCATGGGGAACATGGACGCGGGACCACCGCGCCGCTGTTTAAAGGGACAGATGGCTCCACAGGGACGGGTGTGGAAAACGGTCAAGTTTAAAGAAACAGGTGGACATCCAACAGCATAAGCCGTGTGCGCCGCCTGATTCAAAACACAGGCAGTGCGGCGGGGCGCCTGAGCGGGGAGCAGTTCCCGGGCGGTGGGGAGTTCTGAGGGATGTTTCCGTTCTCCCGCGTCTTTTCCCGGAGTGCTACAAGTGTAGCAAATTGTTTTTATGTTAAAAATAAAGCTCTCTCCTCTGAAAGAAAACCATCAGGGTCCCTCCTCTGCTGCGGGGACGTGGCCCCTCCTGAACCCTCCCAGCCCCGAAGCCTGTAGGAGGGGCCCATGGTGGCTGCAGTCCCGCCGGGCCTTCCGGCTTGGCCGAGGCCGAGGGAGAGGGACGGCAGAGGCGCACCCCTGGGTGTGTGCTTGAAGATCTGAACGATTAGACCCATTCCTCAGTCGTTCTTTTAAAAGGTTTGTTTGTGTTAACTACCTCATATTTCACAACTTTCATTCTGTAGTGGGGGTGGGATGGGAGTCCTTTAAAGAGCGCCCCAGTCCCCAGGGGAAGAAGCAAGTCCCGGCGGCTCCGGGCCCCAAGGCCACCACTGTGGTGCCCAGGGTGGGCAGCGTGCGGGGCTCCTCCGGTGGAGAGAGCCACGGCCCACAGGGCGGGCCCCCAGGGAGCCAAGTCCCACGGCAGCCAGCAGCCTCCGGGCCGCTCCCGACCCCAGAGCCACCCAGCCCGAGCCGCCCGTTTACAGGAGTGGCGTCGGTCCTGGGGACAGGCCCGAGCCATGAACAAGGAACCCACTACGGGGAGCCAGAGTGTGTCCCGGCAGAGAAGGCGGGGCTGCCACAGGGAGGCCCAGGCAGAGGCTGCCCGGGACCACGACCCGGACCCCAGGGCGGTGCCGCTGAGCGGGAGGCGGCTGCTGGGTCCCAGCTCTGGGCGCGCTGCCCTCTGAGCACAGCCATCCCAGGCGCTGCGCCCGGCTGAGGCCCCGCGCCCACCGGTCCCTTGGCTTGGAAGACCCTCCTGTGCTCCTGCTTCTCTGCTGGTGACAGTCCTGTCCCTCCTCCAAGGGCCAGCTCAGCGCTTCGCCCTCAGCCCTTGATGGGGCTGCTTGCACGGCCCCCTTGCTTCCCTCCCGGCAGCTGCCGGAGTCACCCCCTGGGCAGGCAGGCTGGCAGGGTCTGGCGCTGGCTGGATGCACAGTAGGTCTCCTATGCTCCCGGCACCTACTGTGTGCCCCGCCCCGATGGGGCACAGATGGGGCAGGGTGGCCCCGGGCTTTCAGGGACCTCCAAAGCCCTCACGCCCAGGGAAACTGTCATTAAAAGGCACTAAAACATTCCTGACCCAGCTCGGAGGCGAACCCAGAGTCTGGGTGTTGACCGCTTCACGGGCCCCTTTGGACCCGGCTCGCAGAAGGGGCTCGGCGATGTTCGTTCCCCAGGCAGCAGCATCATCCACACCCCTGCCCTGCGCTGACACCTTGCGGGGCCTTTTAAACGCAGCACAGCTGACCCTCGGGCAACAGGAGTCCGAACCTCCCGGGCCCGCTGGCCTGAGGGTCTTTTCACGAAATACCCACTCAGCCCTCCGTGTCCCTGGGGGTTCCTCCGAAGCAGGGTCTGCGAGCCTCGGCTGGGAGCCCGCAGACGCAGCGGGCTGGCCGTGCAAGTCGTTCGCACCATTTTACACGAGGGCCGTGAGCACCTGCTGAGGGCGTGTCCCAGAACCCGCCCCCGCGGGTGCCGAGGGACAGCTGTC
>CM052538.1:1827602-1850395 GCA_028533065.1 Trachops cirrhosus | reverse complement strand
GTTGCCCTTCATGCCGAGGACCCTGGTCGCGGCGGGGCTGGGCAGCCTGGCAGGGAAGTGGCGTCTGTGGAATTGGCCCGATGCCGAGCTGGCAGGGGGGCTGAGTCCTTCATGTCCGTGGGGGGACTTGGGAGGGTGGAAGCTGTGCTTCGGATTCCGTGGCAGCCCCTCCCCGCGATGCCGCCGACAGCAAGCCCTGCCGGGCGCCTCGTGCCTTCGGTGGGTGTGCCCTGGACGGGGCCAGAGCCCACGCCGTGCCCGAGCCTCTGCGCACCACGTGCCTCGGCTGAGGGTTTCGGAGCGTGAGAGGGCAGTCTCGGTGACGGCGAAGTGTGGCGGCTTTGGGGTCAGGCACGCCGGAGCTGCCGTCCCAGTTGTCATTTGCTCCTGCGTTCCTGCACCCCGGGGTGCCGAACTGCTGTCTGCCTCCGTTTGCCCACCTACAAAGCAGAGACAGTAGCCCCTGCGTTTCGGGGTTGCTCACGGGCTGTGGGGGCGCAGGGCCTGGGGCGCGGCGGGCCCGGGAGGCAGGCGGAGCGCTCTGAATCCCTGAATCCCAGCTGCTCACACGTGGCCTCCCCGGCTGGGACAGACCTGACAGGACGCCCTGGGGGCCACCTTACCCCCCCAGCCCCCACTTACACGGGGTGCTGCGTCTGGCCCCTCCCCCGCCCAGCCCGCCCCAGCCCGGTTCACAGGTCCTGTCCAGGCCCCAGAGAGCCCCCAGCTCCCCGGGACACTAGCGGCGGCGTCATCCTCTGGGGCGTGGGCCCTCAGTCCTGCTCAGAGCGTCACTGCCGCCGTGGCTGCTGGTGTCCCCCCCCCTCCCCAGACCCCGCACACACAATGGCGCTCTTCCTGAGGTTTGTTTTCCCCGTGCGTCGGGCGAGGGGTGGAGAGACGATCTGGCAACACGAGTCCAGGCAGCAGAGCAAGAAACCGATGCCCCGTGTCGCCGCGGCGCACGGCACGCTGGCTCCTGCCCGGCCGGGTGCCTGTCCCCGGGGCAGGCCTGGGCCTTTGACCCGCTCCCGCCCGGTGCCCGGTGTCACCGGCTGCCCGGGGCGGGTATAGGCCTGCGGCTCAGCCTCCCTGTCTGCTGCTCCCTGCCTGGCCTCAGCGCCCCGGGCCTCACAGGCAAATGGCATCTCCCGGGCCCCCGGTGGCATGCAGTTGGGCACAGAATCCCAAGAGGGAAGAATTGCGAGGACCGTCCCCGTGGCCCCGCTGCAGCTTGGCAGCCGAGGCTCACAGGACCGGAGGTGACCCGCCTCTCTGTCCTGTGGCTCTTTCACTTCAGGTTCCCGAGTGCCTGGCTGGGGACCTGGGTGCAGGTGGTTTTCCTGGGAGGCATCCCAGGAGCATGGGAGAGTGTGGGGGCGAGATGGGGCGGACCCAGGGGGCCCCTGTGAGACGCTCCATGATGCCATGCACTCCCAGACCGAGGACACGGCCCCTGCCGGTGGCATCGTCCAGACCGCTCGCCGAGCCGTGGGTGCCAAACCGGAGTGCGCACACCTCAGACCGGGAGCTCCGGACCCCAGACACCTGTGCTGCTGTGAATCGTCACGCGTGCAGGGTCTGCAGCTGTGTGCACCCTAGCGGGGGATGGGGGGCCAGGGCACAGTCTCCCCCCCGGGGTGGGAGCCCGGGTCCAGCACGGTCTGACTCTTCCTGGCACCGAGGGAGCCCGATGCTCCCCTGAGCAGGCCCAGACGGCCCCGTGGGCCTCAGGGGCCTCTGACAGGACTGTCGTCCGCGGTTCTGATCCAGTGCTTCGCCTCCAGCTCTGAAACCGAGCCTCGTCTGCAAGTGCTGGGAGCAGTGCGGGGTGCCGGGTTACAAGCATCGCTTCCCGCCACACGCCCGTGTGCTCGGAATCAGGAAATGCGATATGTGTGCGAGGGGCCCGGCGTCCAGCCAGGTGCCTCCCCGCCTTTCACGGGTATGGGAGTGGGGTGCAGGGCAGGGCAGGTGTGGGGTGCAGTGCTGGTGGGCGGTGGCTCTGAGTGCTGAGGAACCAGGCTGTCTCTGGAACCTAACGAGGAGGAACCCCGCCCCACCCCGCCCCAAGAGCGCAGCGGGCCTCGGTCACTGCTCCCCGCCAGCCCTCTGATCCCACCCGCTCCCCCCTCCTCCGGCCCAGCTGGGTGCCTGCGAGGCCTGGGTCTGCCGAGGGAGAGCTTAGTTTGCCCCGATGCTGCTCTCCCCGCATCCCGTGGTCCCCTCCTGCCACCCCACACCCCTTCCCTGCTCGTGTTTTTGTGGCAGAAGCTTGCTAAGGGCACAGTGGGAGGAGCCATCGGCAGCTGTCGAAGGAAGGAAAAGGAAGGCATATACCCGAGCCCCTCCGTGGGCTGGGGTGGGGGCAGTGGGTGCTTTGAGGAGGCACATGGCAGCCCAGTGCAGGCAGGCATTCCAGTAGGCGACACCCTCAGAGGGGCGCGGGGCTGGGGAAGGAGGGACTCAGCCCCGCAGACGGTGGGTAGAGTGAGGGTGTCTGCACCGCTCTGCTCCCCCGCCCCGAGACTCTGGGGGAGTCTGACCCCGGCCCCTCCCAGCCGTGGTGGGGGCCACCCTCCCTTGGCTCCAGGCCGTGTGGAACCACAGGCAGGGACTCTCGCCTGAAAGGCCGCCCAGGGAAGGGGCTGCGTGTCCACCCTGGGGAGTTTCCAGTCCCAGGACACCGCCCTCCGCCCACAGCCGGAGTCCTCAGACTTTCAGGGCTCCCGGCCCCTCCAGCTCAAACGGACTGAGGACCCCAAATATCTCCGGCTAAGTGGACTTACTGCTGTTCGCAGCACTCGACATTAAAATGGAGGAGATTCCAGGACGTCTGCTAAGCCAGGGGTCGGACAATGGCCCTCTGTGTCGCCGTGCGAGTGTTTCTGGTGAGCAGACTCTCGCTGCTGTGCAGCCCGGCTGATCTCACCAATATCTGGCTTCGTCTCGGGCGGCTGGGACCTCGTGTCCGACTGTGTGCGTTTGCTATGGGGCAGCCTCTGGACAGCGCCACTGCACGCTGGGACACCAGGAAAATACCGTCTTAATCTTCTCATGAAAATGGCTTTGGCTCGGTCAGCCTGTTCGGGTCTTGGGGCTCCCCGGGGGGCCCGGGACCACTCCTGGAAAACTGCCGGTGGAGGAAGGGACAGGACGCGGTCACCGGCATGACTGCGAAGGACCGGTGCCACGCGTGTGTCAGCGCCGGCGGTCAGGGGAGAGGCGGGCTCTGGAATTTTAGACCGTGTCACCCCCACGGAATATGCAGAGAAAACTGGAAGAGGAAGACGCCAGAGGGTCACAGGCGGCTGTCCCCCTGTGCCTGATGCTGGGCTGTTTATTTTTTCCTGCTGATTCATGTGAAGACAGGCGAGGGGCAGGAGCTTTCCGGGGGGGCTGGCTTGCAGCGCAGCTGTCTGCCTCGCTGGCAGCAGCCGCGCGTGCCGAGGCCGCGGCCCTCTATTTCGGGAGGTGCGCTCACCGTGGAGCTGGGGCTGTGGGTGGCAACGCCGTCCCCGGCACAGGAATTTGGCCCGCGTGTGTGTCCTCCTGTGGGAATTTAGCCTGGGGTGGCGAACGGGAGGGCGTTCTGCTCTGGGGCCAGTTCCAGGGTGGCCGAGGGGGAGTTAGGAGCTGCTCTGCGACTGAGTGTCCTCGGCGGGAATGCGAGCCCCCGGCAGGGCTCCAGCGGAGAGCTAAATATATCCCAGGTGGCGCTGGCCGCCTCGGAACCCCCGCCCCCACGCGGCCGCCGCTGACCAGAGCTCAGGGGAGCGACGGGTCGCCCGATGAGAGGCGATGGCTGCTGTCCGTGGAGCATGTAGTGCACGGGGCACGGCTGGGGGGCTGTGCAGGCCGCGGCTCCAGCGCCCCACGGCCCCGCGGAGTGGGGGCTGTTCCTTCCAATCTGCAGACGAGGGTGTTCAGACTAAGACAGGAGGAGCTGTGATTTGCCCAAGGTCACGCAGCTGGGGGGGGGCCCGCCCAGCTCTCGGAGCACCCCCAGTGCCGTCTCCCCTGGGGGCACGCGTCTCCCCACTGGTCTGAGGCTTTTCCAAGAGTGCAGACTTCCGGAAGGAAGGGGCCTCGCAGTGGGTGGGGGCTGGCAGTTGCAATGGCAGTGAGAGCACTGGACGAGTGTCTGTCGTTTACTGCCCTCGGTGCTCGGGGTGGCTGCCCATGTGGCAGGTGGGGACACGGAGGCCAGGTGACGCCCAGAAACCTGCCCGAGGACCCAGCCGTCGAGGCGGAGCTGCGTGGGAACTGGGGCAGCCTCTTCCCCGACTCTGGGCGTGTGCTGGATGGACCCCCTCCCTCCGTCAGCTGCCTCCGAGGGGGTCAGCTTCCCGCCTGGTCAGCTTCCTCGGGCTCTGGGCTCAGCGGGGTTTTGTATGCCGTCAGCGTCCTGGAGTCTCCTCCGCGCCTCAGCGTGGCTGGCCCGGGGCAGGCTGGGATGACGCACGGCCCGGGAGCCGTGGAGGGGGCAACTCCAGCCCCAAGGTGGCCCCTTGCACAGAGCATCCTGCTGGAAGTTGGGGTCTGGAGGGCCATTTCCGCCCCCATGCTGGGGGTGCGGGGGCTGCTCCCCCGGTGATGCCCGGCTCTGAGGTCCGACACCCTGTCTCCCCGAGACCTTGACGTGTCCAGCACGAGCTCTCAGTAGGGCTTGGCTCTGCATTTGGTGGTGGTAGCAGGGGGCAGCCGGGGCCTCAGCCCGCCTCCTAGACACCGCCCTGCAGGGAAGGGGGTTCTCCCTGGACCTCCCCTCTCCAAATTCCTATTTTCTCTGTGAGGACCTGCCCCTCGCTGGGGTGTCTGACACCAGAAAGGACTCCCCCTTCGCAGAAGACCCTCCCCCCGTCCCAAAGGAAGGGCCCCACCCTGGGTCCCATGGACAGTCATCCTCTGCCACAACCAACCAACTCAGCACCCATGGTGGGTGGGGTGGGGGCAGACATGGGGGTTTCACTTGAGTGTGCCCCCACCCCATTGATTAGGTGCTGGAAGTGGCCCAGATTCGGCTCCTCCCTGCAGGAGCTCCCAGCCCATTGAGAAAGGCAGACAGTATGTGACAAGAACACACCACGAGAACGCGCTTCTCAGAGAAGCTGCAGGGACAGAGGGGGTAGTTAGTGCAGCTGCCAAGGGAGAGAAATCCTGGTGGGCTTCCTGAAGGAGGTGGCATCAACTAAGCTGCTAGCCAGACAAAGTGGTGGGAGAAGGACATCCAGCAGCAGGTGCAGACCCCAGAGGGACAGTGGAGGAAGCACTGGAGAAGCCTTATCTGTGCCTCTGCCCCCAGCTGCCCTGCGTAAGGCGCCAGGCATGAGGCAGGGGTCCCACACCCCACCTGCTCCTCGTGCACCCTAGTCTCCTGGCACCCGCATGGCACCTTGCCTGCAGTAGGTGCTCAGTGATGACGTGAGGGGCCAACGAGTCTCTGAATCTGCGGCGGGGGGCGCAGGCGGGGAGGGGAGCACCTTCGTGGGGCCCAGGAACATGACTCCAGGCTGAGCCAGGTTTGGGGACTGTTGGTGTCCCCGTGTGGCCAGGGCACAGAGGACTTACTTTTTTGTCCCCATGGTGGGGAGAGTCAGGGTGAGACCTGTGGAGGGGACACAGGGGCTGAGGACCCCCAGTTCCTCCCACCTGTCCCCGTGATCAGGAAGGCAGGGCCCGAGGGGGTGGTAGGAGGCAGGGCCTCCTGCAGCAGGGACACCCCTGCCCCCCTCAGCAGCCCAGCCACAGCCAGGAATGTCATTTCATCCAAGAAGAGCAGACAGCTGGGGACAGAAGCGGCCTCTCTGACTTTCCACCTTGCTACATCTGCTGGTCTTCAGGTCCTGGGATGGTGAGGGCGGTCTGTGGAGCTGGTGGTGGTGACATGTGCCCGCTGCCGCTGCGGTGGAGAGCCACAGCACACGGCGGCAGTGCCCACCTGCTCCCTGGGGCCCTCTGTGCCCCACCGGGTGGGCAATGTTGGGGCAGCGAGAGGAGGCCCACGGGGTCCCTGCCCTGGGCGTGTGGCTGGGCCCAGGAACCACCGCACAGCAGGGACCCGCAGACTCAGGGAGGGGTCCTGGGCCAGTACCGAGACCCCGGCAGCCGCCCTGCCTCACCGTCGTCCCAGTTCCAGGAAAGAGGGTTACGCCAGGAATAGAACCTTCCATTTCCCTTGGCACCGCCTGTCTGGGGGCCTCGGGTAGGAATGTCCCGGGCTGTGTTACCTCCTCCTTGGGGCTGCCTCTCTAGTCCATGTCCCAGGCGATGGAGCCGCCCCAGCTCAGGCTGCACACTCGCCAGTCTGGAGAGCTCGGCCGGAGCACGTGGACGGAGGAGACCTCGAGACGCGGCCCCGTGGCGGCTGCAGGCAGGCCGTGCCCAGAGCCCACGGCCGCCGATCCTCCCTCTCCGCGAAGCCGCCCTCACAGATGGGTCACGGGTGCGCACACCCGCACCCCAGTCCGCTCCGAATACCGAACGCACCGCCACCCACCATCCCGCACCGAGGCCTGCAGGGGCCCGGTGACTCAGGCATCGGTCGCCGGCTCTGCGAGCAAACCGACTCGGGTCGCACTCGTGTTTGGCAGAAGCCGGTTCCCTGGGTGACGGAGACGAATTGCAGGCAAGCCCTGGACGGGCCCCTGTGGCCGTGGCCTTGACCAGGGGGAAGCGGGGCTGGCTGGGCCCAGTGTGCTGGCCTTTGCAGGTCTTTGCAGATCCTCGGGACTGGAGACCGCATCCTCCCGGGGCCCTTCACTCTCCGAGCACTCGGATGTCTGTGACCTCCTTACAGTCTTCCCAGAATCCTCAGACGTACTTTGGGCTCTAGGGGTTGGGGGAGGGGACGGCCAAGGTCACGGCCAGAATGAGGCAAAGCTGTGGTTCGAGGCCAGGGCTGCCTGTCCTGTCCCAGGCCCTGCGCGCCACCCTGAGATAGCTGGGGAGAAGGGGGATGTGCGCACGGAGAGGAGCTGGGGCGGGGACCCGGCCAGGGAGTTGGGGACGGTGACGTTCAGCGGAGCCTGAGAGCGGGTGTCCTGACCTTGGGGAAGTGTCCACAGGCAGCAGGCCCTGACATCAATTTTAATGAGAAAAGGCTTCAAGAGACACCGGGCCTGACGTGCACTGAGTCAGAGCTCCCTGCCCTGTCCAAGCTCCTGCCGGCTGTCCCCGAGCCTCCCTGGTCGGTCCCCGCCGGGGACCGGCACGTGCCCCCTCTCTTCTCAACGCTGTCACCAGCTCTTCCCTCCCTCCCACACGGCCCGGCACCCCTCCCTGCCCTGCCCATAGACCCCTTCCAGAGGGGCACCACCTGGTCGGGGCTCACGGTCCCTCGAGTGACTGGAGTCCACTTTGTCCTCGTCACTGCTGTCAGTGGCCCTGGTAGCCGCAGCCGTCAGAGGAGAGGACAATTCACGTCCCGTTTGCAAGAGCAGAGAGGAAGAAGCCAGTGACCTTCGCTCGGGGACCATGGGCTGGCCGTCTCCCTCCTGGGGGCCCAGAGTGCGCCCCCCGCCGCCGATCGCTGGCCCCGGCGTCTCCCCCACAGCGTGCAGCTCCGAGGCCATTCACCCCCCTGCGTGCCGTCCTGGAGACCAGGGTCCGATGGGTGATTTCACCGCTTCTCTTTCCTGCACTAAGTGGGGAGTGCTTTTTCTAACTTCATGTTTTTTACTGTGGTTCGATACACACAGGATAAAACCGTCTGAAGTATTAAGAGCCCACTTCACCGGCGTTAAGTCTGTTTACGGTGGTGTGCAGCCGTCACCTCTGTCCCCTCCGGGAAGTCCCCCTCTTTGCAAGTGAAACTCTGGCCCCTTAGATGACTCCGCCCACTGCCCGTCCCCCCGCCCCGCCCCCAGTTCTACTTTCCGTCTCCCTGGGTCTGTCTGCCCCAGGGGCCTCACATGGGTGCCCTCGTGGGGCGTCTGTCCTGTGTGACTGGCTCATTTTGTTAGCGGGTGTCCTCGGGGCTCACCTGTGTCGGAATTTTATTTCCCTTTGCTGCCGAATAACAGCCCTTCGCCGGGGTGGGCCGCGTGCTGTTAACCCGTCCACCCGCCACGGGCCCTGGGTCGCTCTCACCTTGGGCTGCTGTGATGGATGCAGCCCTGAACACAGGTGCACAACCTGTTTGCCTCCCCGCTTTCACTTCCTGTGGGTGTGCTCCCCGAAATGATGGCTGAGGGGCCGCCACGCCCTCTCCACCGCGCATGTGCTGTTTGACACGCGGTGTCGGCGTTTGGAACCCTCCGCCCCGCTGCGCACGGCCGGGACTCCCCGGCTCCGTGGCCGGGCTCTCCCTGAGCGCCCACCCCCGCTGAGCCACGTGCTTGTCCACTTGTCCGGGCGCATCTGTCTGCGTGCTTTCCGTCTGCCTCCCTCCGCCAGGGACCCCAGAGGGGACAGTGGGTCCCAGGCTCAGAATCGCGGGAACCACTGAGCACCGCAGGGCTCGCGACCCAGGGCCACAGCTGCCAGGACCCTGAGCACGTGTCCACGGGAGTGGCAGCCTGGGACTGCCTGAGACTCAAGGCCACGCGGCGGCTCTTCGGAAAGACCCACGGCCGTGGTGCAGGGCGAGGCCCGGGCAGCGAGGTATAAATTTAGCTGCTTGGGAAATGGCTGTGCCTTCCTTCCTCCGCTGCCCTTCGCCCTGGGAACACGAGTCAGAGGGAGGCCGTGGTTGTGAGTCCCCCTCAGGCCACCCCACTGTCTGGCGCCCCGGGGACCCCAGCGGGCGAGGGCCCCCACCGATGAAGCAGGCCCAGTGGGGTCTGCGGGCAAAGCCCCTCCGCTCCCGGCTCCGCCGGACCCCCCCCTGCTCTGCTTGGGGTTTTGCCGCCCGGGGCACACACAGCACCTCTTGGCACCGTTTCTAAAACTGCGGTAAAGTAAACACGACATGAAATTTACCGTCATCACCGGCGTCCGGCTCAGTGGCATCAGGCCCATTGGCACTACTGTGTCACCACCTTCGCCTCCGGGACTCTCCACCTCCCCACACTGACATCTGTCCCGGTTAAACACTCCCTCCCACCCCGCCCCCACCGCTGCCCCCCACCCACTCTCCGCGGCTGTGACTCTGACTCCTCTCGGGACCCCTGTCGGTGGAATCCCACGGTGACTGACTCTCCTGTGGGGCCAGCTCATCTCGCTCCCCGTCATGTCCTCCAGATCCCTGTGCACCGTGCCAGGGGTGGGGCTCCCTCCTTTTCCCAGCGAGCGGGACGGTGTTCCACTGTGTGGGTGGGCCTCGCACGTTGCTCACCGGTCTGTCCGCCCGTGGCGTGGGGTGGCTCCCGCCCTGGCTGTCGTGAGCGGTGCTGCCGTGAGCACCGGTGTGTGAGCCCACGGCTGTGATTTCAGCGGCCCGGTCAGCAGGTCTGTGGCGGGCGGCCTCCCACCGCGCTGCGGTCCTGGCACCGGCAGGGACCCGGCGCAGCCCCAGCGAGCGGTTGACCTGCGGCACTTCACTGATGCCTCGCTGCAGCCCTGGGGGGGCGGGGTGCCCATGTCCCCCGTGTTCAGGTGAGGAGACGGGCCAGCGACGTGACACGACCTGCCTGCGACCTCAGCCTCCGGGCTGGGCGCTGGGTGCGGGGCGCTGGGTGCGGGGCGGTGGGGGTGCTGCACACGCAGAACCCACATGGCCACCTCTGCAGAGTGTTCCGTCGCCTGAGCGCCTGCACCCGGCCTCGCGGCCAGGTGTCACTCATGGAACACGGAGCGGGCCCTCTGTGCGCCCTGCCCTGGGCCAAATGAGATGCCGGGGCTCCGTGCCGCCCGGAGCCGGCCCAGCTGGGGGCCGACTCACAGAGGCGAAGGACAGGCGATCGACTGTCCGGGCCTGCCACCCGTGCCTAAGGGGTGTGCGCGCATGTGGGCTTGCACACGTGTGCACGTGTGCACATGGATGCCTGTGAGCAAGCGTGCACGTGTGGATGTGCTTGTGTGTGCATTGATGCACACCTTTGCACGTGTGGATGGCTGCAGGCGGGGAGCAGCCTGGCGAGGAGCGGTTTTCTCAGTGGCAGAGCCAGGTGTCCGAGCCAGGTGTCCCGAGTCCAGGTGTCTGGAGCCCAAGTGTCCGAGCCAGGTGTCCCGAGCCAGGTGTCCCGAGCCCAGGTGTCTGGAGCCCAGGTGTCCGGAGCCAGGTGTCCGGAGCCAGGTGTCCAGAGCCCAGGTGTCTGGAGCCCAGGTGTCCGAGCCAGGTGTCCGAGCCAGGTGTCCCGAGTCCAGGTGTCCAGAGCCCATGTGTTCCGAGCCCAGGTGTGTCGCCGTCACTGCAGTTTACTTCCTAGGTTTTGGAAGGTGAAGGCGCAGAGTCTGCCCGGCCCTTTCCAGCGGCGCTGTGTTCACTGGTCTCTCCCCCGACCTTCTGCTTTGCAGAGGAGTTGAAGGAAAGAGCGTGCACTGCGCACCTCGGAGGACGCCGCCCGGGCACAGCGAGCGTTGGCATGTCGCCGCGTTCTGCTCTTGCTCTCTTTTCTTGAAAATAAGTTGCGAGCTGACCCCTGACCCTCCGAGGTCGGCGCACACGGCACCGAGTGCCACCTGCACAGAGCCCGCCGCCCCACCCCTGCCCAGGTGTCCCTCGCAGACGCCTGCTTGTCTTTCCCCCTCGGGATCAGTCTCGGATCGTGTGCTGCCGCCGGCTACTGTCTCTGTGCCTTCAGTATCCCTCATTCTAGAATGTTCTTTCGTGCCAGTGACTTGAAGAGGCCAGGGCCACTGTGCCCTGGGTCGTCTCTCAGTCTGGATTGGTCTGTTTCTCGGCGACAGGACTCAGGCTGAGCTTTTCTGGCAAGAGGCTGCCTTGGTGACTGTCCTCGTGGGAGCGGGTCCCGTGGGCCCTCAGGCTTTTTGCACGCCCCGCGCACACGAGAATTCTTGCACGTTCGTCTCGGCGCCGGGCGCAAAGAGACCTGTGAGAGCTATTCCTGGAGGTGGAGTTGGCAGCCCGCTGCCCCCGTGGCCGCCCGTGCGCACCTTTCGGGGGGCGGAGGGTCGCACCGGAGCCCCGAGTCCCGTCCCCACCGAGCCTTTTCTCATTTGCCAAGCTGACGGGAGGGGCACCTCCCTGCCGGGATCTGCGGGGCGCGGGGACCCCAGAGCGTTTTCCTGCGTTTCCAGGCCGCTGGTGCTGCGCCGTGAACTTCCTGCTCCCTCCTCTGCTCGCTTTCCTGTGGGGGTGCCTGTCGGTCTGCCTGGATCAGGAGGCGGGCGGGTGGGTGGACTGCGTTTTGTCCGGCGGGACGATGAGCCCCTCCTGCTCCGAGTTCGGGGGGCTTTGCCACCAGGGCCTGCGAGGGGGCGGGGCCCGGGAGGCCGTGTGCAGGTGCGTTGTTGGGCACAGAAGGCAGAGGGGGGCGGGGGGGGCAAATCTCTAAACAGGACCCAGAAACTCCGTCCCCTGCTGCCCTTCTTTCTCATGGGCTGATTTCCCGCCTCAGTCCACTCTGGGGGCACCCGAGACCCCACAAATAAAATCAGACAGAACGCCTGGTTTCGGTGAGTGGGAACCCCCCTGCCACCCCTGGCCTCTCTGTAGCCCCCTCTTGCTCTTGGCTCCTCCAGGCCTGGGGTCAGCACACCTGCCCACCCTCTGCTGGACTCGTCCTGTCCCCTCTTTGGCTTTTCTGAGCCTCCAAAGGGCAGCGTCGCCGTCACCTCCTCCGCGAGGCCCCCGTCCGCCTCCCACAGGCAGCCGGCAGCTGCTGAGGCCGCTCCCTGCCTTCTCCCTCTCCGAGCGCTTCACAGTCCGGCCTGCAGGCTGACGCGCTTCGCTGGCGGTGCCGCCGGGAGCCCGCCTGCCCCACGGTGGACGAGGCCCCTCGCCCCTCGCAGCCGGCCTGGCGCTGTGTGCCCACCTGTGCCCAGCCAGGGCCCGATGCCCGGTGCTCATCGGCACCCCTTCCTCCGTCATTCGGAGGGGACACCTGCCAACGAGCCCCACGCTTGACAGCAGGGGGTCCCTGCTGCAGCCAGCCCCTGGCAGACACCTCGGGAATCCCCGAGTAGCCTCTGCCTCAGGGCTCCCTGGACTCGCTGCTGAAGCCCTAGCCCCTGACCCCATTCAGAAACGGGGTCCTTGCAGAGACAGCTCGTTCAGATGGGGTCACAGTGGAGCAGAGTGGGCCCTGGTCCGATGTGACTCATGTCCTTAGAAGAAGAGGAGAGGGACAGACACAGACACAGAGCAGGTGGCCACCGGATGACAGACACAGAGGTGGGAGGGGTGCTGTGTCTGCTGGGCTGCACCCGGAGCTGGTGGGACCCTCCTGCAGCTTCCGAGGGGGCGAGGCCCTGCTGGCACCCTGATTTAGGACCGCCGGCCCCCAGCACTGTTGCATAAAAGAGATTTCTGTCGCCCTGACGGGAGTGGCTCAGGGAACTGGGTGTCATTCTGCAAGTGAAAGGTCGCCCGTTCGATTTCCGCTCAGGGCACACGCCTGGGTTGTGTGTTCCCCTCCGGTTAAGGGCGTGTGCAAAAGGCAACCAGTCAATGTCTCCCTCCCTCTCTTCTCCTCTCTCCAAAAATAAATAAATACTGTGTTGGAACTGAGAGAGAGAGATTTCTGATGACTAAGCCACCCGGTCTGTGGTCCTTTGTCGCGGCAGCCATGGAGACCGACAGTGTCGGGTCCGGGAAGGGAGGTGCCGGTTCCCGGGGCCCCCACGCCCCACGGCGGGGCCAGCCCATTCCACACAGACTGCCCCGTGGAGTCGCTCGGCAGCCCAGGGGACGGGCATTCCCGTCCCGCAGACCAGGAGCCTGAGGCTCGGACAGGGAGAGCCTCTGGGCCGGGCCGTGCGGGTGCGGGGTGACGGCGGGCGGCACGCCCAGCGGCCTGAGTGGCAGGAGGGGACCCGGCTGGGGGAGGGTGTCGGTGTGCGGCCTGCGGCCCCTTTGGGGGTGGGGTGGGGTGACCGTGGACGCGGCCAGCCAGGCGCTGTCTTTCCCGACTGCGTGCTGCGTGGGGGGCCTTTCCGGGGGAGGCGTCCAGCCTGAAGCTCCCGTGGGGGGAAAGTGCTCGGGAGAGGCCCGGGCTGGGCCTGCGGGCTCCTCGCCCAGGGACGGCACGTCTTGGACCCCTGCGGACCCCCTCTTCATGCCCCTGAGAGTTTGTGGGTGTCGTCCTTGCGTCTCCCTCACTTTGGAAGTCTCTCCGCCTGTCACGACATTTCCAGGCCCTGCTCTGGTTTGTTTATTGTCTCTTAAGCAGCGCTGGTGAAGGAATCGCCTGAGCACCATGCCCGCCCGTGCAGTGCTGGGTGGGCAGCGTGGGGCTGTCAGGGAGCGAAGGTCGCAGGTCCCAGCGTGAGAATGTGGGTGGGGGCTGTGCCGGCCTGAGGGGAAGGCCGGGGGCTCTGTGACCGGGTGGGGCTCGTGCAAGCGCTGAGCCACAAGGCCCTCGGACCCCCGCTCCCGCTCCCTTTCCTGTCAGGCTGGAGCCTCTTCCCCAGCCCTCTGGGACCAGACTGGCCCCCCAGGGGAGGACTGAGCATGAGTCGGGGCAGCCGGGGTGCCCTCCTGGGGCCGGGGCAGTCCTTTGGGGCACCCGTCCACCCCGCCCCCCCTCGGTGTGCATAGAGAGCGCACTGCTGTCTTTTTAAAAAAATCATCAGGGTTTTGATTCGGGTCCCCGCCCTGGCAGGGGTGCCTGACGGCGTAGGGTTCGGATAGAAAGTGCTGCGTCGGAGATGGCGACCCACTTACGGCCACACAATCAGATTAGTGGGTCACGTGTGTTACGTAAGCTGAGTCGAGCGGCAGAGCGACGGAGCCCATCGCCAGGGACGAGGGCGTTGTTACAGATCCGCATCCCCACAGGCCGCTGCGGGACACGAGCCCCCAAATCATCTGGCCCCCCCTCCAGGCCCCGGTGACGGGCACCTCAGGGGGACAGAAGGGTGTCTGCCGATGGGGTGAAGCTCAGGACGCTGAGAGCCTGGAGAGCCGCCACGCTGGGCCTCGGAGCACAGGGAGGGCACAGGCGCACCCGCAGGAAAGATGGGGGCGCGGCCGGAGGCCCAGGGCGGTGCGGCGGCCACTGGCCAAGGGTGCCGGCCGCCGCCTGAAGCTGGAAGACGGGGCGCAGGTCCTCCCCCGGCCTGGGGTGGAGGAGCTGAGCCGGCACCTGGGTCTCAGCTCAGGGACACCACACCCACTCTGGGCGCCGGGCCTCCAGCGCTGGGAGAGAACGTGTTCGTCTCGTGCTAAGGCCCTGGAAGTTGGGGTCCCGCTGCAGCAGCCATGGGAGCTGGGGGCCGGGGTGTCAGCGGCCAGCCGTTCTTGCTCCAGGCCCTCTCGCTCCTTCCTCCGGGGACCCGCAGGCTGGCCGGAGGGCTCTCCTCATACGAAGGCAGAGGCACCGCAGGGCGGGTGGCCGTGTCTGAGGCCTGGACCCTGAACTGGCACTCTGCCACCTCCACTTCTGGGCCATCGGCCAGGCCAGGCACACGGGCAAACACGCTTCTGGGACAGGAAGCCGCCCTGTGCCCCGGACGCCAGCAAGGGGCAGGGTGCAGGGGGACCCAGCCAGGCCACCCACGGGTGCCCAAGCCTGTGAGCCGGCTGCCTCTGGCCTGCATGCCCCTCTGCGTGCTGATGTCGGAACCCTGGCGTGCGTGTCCCCGGTGTCCTCGATCCTAAAGTTCACGGGTTCTCGGGACCCGGGCACTGCTTCTCTGTAACACCTCCTGACCTTCGGCTGGAAGGTTCCGGGTGGGGCGTCGGCCACACGCAGTGGGCCCCTGGCCTCGGCAGACGCGCAGGCTCAGAGCCTACGACCTGCTCACCGGCTCCGGCCCCTCCCACCCGTGGCCCCTCCCACCGGTCTCTGCTCAGTGTCCTCCCTGGGGGAGCAGGGATGGGACGCTGCCTCGGGCACGAGGCACCACGTGGGGCCTGCAGAGTGCTCGGCGGGGGCTATCATCCGTGTCACTGCCGAGCCGGGCACAGGGCCGCAGGGCACAGAGAGCAGAACGAACAAAGGGGAAACTCTTCTTCTTTATGAGCCGGAGGGGAGGGAAGTCCCCGCCTTGGAAGCAGACGTGGCACCCACTTGCGGGTCCCCCAGGCTGGGTGGGGATGCTCCAGGCGGTATCTCCTGCGGGGTCGGCGGTCAGCGTCCCGGTTCCCTGGGTGGGACTCTGGGAGGTCGGATTGGGCGGCCGGATGACACCTTCGGCTGGGTGCTGTCGCAGTCGTGAGTCTCACGCCCCCCCGTCCGAGTGGCGTGAAGTGAAGTGGGGCTCGTGACCGGTGGTGCCCCAGGCCTCTCAGCTGTGGGACCCTGGGCACAGGACATGCGCACCCTTAATGACGATGACGCCGTGGGCTCCCTGCGGCCCCGAGCTGGGTCCCGGGCTCGCTGACCACTCACGCTGGTGGCGGGTCAGAGAATATTTCCACCTCCCGCGATCTTAATGCCAAGACCGGCAGAGGGGTGTCACAGAGCACAGGGGACACCACAGGGACCACGACGGCAGCCGGACTGGTGCAGGGACCCAGCTCTGTCTTCCAGGCCCAGGGGCCCCCCATCAGCCACCCAGACTCCCCAGGCCTCAGTTTCCCCTCAGGACACTGGGGCTGTGTAGAATAAATGAATGAGAGGCAGACCCCCCAGTTTATGTCCACCCAGAACCTTAGCGTGTGGCCTTATGTGCAAGGAGGTCACCCTGGGAAGGCCGTCCTGGGTTAGGGTGGCCCTAAACCCAATGGCTGGTGTCCTTACAAGAGACAGTAGAAGACACACAGACACAGGGAGAGGCCACGTGAAGACAGTGGCAGAGGCTGGAGCAATGCGGCCACAGGGTCAGGACCGGCCGAGCCACCGGGACCTGGGAGAGGCAGGAGGGACCCTCCCCTGGAGTTTCAGAGGGAGTGCGGCCCGGCCACGCCTTGAGGCCAGACTCCAGCCTCTGGGGCTTGTGAGGGCAGACATGTCTGTGGCTGAAGCCCCGGTGCGTGGGCCTCGTGGGGCAGCCCCAGGCATGCACGCCGAGCTGCCGGGACGGCGTGTGAGTGCCCTCTCGCCGCACCTGGCACGCGGGGGCAGTCAGTGTTCCTGGCCCTGCGGCCCCTCCCCCGCCCCGTGTGTCTGTCCCCAGTCCCTTTCCCGGACGCCTGGGGAACAGGTGCCCCTTTGGAGCGTGGCTGCGTCTATTTCAGTGTGCCGGGAAGGGGCGGCCCGGCCCCGCCTCGAGCCGCAGGGCGCAGCTGCCGCCTGACCCTCTGGCCTGTCGGCCGGCGCTGTGCTGGTCGCGAGTGCCCGCCAGTTCAGCCGCCGCCCGCAGCCTCCAGGTGCCGGCCCTTGGCGAGGAGGCCGCACTCCATGGGAGTGCCCGGGGGAGAGACAGGTATGGCCCCAAACTGCCCTTCCTGCCTGAGACCACCCCGCCGGGAGGAAGGTGGGTTTTCCTAATGGGAAGTCTTGAGCTCCAGGAATCATTCTGTGGGGCCTGGTGGGAAGGGGGCGGTGTGGCCGAGCTCTGCTGTCCGCGAATGGGGTAAGGGCCCGCACGTATGAGTGCCGACTGTATGCTGGGCTTTGGGACTTCCTCTACGGACTCGTGATGCCAGTCCTGTGGTGTGGCCCCACTTCACGGATGAATAAGCTGAGACTTGGGGAAGGGGAGGTGGGGGCGTCAGCGTCAGTGGGCTCCAGCACCCTCTGACCCCAGTGGGCTCCAGCACCCTC
Organism: Trachops cirrhosus; assembly: GCA_028533065.1. Classification (NCBI taxonomy): domain Eukaryota; kingdom Metazoa; phylum Chordata; class Mammalia; order Chiroptera; family Phyllostomidae; genus Trachops; species Trachops cirrhosus. Next base: position 1,833,680 of record CM052538.1, on the reverse strand, counting down.
TGACCCCAGTGGGCCCACAGCCTCTCTGCCCCAGCCCCTCCCTCCTCCTTCCGTCCCTTCCTGTTGTCCTGAAGGCGGTGGTTCTCAGTCAGGGCCCAGTGTGCTCCCCAGCTGGCAATGTCTGGAGGCGTCTTTGGTTGTCACTCCTTGAGGAGGGGACGCTCCAGCACCTGGGGTGCAGAGGCCAGGGGTGCTGCTCGGCACCCACCGTGCACGGGACGGCCCCCCAGCCACGGGCCGTCCGGCCCCGAACGCCAGTGGACCTGAGGCCGAGGGGCTGCCTGCTTTAAGGAGAGTCACGAAAGCGGCGGCTCTCCTGGTGTGGACACAGAAACGGGGCCGTCAGCCACTTAGGTAAAAAACAGTGCGTGGCTCCTGGTCCACTCCAGGCGGCCTGCGGGGAGGATGGCCGGAGCAGAAGGCTCGGGCCTGGGGACTCGGGCAGCAGAGCCGGACGGGAGTGAGGCGGAGGAGGGGTGGGGAGGGAGCCAGGACCCCGAGAGGCAGAGGTTGGGGTGCACAGGGAGCGCCTCCGTGTGCCCGAGCTGTGGGGCGGGGCCCATCCCGGCCTCCATCCCGAGACGTTCCACGCCCGGTCCTCAGGCCTCCCTCCGCCTGGCACGAGGTCCATGCCCCGTGGGCAGCCGGGCAGTGCCCTCCCCTCGGCGGCGGCCTCCTCTCTGGCCCGCGGGGGGTGCCCAGAGGCAGCGGCTAGGACATCTGGTCGGCATCTCCGCATCAGCGCCTCGTGCCCCGGGTTTGCTGCGGGCAGCAGCGCTGGGCTGGGCCTCAAGCCCCGACTCTGGCCTGGCCTCTCTGTTCCTGGTCGGCACGCTTTGCCTCCCGAGGCTCCGGGGCCCCCACCAGCAAGTGGGGGTGACGATGCCTCCTCCCTCCTGGGTGCTGTGGGTGGGCACAGCAGACGCCCCATGTCTACTGCCCACAGCCAGGGGCCAGGGCTCCCCGCTGCGGCCTGGCGCGCCCCCCATATGCCCCCGTGTCAGTGTCTCACTCCTGGCCTTCCAGCAGCAGCCGGCTGGGGTGCAGGTAACACGCCCGGGCCCCACGTGGTGCGCGGGGTCGCCCCGGAAACCCCGGGGGGTTGCAGAGGCCGGGCCTCGTGACGACGTCCAGTTCTCACTCGGAGTTTCCGTGCCGGAGGTGGGGCGGGTCCCCGCGCAGCTGAGGACACAGTGTCCTCCACACCCTGTCGTGCTTCCCCGGGTGACGGCCAGCAACGCCGAGGCAGAGAGCCGCCCGCAGTGACGCGAAGAACGGCGCGGACCCGCTGAAACCCGCGGCTCGTCCCAGCTCAGAGACAGAGGCGTGGGCTTGTGATGGGAACAGCAGCAGAGGAAATGATTCATGCTGTGGGGCTGCAGTGAGAGCGGGAACTGAAGACACGGGGGAGAGCAGGGCGCCTCTTCGGGGTCCCGGGCCGGGCGGCGGCGCGTCGGACAGGACCCCGAGGGCGCAGCGACGCGGGACACACACGGGAGCCGGGTGTCATCCGAAGGAAACACCGCCGTGCAGCCAGGGGCTCCGCGAGGAAACGGACCACCCGCACCCGCACCGCGGGAGGCCGCGCCGCCGACCGTGTGTCCGACAAGGGCACCTGCCCGTGGAGCGCGGACCCGTGTCAGTCGGCCACGGAAAGACAAGCAGATTAAATGGACACAGGCTCGGAACAGACGCATCTCCAAAGAGGGGGTGCGGGCGGCCCACAGGTGCGCGAGCCGGGCTCAGCACCCTCTGCCCCCGGGGGTCCCCCTCACACCCACTGGGGCGGCTGCTGTCAAAACCACACGCAGTAAGGGGTGCGGACGAGGGGGTGGAGGGACTGGGCCCCCCGAGCCGCTGCCGGCGGGAGGGTCAACCGGTGCGGCCACCGAGGAAACACACGCAGAGTCGGCATCCGGCCGAGCGGCGTGCCCTGGGTGTGTCCCCAGGACAAGGGGGACCCCGTCCGAGCAGGAGGGCCTCACGACGGCCCCCACGTGGGGACCGGCCAAGTCCCCCAGCCAAGGAGGGGCCGTGGAGCGAGTGCACACGGCGGGGCGTCACCGGCTCTCGGAGGAAAGCCACCCCGGCACAGCGCGGCTGACCCTCGGGGACACCGCGCTCGGGGAGGGAGCCAGACACGAAAGGCCACCGTGGACTGTGTGGTCCCACGCATGTGAACTGTCCCCACGAGGCGAGGCCTTCGAGACAGAGAGCAGGCTGCCCGTCCCAGGCTGGAGGCGGGGTGGGCAGTGAGTGACGGTGGAGGGGCGGGTCTCTTTGTGGGACCACGGAGACACTGTGACAGTGACAGTGACCGCCACACGGCATTCCCAGCGCGCCGAAGCCACAGCGCCGTGCGTCTCACTCGGGCGAGTGGCATGTGGCACGGGAAGTGTGTCCGCAGAGCTGTGAGGGCTCAGAGAGGGTGGTTCCCTGTCGTGTGCACTGAAAGTGACAGGCACAGGGCGGCTCCAGACAGCGGTGGTGCCCTCCGGGGACATCGGGTGGGGGAAGAGGTCGAGGGGAGGGCTGGGACCCCTCGGACCCTCTGTGGCCATCCCCGCTGGATTCGAAGCCAAGGACTTTTCCGGGTTGTTTGGACTTGTGATGTTACCCAGTGGGGGGCAGGGAGGACCCCCAACCAGGCAGGTGGTATCTGGACGTCAAGGCTGTAGCCCCGACCGGCCTCAAGGGCCTGGGCAGCGAGTGGGTGTTTGTGGCTCGGAGCTGGTCGGGGCACACGGGGGGAGGGGCGGTCTATGGGCGGGTCCTGCAGCCCCACGGGCTCCCACCCTGGGGGGTCCCGTGGCAGATGGCCCAGGGAGGGGCCTGGCCGGATTAGCTCGGCCTCACAGACCCTCTCGGTGGCCGTCGACGGTGGGTTTGGGGTCCTGCGGCCTGGGTCCGAACCCTAGCTGTGCCCGGCCCATTGTCAGCCCTGTGCCCCGGGCTATGGATGGAAATCGCCATGTGCGGTGCCTGGCTCGGCCCGGGCACAGGACTGAGAGGCGAGGATGTCACCGAGATTATTGACGATCACCCTGCGGGTGCCCTGTACTTGGCTGGAGTCACCAAATGCATTTCCTGGTTCCAATTAGATTTGGTGAACGTTCACCAGGCACCTGCTGTGTGCCGGGCTCTGGGGACCTGTTGCAGGCCCAGACCAGCCACTTGTTGACCCGGGGCGGCTGCCCTGGCCAATGGCAGTGCGACACAGGGCACAGGCATGCGCCTGGGAGCCCCGAGTCCAGGTCCCGGCCTGGCCACGGGCTCGCCAGGCCCTGGCAGTTTCCGTGTGTGTGTGTGTGTGTGTGTGTGTGTGTGTGTGTGTGTTGAGGGGGGATGGGCCCAGATGCCCGTTAAGCCCTGACCTTCCGGAATGCCACCCACGAGATCCTCAGATGCCTCTCCGGTCAGGAAGGGCCGTTCTTCCGGGGATGAAATGACACACTCCAGGGGTGTGGGCGGCGAGGGCGCCTGGACCAGCTGCTCGAGGCGGGAAGAGCCCCAGGGACGGCCAGAAGCCCGAGCTGAGGTCTGCCGGGAGGCCCGAGGCCGGCCAGAGCTGCCGGGGCGTTTAGTGCAATAGGGCGTTCCGTGTGGCGAGCGAGGGGCAGCCCCGCCACCGAGCGGAGCACTCGGGTCGGAACCACAGCGGCGTGGACTGGGGCGGGGCAGTCCGCCAGTTCGGGAACACGGAGGCTCCCCGACTGGCACGATGAGGTCTCCTCAGTTGAAAATTCCGTGTGTTGGTCGTACGTTTACTCCACGTAGCCTGGCTGAGCCTCCTCGGCTTCTGCGGGAGGCGCGTCGCCGCGGCACCGTCGTCCAGCCGCAGAGCCGTACGTCCGACCGTCACTCAGTCCGGGACGTCTGCGCTGGCATTTCCGCACCCTCGGTCCTGCCCCTCACACCTGCGCTCACACCCACGTTCAGTGCTTAGGCCCCGGAGAGAGGAGAGCTGATGTGTGACCGTGGGGAGTCGCCGTCTGACCTTGGCGCAGGTCAAGGGCGCAGATGAGCACCTTCAGCTCTGCAGGAGGAACCAGAGGCCACGCTCACGGGGAACCGGAAGAGGTCACTCTGGGGAGGTCACGTCCAGGGCAGCAGGTCACGTCTGCAGGAATGAGTCACGTTCAAGGTCATGAGTCATTTCTGGCACATCAGGTCCCTTCCAGGAGGTCACTCTTTGGGTCGCTTCCGGGCAGCAGGTAGCAGGTCCCCGCAGCTTGATCACGTGATGGTTGGGACGGGGTGGGGGCAGGTTCCCGGAGGTACGTCCCTGTGCCAGACTGGAGGGGTCAGCGTGATGAGCTCCGGGTGTGGGAGTTCCCACGTCTGTCCCCATCTCCACCCTCGTGTGCCAGCTCCTGGGGGCGGGCCAGTGACTGTGGGCCTCACGCCGGCCCTGTGCAGGCCAGAGCTTGGCGGGAGGGGACCCACCGCATCCTCGCGGGAGGGAGGAGGTGCTGCCCGTCAGACCCCACGGCCCTCCGGCCGCGCGCTGGGCCGGGCTGCTGGCGGCTGTGGCGGGGGGAGCGGCGGCCTGGGAGCAGCTGCCACCTTGTACAGTGGTCGGCCCCCAAGTGGGCTGGGGGTGAGTGCTCGCGTGTGATTGGTGCGATTTCCATCACGGGACCTGGGGAGAGTGGGAGGGCCTGTGAAGCCGTCTGAGGGCCGAGGGGCGGCCTGGCAGGGCGTGTGCGGGGGACACGGAGCGCACCGCCTGTGCCACCGACTGCGTGGCTGGGACCCCGGCGGAGCGAGGCCCGGGCTGGAGGGCGTGCAGGCCCCGTGGTGGGCTGTCGAGACAGAGCCCCAGCTGTGGTCCCCCCACGGCCACCCCCCGGGGGAGGCAGACAAGCCGGTGGACATGGGCCACCCAGCGTGGTCAGTGCCGGGGTGGGTGGCGAGTGCTGTGACGTGCGTGTGCTTGCTGCTGTCCCAGAAGGCGTCTGCCCACCACCTGTCACCTCCTCCCGAGAGCCCTCCGTGCCGGCACACGGAGCACTGCCCTGCCGCACCCCCACAGCCTCGCCCCGCCCCCCGTCTGTCCAGGTCGCACGGCAGGGCCCGGGAGGGAGGCGAGAGCCTCGTCCGGTGTGTTGACAGGCTCCCGGCGCCGCGGCCTCGCCACCGCGGGGTGAGACAGCCGCGGCCCTTGTGTGACTGGTCCCTAGCACCACCCGCGTGTGCGTCTGTGTCATTGTCTCCGGCAGGGACTTGGCAGACCGAATGTCAGAGCCGGTCTGGAGACTGGGGTGCAGCGAGCCTGCCCCACGGCTGCGCAGGCCAGGGGATACGGTGGGCGTAGCGGCCTCTCCCTCTCTCTCTCAGAAAGTGCAGCAGACTCCATTTCTCAGAGCAGTTTTCAGTTCACAGGAAAGTCGAACAGAGCGCGGGGCGTCCCCACGTGCCACAGTGGGACCCCCGGTCCCCTCGGCTAACACCTCCATCGGCCGCACGTCACTCACAGCTGACGGGCTGGGGCGCCAGGGGCCCGCCCCCGCACGTCCTTGTTGGCTGGAGGTCACAGTCTCTCCTGGTGCCGGGCACTCTGTGGGCCTGCACAGATGTCTCTGTGACACGCCGCGCCGTCACAGACTCACGGGGAGCAGTTCACCGCCCTGAGGTGCCCTGCGCTCTGCCCGTTCTACCGCCCCCAGCCCCCACACCCGGCCCCCTCTGCCTCCTGAGTTCTGTCTCCTCGGGGGGCCACTGGTCGGAGCCCCGCGTGGGCAGCCGTGGCCGATGGCCTCTGTGCCTCACCACTGTGCGTTTACGGTCCCTCCATGACCGCTCTTCCTCTGTCACCTGTGGGGGACGGTGCCCTAATGGAGGGCCCGCGGGCAGGGCCAGCCTCCCCCCGAGTGGGCCGCGTCAGGAGGAGTGAGTCTGTCTGGGGGTGGGCCCCGTGCCTCGAATCCACAGACTCACAGACGTGATCCCAGGGCCCCTCGGGCAGATGGGCAGGGGCGGGCTGGCCGGGCCACCTACCTGCAGGGGCGCTACCTGCGTGAAGACAGGTGTCTGTGGTCACCGTGCCGTGTCTACTTCCCACCACTAGAGGGAAGC
>CM052538.1:1799798-1827102 GCA_028533065.1 Trachops cirrhosus | reverse complement strand
GGGGACACATGCCTAAGGGATGCCAGCGACTGAGGCAGCCTAAACCGTGGCTCGGGGCAGCACTGGGTGTCACCCGGCCCTTGTCTCCTTGCTATTCAGTTTGGGGGGGGTGGGGAACAACATGATCCCCCAGGTCCCCCAGCTTCTCATTCCCAACTCTGATCCCCGAGTGCCCTGAGGGGCCCATGGGGCCACTGGCGAGCGCCACCAGGACCCGCTTGAGGCCACAGGTCCCCAGTCCCCCGGCTCAGCTGGTGGTTCTTCCCGGAGGTTCAGGGGGGCCCCACCAGCCTCAGTGAGTGCTCCCCAGTGCTCTCAGGGAAAGTGCTGACCCCCAGCCTGGGCTCTCCCACCCCTGCCCCGTCCCCAGTCCCGGTTCCCACCACCTCAGTGCCTGGCCCAGCTCACGTACCCCAGGGCCTTTGCACAAGCTGTACCTCTGCCAGCCCCCAAGTTAAAGCCTCCTTAACCCTCAGGTCCCAGACTAAACAGGCTTCCCCGACCCATAAGTCGGGGCCAGGAGCTGCCCACCCCCACACCGAGGACTCGCTTTGTGGTTTTGTGAGCTGGGCCTCTTCCCCACGAGAGCCACCTGGGGTCTGTTTGCAGGGGGCTGTGCCCAGAGCCTGGTGCACTCACTCACCAGGGGCTGTTCATAGAGCTAACGCTCCTAGGCCCTGGGGTCACCACGCCTGGGGGCGTCTGGTGCGTGGGGCTGTTGGAGGCCCAGAGGACGGGCCTGCTAAACCACCCACGTGTTCAGGGCCCGCTCAAGTCTCTGCTCAGCTCCCCACCCGGACTGGGCTACGCCCAGCGCGACCCTCCCCCACCTGCCCCTGACTGAGGGAATTCCCCAGGCCGTGGGGCTTCCAGAGCTCAAGGCAGGAAGCCGCAGGCAGCCGGGGCCCAGCCGGTGGCCCCGAGGCGGTGCCTGGCCCGGGGTGGGGACACCCTCCAGCACCCACACGCAGCCGCAGCTTCCTCCCTTCAGTGCTCTCGGGGGTGGAAAACCACTGCCCGCGGTGAGTCACAGCCCCAGGTGCGCCCTGAGGGGACGTGAGAAGCACACCGTCCCCTTTCCAGGAGCCCAGCGAGGGGCTGGGCGGCACTTACTCTCCACGTGGTCCGTCTCCACGGCGACCAGAAAGGCCCACTCATAGTAGCACTTGCCCTGCTGGGTGAGGGCCCGGCGGGTGTGCAGCTGCCCTAGCTGCAGGAGCACCTGGGTGAAGTCCCGGCCGCACTCCCTGCCGGGCAGCCGGGAGAAGAGCCGCACGGCCTCCCGGAGGTAGTGCCGGGCCAGCCCGCTGGCCCCGGCCTGCAGGCACAGGGCCCCGAGGTTGGCCAGGACCACCGCCTGGTTCCGCGGCTGGCCCCGGCCCCTGGCGACCCGCAGGGCGCGGTAGTAGCCCTCGGCCGCCTGCCGGGTCCTGCCCATCCTCTTCAGGGCGACGGCCGCCATGTTGGCGATCGTGCCCTCCTGGTCCGCGCTGGCCACCGCCGCGTCCAGGACAGACTCCAGGACGTGCAGGGCCACCGAGCTCTGCCTGTGGAGCACGAGCAGCCGGGCGAGGGCCACCAGGCGGTCCACGAGCAGGCCGCCGCCCACCGCGGCATCGGCCTCCACGGCCCGCAGCATGGCGGAGACGGCCCTGCCGTGCTGCCCGTGGTGGCTGTGCAGCCGGGCCAGGCTGGCCCACAGGGAGCCGCCGCGCGCGGGCCCCGCACGCGAGGCCAGGGCGGCCAGCGCCTGCCTGAGGTAGTGCGCGGTCTGGGCGGGGAGGCGGGGCAGCGGGGGGCTGTTCCGCAGGACCAGGTCCACGCTCCGGAGGGAGCTGGCCAGTGAGCCCCGCGTCCGCAGCGCGGCCGCCCTGACGCAGCTCAGGGCCAGGTGGGGCAGGCACTTCCGGCTGTAGATGTCCGCCAGCAGCAGGTGGCAGTCCGCCGGCCACGGGGCCTCCGGCGTCCCCAGGGCCCTGTGCAGCAGCAGCAGCCTCTCCAGGAAGGGCAGGGCCGCCTCGGGCTGCTTGAGCTGCACGTGGTGCTTGGCCAGCAGGAAGCAGGCCCGGGCCTCGGCCTGCGGGCTCCGGCCGCCGATGGCCCCGCGCAGGGCGAGTCTCAGGAGCTCCGCCTCCGCCCCGGTGCTGCAGACGTGGCCGGCTGTCCCCATGAGCAGGGCGGCCGCTCTGGGCACCACCTGCCCACACTTCTCCCTGTTCTTCTGCCTCAGGTGGACGGTGGCCAGGTTGGCGTACAGGGCCACCACCAGGAAGAGGTCGCCGAAGTGGCCCCCCAGGGCCCCCAGGGCTTCCTCGAAGTACACTCGGGCCTGGGACAGCTTGAGCCTCCGCACGCAGAGCCGCCCCAGGAGGAAGCAGAGCCTGGCCAGGGCCACCGGGAAGTCCGCCTTCTTGGCCGCCCCCCGGGCCTGCGCCAGGCGCCCGGCCAGCGCCTCCTCGTCGGCGAAGCCACGGAACATGGTGCTCAGCGCCGGCAGGGAGAGGTCGTACAGGCCCCGGAAGCTGGCCTGGTACCCGGGAGCGTCCAGGAACCGCAGCAGTGCACCCAGGGCCTCCGGGTCGGCCCGGTCGTCCTCAGCGTCCAGGCAGAAGGGGGGCTCCTCAGCGTCCGGCGAGCTCACACCACTGGACCCTATGTGGAGACCCCAAGACACTGGCTCCTCAGGGCAGCTGGGGCAAGACTTTCGTCGTTCTAGAACATTCTTCACCTTCTGCAGGGTCTCACGTGGGTCCGGGTGCAGGCCAGGCAGAGGTATTTCTGCAAGTCAACAAAACCCCCAGATAGATTAGAGTCTCATGTGAGTCCAGGGCGGGGAAGGGATGTCCCTCTCTGGCACGTTGTCCCTGTGGCAGCACTCTGCAAATACTGCCTTCCCAGGGAATGCCCAGCACACAGTGGGAGCCCAGCACACAGTGGGAGCTTAGTCATACGGTTACAGAAGGAACACAGGTCAGTTTGGCCAAGTCTCCAAGTGGTCTCCCTTATTCTTTCCGTGTGAAAGCAGTTTCAGGAGACTGGTGACTTAGCTCCGTGACCACTCAGAGACCCCTTCTCCCTTTGAAAAGATTCCAAGCCACTTAACAGGCCATCCATCAGTACTGCCACTGCCCACGGGTGGCTGGGTCAGCGCCTTGGGCCTCCCATCAGGTGCAGGCACCCCAGCGACACCATCGAGAGTCAATCAGAGGAAGGGATGGACCAGCCTGAGCTCAAAAGCCACTCCACAGACTTGACAAACGCAGCCACGGCGGAGGAAAGTCCCTTTCTAGCGAGGGACTGTTTCCAGCAGGGAAGACTGGGAATGGCTCCTAAACCCCCCAGCTCGGCTGGTTTGAGACTCGGAGGCCCACGGTTATGCAAGGGTTAAAAAAAAAGGGCAAGAGCTGGAGAATCTGGGGACACCTGGCTGCCCACACCGCCTGCCACACGGCTGTTGGCTTTGGAAAGGGGCAGACCCAGAGGCCTGCCCGGCACCGGGGTGCAGACACGCCCGCTTCCTGCAGGGAAAACACGGGCTTCCAGGGGAATTTGTTTGGAGGAAAGACCCAGCAAAGACTCTTCTGTTTCAAATTCTCATAAAAAACTGCTCGAAAATAACCGTGCCCTTATTAGTCCGTGAAGTCCAGGAATAAAAAACTAAATAGTGGCAAGTCTGACTCGACTGTGCACTGGGCTTGCTGGAACACACCCTCGTCCAGCGAGGCAAACGGGCTCCCGGGCACCAGGGACGTGGCAGGCGTGAAGCCCTCTGCTGGGGGGAGGTGGAGGCTGGGCGGGAGAAGGAGGGGTTCTCCCTGCACCAGCCCCTCAGGGGAAGGAGCAGACCCTCCAGGGGCTTCTCCAGCGGAGGGCTCCGAATTCAGAGCCCGCTCCCCCTTCGACGCAGAGAATGTAGGGATCTCCAGCTGGATTGTGCGGAGAAACCCAGGGCCGGGCCTGGGCCCACACAATGAGGGGACGCCCAGCTTACCTGGGGACAGGGCCGGGGGGCCAGGCATGTTTGATGGGGCCCGCTGCCGAGGCGGAGGGAGCTGCACCTTCCCCTGATCCGGCCTCCAGGCCGGGGCTCTTCACCCGCCAGCACCCTCTGAGGACCAGGGAGGTCTGTGCCCGACACCCATGAGCGGCCAGCTCTGGGCCTCTGCCAGGCGCCATCCCCTGCAGCCCAGCCCCTCGGCCCGAGGAGTCCCGTGCCGTGTGGGGAGCACCCACCTTGCTGTTCTGGCTGCTCGGCCTCGGCTTCCCCTAGTGTGTCTGGAGAGGGAGAGAAGAGGTGTGTCAGCCACCAGCCAGCACCCTCTGGGTCCGGGGCCGTGTCAGGCAGAGGGGGTGACCCCAGGATGGTGACACCCCAAGTCCAGCACCCATGACAGGCAATGGGCTCTAGGGCCACCACTGAGGGGCCAAGAAGCCATGCCTTCCAGGGTCTGCCCACCCGCACCCGCACCCCCGCCTAGCCCTGGCCCCCACGAGAGGCTGTGGCCGCCACTGCTGCCCCTCTGGGGACAGGCTGCCCTGGACACCGTGGGCTCTCCCAGGAGCTGGATGCTCTGGCCCTCATCCCAGGGCGGCGCCCCCCGGGCCTCCGTGTGCACCCCCTAAAGCAGGCCGCACCAGCACTGGTGCCAGGGGAGTCCATGGGAAGGGAGCTGTGGAAGGACGTGTGAGGTGCAAACTAGGTCAGCCGTGGGACCCAGCTCCTGGGGGGCTGGGCGCCGAGCAGCAGAGAGAGGCTGGCCCCGGAGTGCGGGTCCCAGCGGGCTTCCTAGGGAAGAGAAGGCAGGGCAGGCCGGCGGCCCAGCCTTGCTACTCTGAGGTCAAGTGTACGTGCGCCTGTTTGGAGAGAGACAGAACTGTGCGATGCGGGAGTGCACCCTGCTCCTGGAGGACAAGGTCAGCAAGCAGGCGGAGAAGGTGTGCGTGTATAGGCGTGTATGTGTGTGTATGCATGTGGATGTGTGTGTGTATACATATATACGTGGTGTGGGCACGCACGTGGGTTTACCTCCCTCCCGTGGGACGAGGCAGGGAGCTGTAAGTTCCCGTCCCCACGACCAGAGCAGTGACAAGTAAGGGTGCTCTGGCACCGTCCCCTCCGTCCTGTTCCTTCTCATCGTTGGTGGCACTCTTCCTTCCTGAGTGCTTCGCCCTGCGGCCCTCGGAGACCCCAAGTGCGGGGCGACGTGACACGGGAGCCGCCGGACCCCAGCGGCCAGGCCGCCTCGCGTGCGCGCCCTCCCCCCCGCGCGTGCGCGCACGCACCCAGGCAGTACACCGCGCTGTCGTCCGCGCCCGACAGCCTTCTCAGCAGCCGCCCGGCGTCCTCCTCCGAGAAGCTGCCCGCCTCCCCGAAGAAGGCCCGTTCCTCCTCGCCGAGGAAGATCGCGCTGTCCAGCCTGGGGAGGGGAAGCGCTCCGTCTGAGACCCGAGTTTCCGCAGCGATGGTCGCCCGGGAGGACCCGTCCCCGCCCCCCAACCCTTGACGGACTGTCCCTGCATACCCGCTCCGTGCCCGGCGCCAGGACGCCGGGGTGACCATCGAAAACAGAACACACGCCGCCTTTGAGGGCGCCTCAGCGGCCGGAAGCCGCCGCTCGGGCGCAGAACCGGCTGTGACAGATGCGGCGGCCACGGCGGCCGCGGGAAGGGGCTCCTGGGCAGCCCGCAAAGCCCCACCCCAGATGCCCCTTCCCGGGGGGCCGGCCGGGTCGGCGCGGGCAGACGGGCCCTGCGCACAGTACGCTCCTCACACACGCCCCGCGGTGCGCCCCACAGCACCCGGCACAGACACTCGTGGGCTCCGTGGGGTGGGGGGAGGAAGACGGGGAACGGAGGGAGGGAGGAAGGGCGGGAAGGAGGAGGTCATCACTACTTCTAGGACTGCGGTGTGCGCAGAATGTGGAACTTTGCAGTGCACTCCGAAACTTGGGGGAAGCTATTTTGAGACGGTAAAGAAGACAGTAACTTGTGGGACATTCGGCAAAGTAAATGTCAAAAAGTCAGTGTCATAAAGGACAGGAGCGACAGAGGAACTGCCTCAGATGGAGGGGACACGGCTAAGGAGGCAGGGCGGCTGGGGGCGGGGCCTCTGCAGGTTTCTCCAGCTGCGGAGGACCCGCCGGCTGGGCGGGGCTGGCGGCGGCAGTGTCCGGGGTAAATCCCTCCTCTGCCCGCCGCACTGCGGCTGCGCGAGCCAGCGGCCTGGTCTGGGGAAACGCTGCACTGTGTAGGGACAAAGGGCATCGTGTTTGCGACTCACTCTCAACGGGCTCAGAAAACTCTAGAAGGAAGGAGAAAAAAGAGACAGCGAGTGTCCTAACGTGGGCGTCGGCGCAGCCGGGGCGGAGGGCGCACGGGCTCTGCGTGCTCTCAGTGCGACTTCTGCCCGAGGCTGAGACGGTGGCGGAGGGAGGACAGGAGCCGCCAGGGGGCTCCCAGGGCGGGGCTGGAACTGAGGTTTCAGTGGCCGTGGGTGGTGCCAGTGAGGGAGGGTGGTAGGGTCTCCTGCTGCAGACCCTTCGGGGGTAAGGGGCTGGACAAGCTGCTCAGCCCCCATCCAGGGCCTCCAGCTCAGACCCTGGCCAAGTTCGGGACTTGATTAAGCCACTTGGCCTCCCCGGAGGTGGTGGGGACCGTCTACACCAGGGTCACCAAACAGCGTTCCAGAGAACTCGGGCTGCAGGGTTGTGGTGGAATTAGTGTGGAGACACCCCTCCCCAGGAAGAGGAGTGTCTCTGACACCCTGGCGCCCTCCTGGAGGTGGGAACCCTGCCCACGGCCCGAGGGGCACGTGGAGGGCAGGGCCCCATTCGTGTGAGTGAGGCGAGGTCTGTGACACGTGTCCAGGTCAGGGAGTGGGGTGGAGGGGACACACTTTGGGAAACGCTGGTCTGGATGCCGCTCTCAGCACTGGGCCCAGCCAGGTTCGGGCTGCTCCAGCGGACAGGCAAAGGGAGCCGGCAGGCACCGCCGTGAGGGAACAGGAAGATCGCGGGGTGCATCATGATGCCAAAGTGGCCCCCGAGACCTGCTCTGGGAGGGGTTGGTCTCCCCCAGCGCCAGCAGGCATGAGACAGGAGGTCAGGGCTGGACCGGAGAGGTGAGGCCCCAAGGGTGGAGATGGGCCCAGAGCCCCAGGACCCACGTAAGGTCCTTTCCAAGCCTCTTTCTCTGGGCTCCCTGACCCAAGTCTTGGCAAGGAAAGGTCAAGTCCAGGGAAACAGAATTCCCCCTCAGCAGAGCTTGCCGACCCCTCTCCTGAGAACCCCAGTGCTGCTCGGGGTCGGGCAGCAGGGACACGCAGGTGACAAGACAGTCCTCCCTCGGAGTCCCCGGGAGTGGGTGGGGGCAGGCACACCCACAAGGGGCGTGGGGGGCCACCCAGGGAGAGGAGCTTGGCCAGGACAATAGTCCCCAGGGATGTCACTGGAGATGGGACGGGGCCACTGGGAGCCAGGAAAACGGGAGGGTCTGGATGCGGTTGGCATGCTGACCTCACAGCTGGCCTCTGGCTGAGCCAGTGGTTCAGGGGGGCCTTTGAAATGGGGGGTTGCTAAGGCCTGGGTCGTGGGGGCCTGCAAGGCCAGGCCTAGAAGCCTCGAAGGGCTTTATGAAGGGGGTGGCATGGTGCTCTGAACTGAACAGTGTTCCCCAAATACATGTCCTCAGAAGGAAGCCTTATTTGGAAATGGGGTCTTTTCAGATGTGATCGAGTTAAGGACCCTGAGATGAGATCATGGCGGGTTACTCAGGGGCCCTGAGTCCAGGGACTGGTGTCCTTAGAAGAGACAGAGGGGGAGGGGGTGGAGGCAGCGACAGGGGAGATGCGGCCACAGGGAGCCCCTGGGAGGGGGCGGGGGGGAGCACGGCCCCACCCACCCGCTGATTTTGGACGGAAGTCTGGCCTCGGCACTGAGAGAGAAGGCGAGTCTGTGGTGTGGGCGCTGTGTTGGGACAGCCCGGACGCCGGTGTGTGCGGGACAGCTCTGGAGTTCAGAGAAGGGCCCGGGCGGGGCCCAGAGAGGAAGGTGCCACTCCAGCCCTGGGGCCGCGGCCGGGAGCCGACGAGGGGGGTGTGGTCCAGGACCAAGTCCAGGTTCGTCACCTAGGCAGCAGGTAGACAGGGGCGGGTTCCCACGGGGGCGGGGCGGGCTCAGGAAGGGGCGGGGCCTCAGCCACTCACTCAGACACGTGTCCCTGCACACTGACGAGACGCGTCCGCACAAACCCGACCTGGCCCGAGGACACGTGCCGGCCCAGGAGCCAGGGCAGGCCGGGCAGCTGGGCGCCCAGGATCTCGATGAGGTCGCCGCTGCGGAAGGTCATCTCTTCAGGCCCCGAGCCCTGGCAGTCGGCCACCGCAGAGGCCAGGCCCACGGCTGCAGGGGGAAGGCTCGTGGTCAGTGCTGGGTGCTAGGGGGCGGTGGTGGCCCTCAGCGGGGACACGCAGCACCCGTCCGGCGTTGCAGCGAAGCTTGACCACCGCACACGATGGGCTGGACATCCACGGGGTCCCCACACTGAGCGTGAGGAACTGAGGGCCGGGGCCCCTCCCTCCGTCCCACCCCTCCCTCCGTCCCACCCCGCCCAGGGCGCAAGCAGCTATAAACATGGGTCCCTCCCACTCCTTCTCCCAATGGGGCCTCAGGTCTGCGTAACAGGACACAGGCCACCCAAACGCCAGCCAGCCGGGGGCAGAGCAAGAAACGCTGGACTAGGAGCCTAGGGTCCCAGCCCCTCTGGCTTCTCAAAAGAAGACCCGGCCTCAGCGCTCTCCTTAGTGCTCCTGGGGCACCCAGCCGCAGCCCACCCTGTTCCAGCCCCCTGCCCCAGGGACCCCCAGCATGTCGAACGTGGGCCGTGGAAGCCACACTTAGGGGCAGAGCGACCAGGCCCCCGCCTGGCCTTGCGGTGACGGTGGTGTGAGTCAGCGACAGCCCCTTGGCCTCTCTGCCTTGGGAACTGGACAGGGTACTAGCTACGTCCTCTGGATTGGGGAACATCAGGTGAGTGCGGAAGCTTCCAGAACACTGGTGCCTGCCCGTCCTCACCCCCCTTTTTCCCAGGGGAGAAAAGCCAGTGGAAACATTTACCCATCTGCTGGCCGTCCGGCGTCACAGGTCCGCCCACAGAGTCCTCGAAGGGGTCCCAGGGGACCCGGAGAGCCCACCTGGAGAGGGGAGAGGGGGGGCCTGCGGCAGGGCTCGAGGGTGGGGCGCACTGAGGCTGTGCGGAGCCTGGGTGACTTAGCAGCCCCCAGCGACTCCGCCTGCAGGCCCTACACCTGTCCCCACCACGCGCACTACACCTGCCCAGGTGTATGGCCTCGGCCCCGCCCCCAGGGCCCCGCCAGCTCCCCAGCCCAGCCTCCTTCTCTTCCCCAGGCCCAGGTCCCTGGGGGGCGGCCCTGGACGCCCGCAGCCTGTTATGTCCAGGACACTGACCATCAGGAGGTCAACTTTCTCTCTTTGCTTTGGCTGCCAGGAAGCTCCAAGCCAAGTTCATGTCCCCCACAGTCAGCATGGGAGCAGGAGCTCTCAGGAGACCTGTCCTGGCCTCTCCCCAGCTCCCTCCCCCCTGGGTGACAGACGGTTTAGACGCCTGTGTGCTCCCCTGCTGTGGGCACAGGTGTGCACAGCTTCCGCAACACTTTCCAGAACCACCCGACTCTGACTCGGGAGCCCCGTCAGCACATCCGGGGCCTCTCAGCCCAGCGCCGGCCGGTCGGGGGCTGTCAGTGCCCCGTCTCCTGCGATGCGGGTGACTGGGAGGCGGCAGGAGGGGGCTCGGGGGTCTGCTCTGCCCCCACCCCCACCCTGTCGGCCCCGGGGTGCCTCCCAGAGGCCGCACGGCAGGAAGCAGAGAAACAAAGGTCGGCACCTACTGATGAAACGGAATCAAAAGTTCCCCTGCAGACGTGGCCGGCGCCTCGGTGGGGGCACTGGGGACCGAAGAGCCCGCTGCCAGGGCGGCCTCTCCCGGGGGAGCCCCTGGAGCCCGCTTGAGGGGCTGGGGGCGCCTCCCTGCACCCTGGGGCACAGTTGTGGCTCTCACGTAGAGGTCAGGACACCGGACAAAGAAAGGCCCTTCAAAGCAGCAGAGGGTGGTCATTCAGGGTCTGGTCACAGGCAGCTGCAGCTCTGCAGTGGGCCCTTGAGGTGGCACCCGTGTAGAGGCGGCACCCGCAGGATGCCCCAGCCCCGGTGTCTGCACCCACAGACGCCAGCTGCCCGGACCCCGGAGCCCCGGGGGGGCCCCACTGGGAGACTGGACCTGGCTCTGCTTGGACTTTGCCTGGGACCCTGGCTTGGCTGAAAACTCTCGGGGCCTCAGTCTCCCCTTCTGTGCTGGGAGGGGTCAAGGGCCCTCCTTGCCTGGATAACCCCGGGCGAGTGTGACCACAGCTGGCCACCTCTCTTCCTCTGTGGCCAGGGTAGGGTGCGGCAGGACAGGGAGGACGCAGGTGGGGGTGGCGCTTGCAAAACCAGCTATCTCTCTGGGAGGTGACCTCGGTCCTACAACTCAGTACTGAAAGCTGAGCGTGTCCCTGTCGGGGTCACCTGGTCTCCACGTGCACGCCAGCACCTCCAGAGCCCACCTGTCACCCGGGACCCCTCGGGGGCCCAGCACAGCACAGAACTGGCCGAGGTCGCGCCTGCGCATGCAGAGCTCACCTTCCTGGACGAGGAGGCTCTCGTGTGTCAGCCTCAAGGCCTCCTCGTCCACGTGGACCTGGATGGCCGTCTCCTCATCCTCAGCAGGCGACAGCAGCCAGAAGGCCGGGTCCACCAGCAGGTTTTCCAGGCAGTGATGAGTGAAGCCTGAGGGCAGGTGGGCCCTGGTCACCTCAGACCCGGGAGGGGGCGGGGAAGCCACCTGGCCCAGCGACACACCCTGTCCTGCCTTCGGGACTCACAGTGCTGTCCCCACCCCAGCCCGGACACCTGTCTGAGCTGCAAGGGGACCAGCGGCGACCGAGGACCACTTATTTGAGCCCTCTGTGCCTTGGGAAGGCTCCTTCCTCTGGGACCCTCAGTCTCTTCGTCTGTGAGAAGGGCCAGGACCTCTCACAAGGTCAAGTGCATGGGGTGGGAGGGGCGCCCCTCCAGGCACAGGAGGGTTGTCCCCCTGATTGTTACTCCAAAGGTCCTCAGCTCTCAGACTGGGGGGGCGGAGCACGTTTCCCCAGCAGACCCCGCGGGTGCCTCCCCATAGAACGCGGGGTGTTCTAGAAACCCAGCAGCGTGGTCGAGGGGAGGTTAGCAGTTTCCTGGCCTGTGCTAGGGCAGCTGGGCGGGTCAGGCAGAGCTGGGCGGCGCCTCCAGGGAAGGTGTTCGGACACTCGCCTGTCACGCAGGCAGCACGGTGTCAAGTGTCAGGAGCATCGCTGCCCACTGCGTCCCTACCTGATGACCACAGGGGCGCACACTGACCCTGCAGCGCCCCCGAGAGGCCGCCCTGCACGCAGCTACTCTAAAGCCCCGTGTGCAACATAAATGCTTGACGTGTGACCAGTGTCTAGGAAGGGGCATCCTTGTCACCAGTTCTGGGAGGGCACGGCTTTACCAAGAGCGTGGTAGGTGGAAAACTTCCAGATTTCTTCGAAAGTCTTAAAGGTCACCACTATGCGGTCCTGGTCGCTGTGGATGGACAGCAGCCGGGCTGAGAGCTCCTTGAGGGGGCAGAAGCGGGAATCAGACGCAGTCCTGGCCGCAGCAGGGCCTCCCCAGCCCAGGCTGCGCCCCTCGGCTCTCAGGCCACCCCCCGCCCCGGCTCCCCAGTGCCCTGCCATGCGTCCTACCCTCCAGGGCTCCGGGCTGGCCCTGTGCAGGCAACCCCCGCCCCTTCCCCGACTGCACCGCCTTCTCCACCTGCCTCGACCCCTCCCACAAGCCACGCTGCACTTTGCGCTGTGCCAGCTCAGCTTGCTCTCAGCCTGCCTGTTTCCCGGACCCTCAGTAACGGCTCAGCGGCCGGTCAGCCCAGATCCACCATGCGGGACCACAGTGCTCTCGCCTGGGGTCATCGGTGGGTGGGGGGCCCACTGCTGAGCACCTCGCTCGGGGGTGCTGTGTGCGGATCCTCCCCCCCAGCTCCCTCGGTAGTAATTCTAAGCCCCCCATAAGCAGCTCAGGAAGCTGGCTTCACAGAGGCTGAGGGGCAGGGGCCAAGGTCAGACTACAAGGTCAGATGGTGGCTGTGTGTCCCACCCCAGGGCCCCGCCAAGGGCAGGTCTCCAGGCCCAACCCCCTCCTCCTGCCAGACAGACTGTCCATGCCGCGGAGGCCAACAGGGGGCGGGCTTTGTCAGAATCAAAGGTCGGCTCGCACCAGGCCCTCTCACTCCCAGTAAAGAGACCTCTGCAGTCCCGGCTGGTGGAGGCCAGAGGCAGAAAGGAATGGGGGGCATGGGGCACATGGTGGTCCCCACGCGGCTGGGTCTGCAGGGCAACAGGTGATCCCAGGAGCCAGACACCCAGGAGAGCAGATGGAGACAAGTCACAGCGCTGTCACGAGGTGAGGTCAGAGGACAGCTTCCCAGCCCGTGGCCTTGGCCCTTGAAGGCCTGGGCTTCCCGGGCCCTCCTCCTGTCTGCTCGGCCCAGCCCCTCCCTGTCCTGTGGTCACGCGAGGACCCCAGCCCTGTGCTTGCCCAGGCGCGCCCCCCCCAGGAGTCCCAGGGCCCTGGAGGAGCCAGGCTCACCCCCAGTGTGCGGGCCACCTCCAGGCTGTCGTTCTCCAGCAGGCGGAGCCGGGCCCGCAGGGCCTGCTGCAGACCGGGGTCCGGCAGCCCGCTCTTCCTCCGCACGGCCAGCAGCTGCAAGGTCAGGTCTGGAGGGTGCAGGCCAAGGTCAGGCAGCCTGCCTCCCTCTCCAACCCCCGGTGCGCCCCCTGGGAGACCCGGGTTCGATGCCCGCATCCGGCACTGCCCGTGCCAGCCCTGCCCAGGGGTCTGTGCCCCTGAGCACCAGCTCCTGTTGTGGCAAATGAGGTGCATGCCGCCTGCATCCCAGAGTGACGGGAGGAGGGGGACTCCTGGTCCATTCCAGGACAGGACGACCCCAAGTGAGCTTTCCGCGAGTGTCCTGAGTCACTGCAACCCAGCCCAGATAGGGGCACCCCACCCGCAGCATTTGCCCCACAGACAGACCCCCCTTCCCTTCCCTTCCCTTCCCCAGCTCGGCTCAGGCCACCCCCGCCTCCCTCTGTCACAGGCCCCGGGGGTCCACGGTGAACCCCACGGGCTGTCCCAGCAATGCCAGGCCTGGCGGGCGGCCCTGTGATGTGGACCTCAGCTCAGATGCCACCCACGCGCCCACCCGTCCTGCCAGGAGGCCTCTGCAACGCTGAGTCCCCAGAGCAGGGGCTACTCTGGGGGCACAGAGAGGGAAAGAGCGAGATTGGAGGGGGAGGGAGAGATTCCCACACCCTTTGAACGAGCCGTGCTCCTGCCTTAGAACTTTCTAGCAAAGGGTCGTGGAGCAAACGCCCCTCCTCCTCTCCCCCAGGGGGCAGGCCAGTGGCCGAGATTCTGGAGAGAATCTGGGGTCAGGCCCTCTCCCCGGCAGGAAGCCGGCCGGCGTTTCACAACCGCTTCTAAGGTGTGGCCCCCCGACTCCTGCAGAAGGGCGGGTTGTGTTTTCAAACCCAGAACACTCGGCCTTGCTGCTCAGCCCGCCGTGGTCGACACGGGTGGCCACAGAGGACACTGACCACCGGAAAGGAAAGTGGGGGACAGGCAAAGGTGAGACACCAACAGCCCCGGGGGCTCCGTGTCCCGCAGAGCTGGGGGTCAGGGGTGGGGTCCCCGGGGCGGGCACAGGGTCTTACTGCACTCTGCCCCCCACTGCCCACCCACAGCCCAGGGCCGCCCACTGTCCATGCCCCGCAGAAATCCGCCCCCCGCCCCACACACCTCCCAGAGGGCCCGTCCTCTCTGTCCGGGGCTCTTTCGTCCAGTTTCAACCACGTCCCTCACCCCGTCACCCTCCCCAGAGTGTCCCTTCCCGGCCTGTGGCTTTTAGGGCCACGCCCCTTCCCGAGCAGATGAAACAAATTCCGGGGAAGCCCTTTGCGCAAGCAGGGGATCCCGGGCTTCTGCCCCACGGAATACAGAGGCCTGGGCCCTGCTGCAGCGATGGGACCGGGCAGGCGCAGGACCTGGGGCTCCCCGTGTCCCGAGCCCCTCCCCCGCCCCCACGGAGGGAAGGGGGCCGGGGCCCCCCATTCAGGTCCCCGTCTGATTTCAGCCTGCTGGGTGGTGTCGTGCTGGGGGTTGTCTACCTGTCGGGTACGCTCCCATCTGGCCGGGTGGGGTCCGGGAGGCAGACGGAGGCGGAGAGACGCCGCGGGGAGGGGCAGCATCTGCAACAACAGCGCAGGTCCGTGTGACTCAGGTGACAACAGGCCTCTGTCACCCACACCGGCCCAAGGCCCCGGGCTATTTCTAGAACAAAAGAGGTGTGTCCACACCCCCGCAAGCGCTCGAGTCCCTTCCTCCAGGGTCACAGAAGCCAGCGAGGACGGGAGGCTGTGAGAAACTGCCGCCAGCCCGGCGGCCTCAGAAAACGGCCTCGTCGCGCTGGAGAGGGTCCAGTGGGCTGCCGTCAGGCGTGGGCAGCGCTGCTTCCCTCCGCGCGCTCCTCGGCCGTCTCGGCTCCCGGCGGTGCCCGCATCCCCGGCCCCCGGCCCGCCCCCACGGCGGCTTCCCCTGCACTCCGACCCCCAGAGAACGGCCCCATCACGAGACCCTGAACGTCATCCCGTCCGCAGCCTCTTTTGCCACAGGAGGTAGCCTGTGTGGGGTCTGGGATGAGGGTGTGGGCTTCTCCAGGGTCAGTATTCTGCTGACCGCGTGCAGAGGTGACAACTCAGAAGGGACTCGGGTCTGGGGTGGGCCGAGCTGCGTCCTGGTCCGGCTGCCCCAGTCCGTTGCTGGGGGCGACACAGGCCTTGTGAGGCCAGGGGGCGTGGCTCACTGCCCACTAGCGAGATAGCCCAAAGTTCAAGGCCAGAGGAGGAGCTCACACCGGGACAGAGCAGGGGCGGGCTCTTGGACCTGAGTGACAGCTCAGGCCTCCGTCACCGTCCCCCTGCCCCAGCCCCCATCCTGAGGCCGCTCCCAGTGCACCCCTGGGCCAGGGCGCTTGGTCTCTGCCCTGCTCCAATTGCCCGTCTGTAAAATGGGTGAGCAGCTGGGGCCTTGGGGTCAAGGCGGATCTGACTGGGCAAAGCCTATGATTCTCACAGAGCCTGTGACCTCCAGGGCCGCCGGGCCCCCCACCCCCTGGCCGTTTCGCTCAGAGCCCCGGGCTTGGTAGCTGTGGCCTCGGGCTGGGCAACACAAGGGGGCCGTTCCCACTCTCCTCCCGTTGGTGCGTTTTGAGCACCTCCATGCACTGGCCCCACACCGCGTGCTGCCAGAGCCCTCACCCGGGGGGACCCCTGCCCCCCGCTCTGTGCCCCCAGCCCCGCCCAAGAGCCGCGCACACACGCAGGGACTCCGCGAAGCCCGTCTGATCAGGGAAAGCGGGTGGCCTCCAGCTCTGGGGGTGAAGCGCCATCCCCCAATTCAGCGGCTTCCAGGGCTGGGGTGTTGAGCAGGCCAGGCCCGTGGGCCCCAAGCGCAGGGCGCCCTCACAGCATGGTGGGGACGTGTGAAAAGGGCAAAGCCGGGGTACTCTGGGCGACGAAACACACAAGGATGGCAAGTGACACAGCCCAGAGAATGAGTCCGGACCGAGGAGCCCGCGGTCGAATGCGCGGATGGCGGTGAGTGGGGACAGAGTTCCCCAGAGCAGAGAGCCAGTCGACGGAGCAGAGAAATACGGCGGGAGCAGGTCGCCATCACCACAGTCACCATTTCCACCGAGAACCAGGGCAGGCGATGGAGCACCACCGGGTGACTTTCCAGAGGAATGGGGTACGGACACCGTCCCTGGGTGTCTTCCCACAGGCCGCGCAGCAGTGACAAAGGAAGAATAACGGCCTCACAGTAGGCGGGAACGTTCAGCGTCCCTCAGCCAGGTGGACAAGGTGGACGTCCCCAGCATGCAGGCACACCGGCACCGCGGCCACCCGCTGCGCTGCGCTGAGGGACGCAGCCCTCGGGGGGCGGTCCTGCCCCAGACGCCTGCTGCCACAGTGGACAGCCGTCGGCTGTGCCCACACGGAGGGAGGGTCCATCTGCAGAACGACTGGCCAGCGTCCTTCTAAATATCGCCCAGAGCCGGGGCACCGCACGCTCGGCACAGCCAGGGCGTCCTCCGCCGCGAAGGACGTTGCTGGGACAGGTGGCAGGGCCAGCGCGAGGCCGGGGACCATCACCTGGACCCTCTGCACTGCGCTGCTGTACGAGTGTGTCGCGGTTTTAGGAGACGCGCCCACCAGAGGATTTGGGGTGAGGACACAGACGAACACACACCAGAAGAGAGGAGGCGAGTGGGCTGAAAAGGCCGCTGGCCCGTCCCCTCTCTGGGCCTCCGTCTGAGCCGGGGACCGAGGGACGCCCACCCCGAGCGCCCGGGGTTGACGTCCGGAACAAAGCAGGCGGCGGTGGGAGCAGTTTGAACAGCGCACTCAGCACGTCCGGGCAGCTGCTCGGCGTCTCCAAGCCCCTCCCCCTTTCTCCAGGGCAGTGGGCTCGCTGCTGACGCGCCCTTGGAAAGTCACGGCTGGCCGCAGGGGACTCACTGGCAGTCGGTCTCTTCCCGTAGACACCCGACAGGCCCGGCAGCGAGGACCAGGGGCGCCCCTCGCTCCCCGCACTCACCGTCTCTGCCCCCGGCCTGGGCCCCCTCAGGTCCTGCTGGCTCCCAGCTGGCCGACGAGTTCACAGCCTCTCTCTGGACCTCGTTGCCACCGCCACCGCACAAGGGCCCCGCTGTTGTCATCCTCCCCGTCGGGGCCGGCTCCTCCTCGGCGACCTCTGCTGGGTCCTTCATGACGGACCACGTCCTCAGTGCCCAGGGCTCGCCATGCCAGGCTGCCTTCTGTGGAGAGAGGCGAGGGTGGTGGTGGGCGGTGACGACCTCCCCGGGAAGACGGGCTGCCGGGACCGCATGGACCCTGCCTCCGGAGCTGGGGTCCAGTGGAGAGGAGCCCCCCGCCCCACCCCTTTGTGCCAGGAGGGCCCTACCCAGTCCTCATGGGTCTGCTCGCTGGTCACCCTCCCTCTGACCGCACTGGTCCCCCTGGAACAGGCTGTCGGAGCCACCTGCCAACGCCCACCTAGGGGGTCGTCCTGGCAGGCAGGGGTCACTGGAGTCTCCACGGAAACAGCTCACAGCCCACCACACCCTCGACACCCAGACATGACTACGACTGCCCAGACAATGTGTGCACAAGGTACCTCGTGGGGACAGGAGCCCTGACGTCCCCGTCCCACACCGTGGCACCGTGCTCCAGGGACGAGGCCCCTGCATGCCCGGCCAGCGGGGCTGAAACATTAGGAGGGCCCCCGAGATGCTCGTCCCTGGGAGGTGACTGCGTCATTCCCTGTCCCACCGGCCTCGGCCAGCTGGGCTGCCCGGGGGTCCTGGGGCTGCCGGAACACCGGCCCCGTGGGCGCGTCCCTCCCACCAGGAGGGGCCTGGGCCCTGGCTGGGTCTCCCGACGCGTCCTGTTTGTCAGGAAATGGGCCAGGCCCCAGGCCTGGAGCAGAAGGAAGCAGGTGACAGAGGGCAGGGAAGTGGAAGTGGCCGAGGCAGAGGCAATATTTCTCGGCACCCCAGGGGTGCCCTCAGCCCCTCCGAGAGCCAGTGGTCCTGCCTCGTCCTCCCGGGCCAGAGACGAGAGGCCCTCTGCTGCGGGCAGACTGCGCTCCTGGGTCAGGGGCTTCGTCACAGTGGGAGGACCCAGGAGGACGCGGAGCCCCCTGTCAGGCAGGGGACGCAGGCACAGGGTGACAGGGACAGCGGGCAGACGCTCAGCTCCGGCATGTTGCCCCCCGCACACCCCGCCGGCGCTGCCGGGACCCGGGAGCACGTGCCTTTGACCCCGCCGCGGCCCACGAGGCGTCTCATCAGAGCCCGTGGGTCTCCGGCCGGCTCGGCCTGTTTGTGGGGTCTGCAGTCCTGAAGCCTGTCCCCACCTGGGTCCTCGTCCTCCGCCCTCTCTGCCGCCTCGTCATCCTTCGGGAGCCAGGGCTGACGTCCCCCGGAGGCACAGCAGGCCTCCCACCACCGGGTACCTGGCTCCATCGCACCCGCCCCGGGCACGCGCCTGTGGTCCTTCTGGCCTCCCGGGGAGCGGGGCCTGCCCTCCACATGTGTACTGGGGGCCCCCCACCGGCTCCCTGAGGGGCCTGCCAGGCGGGCGGGGCCACCGGGGACAACCGTAAGCGTGGAGCTCCTGGTGACCGTCCAGCGATGAGGAAGTGGGTGCCATCTCTGTGGAAGCGTTCCCTCCCCACCCCCTGCTGGTTCCTAAAATGGCCTCGCCGGGCCAGCAGGCTGCCGGCTCCGACTGCAGAGGGGCTGTCCCCAGCTCCCAGGGGCGGCCGGCCAGGTCACCCTCGGGCACCCCGCAGAGATTCTCCTTCCTCTGACCTTGGTCCTCTTGGCTCCTTGCCTCAGTCGACAACAAGAACGTGGGCCCGGCAAGGGGGTTGGTGGAATGAATGAACCGTGCCCCTGGGTTATAGCTGGTGCTTAATAAGTGGGGGCCCCACGGAAGGGGAGGACACGGTACCAGTCCAGGCTGGAACGGGTTTGGGGGCCTGGCTGGAGCTCTCACGGGGCTCGTGCAGGACAAACACGTGGAGGGCCCATGCAGACCTCGCCCACGCCCCCAGGAAGCCCCTCGGAGGGTTGTCTGTTTGCCCCTGTGCTGGGTGAACAGAGGCTGCCCCCCGGAACCTCAGAAGGCGGCCTCCTTTGGAAAGAGGGTCTTGGCGGATGAAGTTAAGATGAGGCCACCCTGGAGGAGGCTGGGCCCCGACCCCAGTGCCCGGTGTCCTCAGAACAAGAGGAGGGACAGGCACAGGGAGAGGCCCCGTGACTGCAGAGGACAGACGGGACTGACGAGGCCTCGCGCCCGGGGCCGCCCGGGGCCTC
Organism: Trachops cirrhosus; assembly: GCA_028533065.1. Lineage (NCBI taxonomy): Eukaryota > Metazoa > Chordata > Mammalia > Chiroptera > Phyllostomidae > Trachops > Trachops cirrhosus. Next base: position 1,808,028 of record CM052538.1, on the reverse strand, counting down.
CCGGAGCTGGAAGAGGCAGGACGGCGCCTCCCCGGGGCCTGCGGAGGGAGGTGGCCCTGCTGACACTTTGATGTCACACTGCTGGCCTCTGCCCGTGGCAGTGAAGGCAGCCCGGCGTGCGGGCCTCGGTCGCGGCTGCTCGTGGCGGCTCCCGGCCTCGCGCCCTGACTCTGCCTGCTACCAGAGGGGTCAGCCTCGCCCGCATCGGGGCGTCCTCGTGAGCAGAAGGAAAGGACTTCAGTCTCATCCAATGCCGGCACCACCCCCGACACGGGCCTGGTGGTGGTCAGCCAGCGGCTCGGCCGGACTTGAAAGGTGAGGTTTGGATCCAGTCGGGCCTGTGTCCAGCCCCTGAGCTCTGGACCCAACCCGGATGCACTGCCTCAACCCCCACCCTGCCCCCGACCTCGGTTCAGCCACGGCTCCTGGGACAGGACTCTGGGAGGCCACCCCACGCTGGGCCGGCAATGAACACCCCGACATTGCTCTGCCGGCCGTCACTTCTAGGAGCCCCTCAGATTGCACAATGTTGGGGATCCCCGCACACAGGGTGGGGGTCCAGGGCTCCCGGAGGGGCCCCTGGGAGCCGGGTCTCAGTGGCATCAACGGATCACAAGCCCGGGGCAGGACCTGGGATCGGGAGGCCTGCGTCTGTGTCCTTCCTGGTCAGTGCCCCTCCCTGGCCCAGAGGTGGTGGCCTCAGAGTGGCCAGGCCACACCTACGGTGTCACTCTGGGCAGGGCCCTTCGGGTGCCAACCCGGCAAGAGATCCCATCTGAGCCAGCGCAGAGATGGACCCTCTTGTCGCCAGCTGGGGACGCACTGTCTGAGCCCTGGGGGGGCAGGGTCAGCAGAGGTCAAGGGGGCACAGCGCTCTGTCAGGTGTGACATTGTCACTGGCCCCCTCACGGCCGAGTGGCACAGGCAGTGTTTTGGGGGGCCTGTCTGCCTGGCCCCACACCCCCAGGCTCCCCAGACTTCAGGCCTGCCCCCCTACTCCCAAAGGGTCAGGAACGTCTCCCCGAAAGGGAGGGACACAAGACTCTTCGATCCAGCTGTGGCCAGGCCCTGCTCTGCGGGCCACGCTTTTTGGGCCAGTCCTTACCGCCGTCACCCCCTCCCCACCAACGTGGCCCCGGTGACCCGCCCGTCCCGGCACCCCCATACCTGTGCCCGCTCCTCAGAGGCGGCTCCCGGGACAGCAGACGCCAGGTCGCCGCTCCTGGCTCCTCCCTGGCTGGCCCCGAAAGGCCGTCTCTGCCAGCCGGGGCAGGCAGGGCCGCCCTCAGCCAGACTGGCTGCTCCTCGGCGGCCACCGCCCCCTGCTTCCTGCCCCACTTCCTCCCTGCGCCTGGGGCCAGTGGCGAGAGGCAGGCCCAGCGAAGACAGCCGGTTGATCATTAGCTGCTTCCTGGGCCGGCTCCAGGCCCTCCTGCCGGCCCGCTGCCCGGCCCCCAGGTGCGGGAGAGAGGCCAGAGCACGCCCAGGCTCCCGCCTCGCCCCCGGGATTGGGGAAGTCAGCCAGCTGCCAGGCCTCCCTGCCAGCCTCAGCCCTGCTCTGTTCCTCTTCCACGTACGGCTCACTCCCGTGCACGAAGGCGCACGGGCCCTCGGGTGCACGCTCTCACAGGGGTGCACGTGCACTCACCCCCGCAGAAGCAGGCGCGGCTCCCTCCCACCCGTCCCCTTCCACAAGGTTAGGGAGGTCAGCCTGATGGGGTCAGCCCCCAGCGCTCCTTCCCTCCTCTCCGGCTGGCCTCAGCCCCCGCCCGGGTGTGAGAACAGGGACACCAGCCCTGCTCACCTGGGAGCTCGTACTGGTCTGCTCCTGGCTCAGAGGAGAGGCGGCAACTGGGCTGGGGTGGGCCTGCTCTCTGGTCCCCGCCCAGCCCTAGGAATCAAGAATGGGGGGGTGACCCTGGCTGGGTGGCTTGGCTGGCTGGAGCGTCGTCCCCATACACAAAGGTCGTGGGATATGTCCCCAGTCAGGGCACATACAGGAAGCAACCAGTGGATGCATAAATGCGTGGAATAACAAACCAGTGTTTGTCTCTCTCCCCACTTCCTTTCTCGCTCTGAAAATCAATCGATGAAAAGGAGCGTGACCTGGACCTTCACACACGGCCTGGTAACGCCAGGGAGCGCCTCTAGGTGAAGAGGGAAGGTGCCCGTTTTCCAGACGGGAAAACTGAGGCTCAGTGAGGTCATGGGACATGCCCAGGGCCAGTGACACCTGGAAGAGGAGCTGGAGCCCCATCTGAAGGACGCCAACGCCGAAGGCCAGCACTTCCAGCCGTGGCACCGCTGTCCTGGGGAGGGGCTGCCGCGGGCAGATTCCAGGGCACCGGGGCCTTCCCCAGCCGTGCCAGCCAAACACACCTCCAGACGTTTGTCCACGGTGGGGGGTGGCAATGTCACCTGGGCTGAGGACCGTCGCTCCAGGTGAAGCTGTTTCTGGGTGAGGCCGAGCCACTCCTGCCCACGGCCGGGTCCCCGCCTCCCCCACGCCTGGCCTTTCTCTGATCAACTCCAGGCCTAAGCGCAGCCGCCCCAGTGTCCTCCTGCTGCCCACGCCTCGGGCCCCAGGAGCCTTAACCAGGCCCAGGAGCCCCTGTGGGACACGGAGGGAGGGACCCCACCCTTCTTCGCAGACACCCTCGGCTCCATGTCCCCTCCCCTCCGCCTGCTCCAGTGGGCGGGTGCCCTGTCCAGCTCCCCGCTGCCCCTCGTACAGGGACACACCACACCGTGCACAGCACTGGCGGCGGGACCTTCCTGCACCCTCCTCATACTATGGGGACTCCCCGTGGGGCCGTTCCCCTGGGCCAGCCCACTGTCCCTGTCCAGAGGTGAGCACCCAGGGGTCCACAGGTGGGCCCCGCTGGCAGGTCCTGCTCTTCTCCGCTGCACCAGGGGCTTTCCCCACGGGGGAAAGCCCTGGGCCCCCTCGTCTCCAGCACGACTGGCACTCAGGCAGGAGCCAGCCCGGCCCGCAGCCACCACGTTCACTGTGAGCACCAGCGCTGCTGTGCTGGTCATAGGACCCTGGCGTTTGCGTGCCCAGAAGACGCCCCGGTGGGGCTGGGGTGACCCTGTGCCCTCGCTCCGGGCTGTCCTGAGGAGTCAGGGACTGGGCATTCTGCAGCCGGCCAAGCACAGAGCGCGCAACGCAGCCAAACTCGGTCGCTGTTCAGGTAACGAACGCCAGTGTCTGGGCCTCCCCTGGGCCCGGGCAGAGAGGAGCAGGTCTGCAAGGTCAGTCCCCGGGCCCGGACGCCCCCCAACAGCACTGGCCTGGCCTGCTGCCCCGTGAGGCCCAGGGGACCTCAGGGAGGAGCCGGGCGAGGGCTCGAGGTCTCCTTCCTGCAGGCCTGCCCTTGGCCTCGGCCCGTGTGTGAGGCGGCCCGGGCTGCAGCCTGCGCTCCGGAACCCGCCTCGCGCAGCACCAGGCAGGCGTGGCTTTGCTGCTTGTTTTGCTGGGAACCGTGTGGGAAGAGGCCCCAGGCAGGCCCCACCTCCATAAAAGGGTCTGGACACATTTCCTGTCCTGGCCATTGTCCCCACCGCCCGAGCCCCGCGTCCTGTTTGTCTCCGCAGCTGTGCCCGTGGCCCCAGGCCAGCGGGGGTTTCCCAAGGCTTCCCTGACCGTGCCCAGCGCTCCTCCACTCTGCACGGCGCGCCCCAACTCTGCGCAGCCTGCCCCCCACAGGCTTCCAGAACACGGCCTTGCAGGTCAAAGGGCTCTCTAAACACCGGTCCCTCCCGGAGGCTGCAGCCTGGGGCGGACCCCCAGCCCCACCTGGGAGAGGCTGCTCTCAACCCCAGCCCAGCCTGGCCTTGTGCCCCTCTGGGTGGGCCTGTCACTCCCTGGGCCTCGGTTTCCCCCTTCCCGATGGTGGAGCTGGGCTTGGCGATCCCTAAGTGCCCCCGAGCTCAGCAGCTCTGCCCCCGACGTGGTTGTGTGGCCTTAGGAGGGGGGAGGACGGGGCCGGGACAGCCCAGCCTGCCCCCCTTCACCTGCCCCACCCTGCTCCCCCAGGGCAGTGGCTGAGCCTCCACGGCCACTTCCAGGTGACAGCAGACAGTGGGAGCCCAGGAGAGGTCTGGGTGGTCTCCGCCCCTGAGGGTCCATCCTCGGTAGGTGAGAGTGAGGCGCCAGGCTGCAGGTCTGTGGGGGTGGTGTGGCTCCTGCTCCGCAGATGGTCCCAGGGCTCAGGCCTGTGTGAGGGGCCAGGGGCAGGCCTCTGCCACAACCCTGCCACGACTGCATGAGAGCAGACACAGCCCACAGTGGCCGGGGGGCTGGACATGCCCCCGGGGTGGGGGGCGGTGCTCTGGAGAGTGGGGTGGGCTCAGTGGAGGCGGATCTCAGGATCACCCACCAGAGTAGGAGGGGCCTGCATGCACACAGGTACCGCCACCACACTGGGATCCGGGTGGGTAGGGTTCAAGGTCACAAGAACATCCCAGGAGCGCGGGACCGGTGCCCACGATCAGGCCGCTACTGACCCTCCCGTGCCTGGAGCTGGCTCAGGACATCAGGAAGCCGGTGCTGCCCGCTCCCCCGCCAGTCACGGCTGTGACCGAGAACCCAGGTCGGCGTTAGCTGGTTACCTGTGCCATCCAGAACCGGCACCTAGAACAGAGGAGATGAGGGCTGACGACAGGTGACAGGGGAGCAAGGCCCTGCAGGCTCGCAGAGGGTGAGGGAGACTCGGGCAGAGACCGGCCCCCACCCAAGGTCACTCGGCCCTTCTGTGGGGACGGGGGCTGCGGGGGGCGGCTGGGCCCAGGTCCCGCCGGGGGCACATGCTCGCCCTGGCCCGTGCCCCGCAGCACCCCTGTCTTTCCTGGTCTCTGGATCAACACCGTGACTTGCAGACGTGACCCAGCTTAACACAGCTCCCCAGAAAGACACAGGGACACAGATGCCACCTTCCAAGGAGCACGTTCCTGAGCCCCGTCCCCAGGGTCTGAGGAGCCCGCCTGGCCGGGCCTTTCCTGGCGAGTTCCCCGCACCGAGTCTGAGCGCGGATGCATCGCGGGGACAGAGGCAGAAGCTGCTGGCCCGGAGCCTGGCCCCACGGGAGGGAAGGGCTGGGACAGGCCTCTGCGCGTTCGTGACTCTTGCCTTTGCGGCTGAACCCTGTGGATCCAAGATGAGCGGGCGCTAGGCCCCGTGACTGCAGAAACTGCAGTTTGCAAAACAAGGCCGTCGGGACCAGCAGGCTTTCCAGACGACCCACGGCCACCCCGGTGGGGTCAAGGCCTGCAGGAAGTGGTCAGCAGTTCCCGCGGCCCGGGCCCACCCCCGCCTGGCCTGGGCCTCCATCCCCCTCTGGCTCCCTCCGGCGGTGCGGCCCTCCTGGCGGGGAGCTGCTGCCTCAGCGGCCGAGTGCGGGGCCGGGCCTGTCTGTGTAGGGGGCTCCTTCGCCGGGGGCGCTCAGGGTGTCTGCGCCCCCACCCAGGGCAGAGCTTCAGGAGAGGGGCTGCTCCCTCCCGAGCCCCCCAGTGAAAGGCACTTGGGCGCAGGGCGGGAGTTGGTCAGAAAGGCATTACAGGCTGTTTTCAGGGCCCACACCGGGTGCGAGGCCCAGGCTGGTCCCTCCTCCGTGTCACCTGCCACACTGTAGCCAGCAGACCCAAGATCATGGGGTGACGGGGGGTGGTGCACGGAGTGGACAGTGGGAGACATGACACGAGCTTCACAACTGCCACTTCCCCGGGGAGCCTGAGACGTCATCCCAGCTGATAATGAGCCCCAGGAACACCCCGACCCCACTGGCCCTCACTCCCCAGAACCCCAACATTCCTGACTCAGGGTGTGGGACCCCCGCCCGCCCGCGGCTGGAATGCTGGACACTCTCTGGAGCCCAGCCACGGGGTGGGGGAGGGGCTGAACTTGGTTCGTGCAAACATTAACCCCACCAAGCACACGCTCCGCTCCAACAGCCTCCAGGGCTGTGACTACGGTCCTCGTCAGGACCTGTTGCCGAGGAAACCAAGGGTCAGGAGGGCTGGAGGGAGTTGCCACAGGGCTCCCCAGTGTCCCCGCAGGCCATGCTGGTCCCTCTCTTCCCTCCAGCAACAGCCTCGCCTCACCCCCTCCCTGAAACTGTCCTGTCAGGGCCGCCAGCACCCACCCTGCTGCTCGGTGCACGGGTCACTTCCCTGGCCTCACCCACCGGCCTCCCAGGAGACACCTTGCCCAGCTGGCCCCACCCTCCTTCCCAAACCCCCTCCTGTCCCCAGACCGCCTCGGGCAGACCTGCCACACCCCTCCAATGCCAGTGGCCAGGTGGGACTTCCAGAGCCGCCGGTGTCCACACTGACAGCCCGGGTGCCACCTCGGAGAGGAGGGCTGAGCTTGCACTCCTGGGCGCTCCCCTGGGCTGGGGCCGGACAACTGCCCCGCCCTGCCCCGCCCCCGCCGTGACCCAGCCCTCCCGCCACGCCCCGAAACTCAACTCGGGAGCCGGCCCCTCTGCCACGTGGCCCTGGACCCTTCGCTTTCCCCAACCTGTTCGCACCCGGGCCCCCACCCAATGCCATGGTGGCCCAGACTCCACGTGTCCCCCACGGCCCTGGAGTGTGCCCAGCCCCCTTCCTAGTGACCTCCCTCCCGCACTGACCTCAGCTCCTGCCTACCTCCCTCAGGTCCCCCCACTGTCACCTCCTTCCACAGCCTTTGCTGACGCAGGACAAGGCAGCCCTTCCCGCCCCCAGGGCCCCGGTCACACTGTGCAGTGACTGGGGTCTCTATCCAGGCTGCCCCCTGGTGAAATCGAGAGCACCCTCAAGGCCATGGATGGGGCGCTTGGCACACGTTTGTTGAATGACTAACAAATAGAAGCACCCACAAGCGGGGCAGCAGGCCAACCAAGCGCCTCAGACCCTGCAGAAGGGAAGAGTCCCGGGCAGCGTGTCACGGGCAAAGTCACGAGCCACGCCCACCCTTTCCTACTGCCTGGGGTCCAGTCCCACCCTCTCTTCCTGGATCTCCAGGGAGGGAGCAGCTGGCTTGGAGGGGATCACACAGCGGACAGTGGGCAGCGGGCCCCGGGGCCTCTCCCGGCCTCGTCTGCTGTGACCGGCTGGGCGGGACCTGGCCGCGGCACTGTGCTCTCTGGGGACGGGACCGGGGTCACAGGCTCCTCGATGGCCCCGAGCAGCAGCCCCGCCAGACCGACAGCCACACCTGCACCCTTCCCACACCAGCCACCCAGCTGTGGGCTTCACAGGTCACGCTGCGGGGGGAGGGGAACGTAGCCACAGCACCCACTGCGGGGTGGGCACCTCCGCCCCCTCCCGCCCCCCGCGCAGCCTCCCCGAGTCCCCGAATCTCCCACACCCACACAGACCACACAATGCATGCATCAGGGGTGACGGTGAGGAAGAGCGTGGACTCTGAGCTCTTGCAGCTCCGAGCCCTGGCAGCTCCTGGGCTCAGCCCCCTGGTGAGGATCTGGGGCCCCACACAGGACAGACATCGTTACCCTGTTATGCAGAGGGGCAGGGCCGGGCTGGCAGCGTCGCCCAGCCCCAAACCTGCCGGCCCTGCTCCGTGCCGGGCCCCGGACGGCCCCATCCCCAGACTCCCGGGCTCAGGAAGCGGGTGGAGCCTGGCCGGGCGTTTGGTGTAGGGCACTGCACTTGGGATTTGTCCGGTGTTCTTCTCGGTTCTTTAATTCTTAACAAACAAGGCCCCTGCTGGTCCCGGGTCGGAGCCTGGCTGCGCCGGCCCCTGCCAGCAGCCGTGTTCACTTAGACCCGCCTGCACAGGCCGCCCCGAGGCCACGCCGGGCGGCGTGAGGGCCGGCGGGGGCACTGCCCCCATCTGTGGCCTTATTAAAGTGTGTGCAGTGATGCGCGATCCCCCATCCAGAGGCGCAGAGTGACCCCGAGACCCTGTGCCCGCCCCGCCTGGCCGCGCCCCGCGTGTCAACACACCTCCGGTGGCGGCGGAGAAGCCGCGCCCGGGCCCGGCCGAGGGCAGCTGCCCACCGGCGGCCATCAACCCTCCCGTGTCCACCCTTTGACCAGCAGCCCCGCCTCCTCCGGGAAGTCACTCTGCAGGCAGCAGGCGGCAGGCGGCAGGGTGTGGCCGCTCCTTACCGCAGCGGCGCCTCGGAAACAGCCCGGGTGTCAGGTGATCCACGCTCCCGCCACACTCCCGCCACGCTCCCGCCACGCCCCGCCACGCCCCGCAGAGCGAGGAGGCTCGCGGAGC
>CM052538.1:1770286-1799298 GCA_028533065.1 Trachops cirrhosus | reverse complement strand
GGGAAGGTCTGCCACCCACCTCCCCCAGCAGCAGGGAGCACCCTGCCTGGGGTCACGCAGCCGCTGCTCTGGACTGCGGGGCTCTGGAGCTCTGAGCAGCCTGGCTGTCTCCGCTCTGGCTTTGTCCGTGGGGCCAGTGTGACCCAACCCGAGGTGGCCTCAGGTTTGGATAAGGAGACCGTAGCTCAGAGAGGGAGTGTGACTATCCCCAGGATACACAGCATCGTTGACCATCATTATCACCATGGGGGTGTGAGGAGGTGGGCGTTCCTCTCTGAAGTTCAGCTCTCCCCCTGACCCCCATCTGGTGGGCTTCCCAGGAGAAGGGAGGTGGGAAAGCCTCAGGGAGAAGTGAGCTCCCCATCAGTGGAGGGGTTCAAGTGGCCACAGAGGGTATCCCACGTGGACAGAGAGGTGCATCTAGGTGACCCTGCAAGAGTGCAGGGAGGGGCGTCAGGGGGCCCCCGGGGCTCCAGTCGGCACCGCCTGGAACCCCAGTGGCATCAGGGGGCAGCGCAGTAGTGGTCGTCTGCGCCCCCGGTCTGGGCGGGGGCCGTCGGTCACAGGCTATGCAGGTCGGACCCGTCCACTGGCAGCACGGTGGCGGGGGTGGGTCCCAGCACGTCCAGGCTTTGCCTCTCTCTGGCGGTGAGGCCGGGTCCCCGCAGGAGGCACCCTTCCTGCGGCGGGGCCTGCCCTCTGGGCGCCTCGGTTTCCTCGTCTGTAAGAGCGGGTAGCGGTCCCCGCCAGACTGTTAAGAAGAGGAGCGCCTGGCCTTTGCCCCCAGGGCCGTTAGACTCACGGCCGCTGTGAAGGCAGGAATGAGAGAACGCTGGCGTGTTTTGACCCAGATGGAAGGCAGGAGCTACCTCGGCTCTTTATAACCCTCCCCGGGCCTGGGCGGGTCGCATGCTTGGGCTCCCGCAGGTGGGGAGGGAGGGGATTCGCCGGAGTGATTGGGGTCTCGCACCAGTCGCCTGTTACCTAAACGAGATACCATCCAGGTGGGCCGGGTCTGGTCCGGTGAGCCCTTCAGGAGGGGCCAGGCTTCCCGGCCCGGAGACCACCGCGCGGGCCTCAGTCCTGCCACAGAAGGACTGAAATCTGCCAGCCACCAGGAGGCCTGACTCTCAGGACATCGCAGCCTGCGGAGACTCTGAGTAGAGGGCGGGGCCCCGCCTCCTGACCCACAAAAACTGGGACAGTAAATGGGTGTTGTTTCCAGCTGTTCGGGATCCTTTGTTACAAAGCACAGGTAACAAACACCCGGGCTTCGCCCAGGTGTCCCTGCGGCCTGGACCCCACCTGGAAGGACCGATGGCCCGCAGCACACCTGGAGGCTCTCCCGGACAGGCCTCCATCCTCCCCCGCCTGCCCGCGCCCGGGCCCCACGTGCAAGGTCACAGCCTCGAGGCTGAACGAGCTCGCCGGGAGCTGAGGAGGGCGGAGGGTCAGGGCTCCGGCCACCCTCCAGCTCAGCTGTGGGGGCCTCCACTGAGCCCAGGGGTCCTTGTCCCCAGCAGGCCAGGCCCCGGGCCTGAGGGGCTCTGCGCTCGCCCCCAGAGGCCACCACTGTGGGCTGCAAGCCTAGCCCTTGTCCGCCCGCCGCTGAGCTCCCGAGGCCAGCCGTCACCGCCCAGCCAGAACCAGAAACAGTTTCACAACCCCGGCCTCCGGGTTGGGTTCGCAGGCGCCCCGGGAAGAGGGAATGCAGGGCCTGGGGTGTCTCCGGGAAACAGGGGCGTCCCTCCCAGAACAAACAGCGTGGGCTCGTCTGCAGGCTGAGGGAACCTCTGGGGACTTACCAATGTGGGGGGCTGTGAGGCTGGGGGAGGGCAGAGCTGGGTTCCCACAGAAATGGAGGGAGGGAGGCCTGCCGTCTCAGGCTCGGGGTGGGGCCCCGCCCTGCAGGGGTGGGGGGCAGCCCGGGGACAGCGTCCTCTCGGGGCAGGGACTCCGCTCACCTTCCACCCCACCAGCCCGCTCCCACCCTGCGCCGGCCCTGCCCGGGTTTCCGGGGGGGCCACAGGCTAGCAGGGAGGACCCCAGGAGTGGGGTCGTGACCCCACACACTGCGGGTGTCCCCGCCCAGCTGAAGCGGACACGCCTGTTCCCAACAGGGGCGGCCCCGGAGCCGAGTGTGAAGTTGGCCGGGCCCTGACCTGGTCCCAGCCGCACCACATCTGCTTTCCAGGACACACCCCAGGGGCCCCGCCAGGGCCTCGGAAGTTGGGGGGCAAGGAAGGGGGCCCTCCCCTCCCCTCCTCACCTCTGCCTGGCCAGTGGGGGACAGCCCTTCATGCCTCGCCCCAGTCTGCAGCCAGCACCTGGGGCAGATCGGGAGAATGCCCCAGAGCCCTGGGCGCGGGCCGGATGCACACGGGAGCAGCCCTCCGTGGCCTTTCGTCCCCACCTGCCTGGGATGGATGCTCGGCAGCGGGCACAGCCCGCTGCACCTGGCAAGGGCCGCCCACCACACCGCACGGCGGGACGGCAGGAGCCGTCTGCTCCTGGGTTCCAGGCCGGGGCCAGCGGCTTCCACGCTTCCAGTCGACGTCACCCTGGAGGTCAGGCCCCAGAAAACACAGTAAACCAAGAAAAAAAAAAATCAGACTCAAAGGAGTGTCAGAGACAAGGGGACGTTACTCACAGGCGAAACGGCTGTTTGTATGGAAAGCCCGGAGAGGCGCAGGCTCGCGCGCGGGACACGGACCGGCCGAGCTCCCCGGGAACGGTGAGCGCACGCCAGCCCGTTGTCGAGCGGCTGGGAAGGGCAGCTCTGAGGCTCGCACAGCTTAGAATATCGCCAAAAATTGGAGAGATCCCGACATAAATCCAACCAGACATCCCCTGTGCTCGTGGGTGCAAAAGCTCACCGTGGTGAGTCAGGGTGTCCGTCCTCTTCAGGCTGACGTACGGCTTCCGGGCAATTCCAAAAACAACATCCCACAGCGTTTATGTAAAACTTCACTAACAGAGTCTAGAATTTATGTGGCCGGGCCAGCAGCCGGGAGCAGCTGCCCCGGAGGGAGCAGGACGGCGTAAACACTCCGAATGACGCGGCGTCCCCGGCAGCGGGCTTGGCGCAGGCTGCACCAGCATCCTACCAGCACGCTGCTCAAAGCCCTCACTCCCCGACAGCTCCTTGGTCCGCGTGGGGCTGCCACTCCGGTTCCTGCTCCAACTAGAGACGGCCTTGACCAGGACGTGGGGGACGCGCTCGCTCGCCCGCAGCAAGGTGGCGGCCGGCGCCTGGTGCTGACCCTACAGGGCAGGACTGGCGAGGACCAGCCGGCAGGCCCACAGCCGCTGCCCCAGGCTTTGTTCCCCGTAGGAAATGGGGTCCCTGCCTCTCGACCTCCTCGAAGTGCCATTGCCCTCAGATGAAAAACTCAGTATGGACACAACCTGAATGTCTGACACACAAAACAGTGAGAGAAGTTCACGAGCCAGGGTGGGGAGCGAAGGGCCCAGGAACCACACAGCACAGAGGGAAGGCCCGAGGGCCCTGGCACGGGAGACTGTAAAGCCGGGTGCGCGAGAGGCTCGGGGACGGAGCGAGACCAGACACCTGCTGGGAGAAGGGGCCCCACACGCGTGTCCAGAGCAGCGGCAACCTCGCCGCCTCGTGTGTGAGGACGGCCCCGAAGCCCCGGGGCTGGGGGGCTGGGCGGGGTCACTGCCTCCCCGGGACCCCTGGGCAGGTGTAACCCGGGAGGTCCGGAAAGGGCTGTGAGCCCACATGGAGGGGGATCTGGAGGGTTTCTGCACGAACAGGAAGTTCGCTTCTCTTCTCAGATATCCCTTAAGCTCCCCTTTCCTGGTTCCTGTTTTTTTTTTTACCGTGAGTTACTGTTGTGTATCATTTCTGCCAACAATGGGACGAACTACAAGCTGTTGGATTTCCTGCCTCGGAGGACGCGGCCAGGCTGCGTGCTTGACAAACGCACAGTTTCTGGTTCCCGATCCAGACCACCCCACGCGTGCCGGCTGGACCTCGGGGGCTGTGTGCTTCCGGGACGCAGCGGGGCGGAGGCCTGGGGAGGGCGTGTGCGCTGGGGAGGGCAGGGCCAGACCTCTCCTGCGGCCGCCAGCTGACCCGACCTGCACCTGGAGTGACGTGTCGTCCACACATGTGCCACACATGGGCACACTGGGACTGTCAGGCTGGAGTTGGAGCCTGGACGTTGTCCAGCGGGGGCTGGTGCCGTCACTGGTGCCTCCTGGTCACCTGAGTGTGTGTTGACACTTTGCTTGTCTTGTTAACGATTTATTTATGTGACAGTGGCCCTCGGCCCTCGGGCTGCAGCTGGGGAACAGAACTGCCTTTCGCAGCCGGAAAACCAGTGGCAACTGCCACTTGCCTGTGGCCGGGCTGAGAGTCCAGCTGGAACTCCAGAGCTGGGTGGCCCTGCGGGCAGCTGGAGGGTCCACCAGGGGTGGGAATGACCCCTGCATCCTCACTGTCTGTCCCCCTGGGACTGGGCCGGGGACCGTCACCTGTTTGACATGCCTGGAGTGGCTTCTGTTTTCCTGGCAGGGTTTTTTTCTCCTTTTTATTTTGAAACGATCACTAGATTAGAAGAAGGTGCGGAGATTGCACAGGGAGGCCCAGCGTGCGTGGCGCTCAGCTTCCCCCCCGCGTGACCCCCGGGACCTGCCACGGGCTCGGCGTGTGCGTGGCCCCCCGCTGTGTCATCCCGTGTGCCGTTTCGAGCCACTCCCCCTGTCATCCATATGCAACTGCTCCCCGCCCAACCCTCCCGGTCACAGTTGCCTCACGGCCCCTCCCCCTGCACCCCAGCCTGTTCTCGAGTCTGCTTCGCTCGGTCCGCAGTGGCCGCGTACATGGGACTGTGCAGCCACTGGTGCCGAACTTTTTTAAACCAACACAATGTCTTCGAGACCCCGCAGGTGGCTGCGTGTGACAGCAGTCTCTTCCCTTTGGGTGACGGCGTTGTCCGCCGTCTCGGTGCCACAGCTGGCCTGGCCGTCCCTGTAGGACGCCCGGCTCTGGGCTGGCAGAAAGTGGCCGTGAGCGCTTGCACGGGTCTCTCTGGGGACAGGGTCTCCGGTGCCGTGGGGTGGCCGCGCAGGGCTGTCACATGCGTGCTCGGGGTCTGTTCGGGGGCCGTGGGGTTGCCGGATCGCCCCTCGCAGCGGCCGCCCCCTTTCACACTTCCGGCTGGGTGATGCCCGTTACTGACCTTGGGTGACAAACCAAGTGTGATTTCTGTGTCACCAGTGTCCTCCTCCGGGCTGGGGCCTGAGGAGGCCAGCGGGATCGTGCCCTCGGGCAGGGTGGGGTGGCTGAGGGGCTGAGCCCCAGCCCGGACCCCCGGTGCTGCCACCTGGGCCCGCTTCGTGCCGCCCTGGCCTCCGGTGCCCCAGCTGCACCGAGAGGCGACCCCGTCCGTCACCGCCATGCTCTGCTCCTCGGGTGGTAAACAGAAAAGCCGCTTGTCCCCCCCGGGACCCGGCCCTCAGGTTCCCAGGCCCCTGCCTGGCCCCCACCAGAGACCACAGGACCGCCATCCACCCCTCTTCCTTCCAGAAAGAATCCCAGGACCGCAGGTCTGGGAAGAGCTTTCATCCTGGCCTGGGAACGGGCCTTGGGGACCAGGACATCCGCTGGGCGAGACAGTGACTGGAGTTGGACGCGGACACACAGCCCCGCCGGGTTGCAGAGCAGCCGCCCACGGGAGCAGGCCCCCGCCACACCCAGGGCACCCGTGTGTGCAGGCCTCACCGCTCACAATGAACACATGTGTGCGGGCAACCCTTCCCACAGAGATCATAGGTGTGTGCACACATGTGCCACACATGGGACACACGTGTGTGCCCACACTATACAAGTACCGGGCACCTGCCACACCCAGGGCACACGTGTGTGCAAGCCTCGCTGCTCGCGATGAACACATGTGTGTGGGCACCCCTTCCCACAGAGATCACAGGCATGTGCACACATGTGCCACACAGGGGGCACACGTGTGTGCCCACACTATACAAGTGCCGGGCACCCTCCACACCCAGGGCACCTGTGTGTGCACACAGGCACCACACTTAATGCACACACGTGCGTGCACATGACTCTAAAATAACTGTTCAAAGTTATGCCCTCAGAGCTGTTCAGAAACAGAGGCGATGGACTCGAGAAAACACCAGCCGGTGTCCCGCCGCCTGGACACACCTGGGGTCCCCCAGCTTTGGCAGGGGGAGGGACAAGGGGAGGGACAGGCCTGCACAGCTGCCACCTTCCACCCCAGCGCGCCCGCCACACGGCCGTGCCGGCTGTCCCCTCCTTCGTCACCGGGGGAGGCACGGCGGCCCCTTTCTCATGTGGGTGACATCACGCCGCCACGGCCCACGCACACGGCCCCCTCCAGCCGCCCGCCGTGCGGCGGGGAAGGAGACGGTGTGTCGGTGTCGCCCAGGCCCTGTGGGACGCACCTGCCGCCGACGTCCGGCAAAGCCTTCAGCGTTTCCCCCGGGCGAGTCCCTGGGGACCCCGCCGCGGCCTGCGTGAGAATCCGTCCCTGTCTGCGGTCCATCCGCTCTCCCGCCCCCGCTCCGGGGGCCCTCGGAGCACAGGGCGCTCCTGGATGGGGGTGGGGCGGGAGGTCTGGAAACTGCCCTTGGTTTTGTTCAAGCGACCACATGACTTTCCTCCTAGCCACCAAACCACACTGCTTGTATCTGAGTGACCACCCCCCGGGCAAGACCGTGGTGAGCAGGGCCAGGGTGCAGGGGACGGGCCCCAGAGGCCTGGCCGTGTTCGTGGAAACCTTGGTCCACGACGCCAGCCTTCCAGTGGATCCGTGGGAGACCCCTCCCCGTGGCATGACTGTGCACGCTGCTCACAGAACACGGCGCTGGGCTCCTGGCAAGGCCTAGACGCTCCTGGTGCCTGGGGCATGGCCCACCCAGGACACCCTGCGTGCCCAGGAGCGGGGCCCCAGGGCGGGGTCGGAAGCACGAGGGTATCAGGCCATTGGCAACAGCAGGGATGCACCTTGAGGGCCTTACACTGACTGAAACGGGTTCGAGGAAGAGTGCAGGGCGCTCACGTGTGGGACCTGAAAAGGCCGACCCCGTGGGACCTGCTGGTGAGCAGGGGCCGGGGGTGGGCAGGTGTTGGTCCACGGGCACGAACGCGCAGGTAGAAGATGGGGACGCTCGGGGACGTGATGGGGCTGCCATGCACCGCGGGGCAGTCACAGGAACGTAAAAGCTGCTGAGGAGCAAATCCTAAATGTTGTCGCCACCAAACAGACTCGGTAACTATGTGACCAGACGGAGGTGGCAGCTGTGGCGGCGACGGTGTTACGAGACAGACACGTGTCGGACCGACGCCACGCACACTGCGAAGTCACACAGGACATGGGTCAGCTGCACCGCAGCAACGCCGGGGGAAAGAGCGAATGAAGTGTGGACCGGGCCGGTCCTGCGTCTGGGACGCAGACGGCGTCCTGGCAGGGGGCCGCCTGAGCTGTGGAGGGGCAGGTGGCACCGGCAAAATGCAGGTTTGGTCTGTGACACGGGGGACGGCTTTAGTCGGGGCGGTGGTGGCCCAGGAAAACGCAGGTGACACCTGCCACATGGCTCGCTTAGGGAAAGCCCAGGGCCGGTGTGAGTCCAGGGGCCATGCCTGACGCTGCGGGCTGGGGAGGCGGGGCTGCACCGAGCGAGCTGGAAGATGAGGAACAGTCTTCCATGGAGGGTGGAGGATGGGGGAGAGGGAGGGCACCGGGAGAGCCGGCAGGGGGGAGGAGGAGACAGAAAGCTGCCCCCTCGGGGAGCCTGCAAGGCGGGGAAGTAGAGGGCTGGGGCTGGGGGAGCCCCAGGAAATGACAGGGACAGGCCTGGGCGGCACCCGGGCAGGCGGAGGAGCCCCTTCCGCACGCTTCCCCAGCAGAAGGGGCGCGGGAAGGGGCATGCCTCGGGGGTGAGGTCACCAGGCCTCGGGGGCCAGAGCAGGAGGGAAGTGCTGTGTCAGCACCGAGCTGCCTCGGAGGCTGCGGGGACAGTGAGGCCTCTCTGGCGCAGGGCACCACGGCGGCCGCGTGGCCCAAGCTTCCTGCCCGTCGTGCTGGAAAATTACAGGGGCCCCGGCCACGCGCTGGGTGGGAGCCCACCACAGGCTCCTTCGTCCCCTCTACCCGCCCCGAATCCACCCCTGTGTCGTGCTGGGCAGCATTCTCGTCCCACGCCTCTCCCTGCAGCGCTGGCGGCCGGAGGGGCGGCGGGTCTGCAGCCCAGTGTGCCACCAAAGGGCCGAGCCCGAAGCTGGGCCCGCTGGGCAGTGAGCTGACTGGGTCCTGAAAGGGTGGGGCTGGCCACGGTGTGGTGGAGGGCGGGGCCGGAGCTGAGCGGGACGGTGGCCCCAGCCGGGCTGTGTCCCCAGCGGTGCCGGGCAGTGGGCTTGCCCCTTTTGTGGCACTTTTTCTCGTCTGGCCAGCCGGTCCCCTGGCAGCGGCCGAGACAGTACACAAGACAGCAGCAACCAAGTGCGCCCATTCTCCGGAGGAGGAGACTGAGGACCACGGTGGCGGAAGGCTCTGCAGATGCAGCCGCCTGGCGGTCGGGGAGGAGCCTGAGTGCTCAGGGTGCGGAGCTGGCTGCGTAGGTCCCAAAGCACCAGGCATTGGCCGCACCCGGCCCCCTGCAGGGATGCGCAGCACCAACCAGACGCGTCCCCAACAGGGGCCACCCAGGCTGTGCTGTGGCCCCCCTAGTCCCGGATGTTCAGTGTGGCGGGACTCGGGGCTCCAGGGCACATGTGGCACCTGCGAAGGGGCTTCCTGGGCAGAGGGAGACGCGCAGGCTCTGGAGCGAGACAGAGCCGGGTGCGAATCCCAGCTGCGCGATCCTGAGTGAGGCCCTTCCCTTCTCTTAGCCTCAGGTCCCCACCTGTAAAGTGGGGACCTTGTGCTGTGCACCCAGCACACAGTAGGTGCTCTATAAATGGTAGGTTATGGACCCCACTACTCGTAGCTGACTTCTCGTGGTGAATCTATGTCTACTCCCAGGGTCTGGCTGGGCACAAGCCCTGTACAGCTGTCTACGCTGCAGGTAACCACAGGAAACCCAAGTCACACTGACTTCAACATCACAGGGATTTGCTGGCTGCATCGACTGAGTTCTGAGAATATCAGCTTCAGGTACAGCACGATCCAGGTGCAGATCCAGCCTGCAGGACCTTATAAATTCTCTCCTACTTCAGTTCCTCTCCCAGGGTCCACAGAGGGCTTCCAGTCACAGCTTTCCTGGCTCCCACACCCAGGGAAAGAGTTTTTCTGGGCAGGAGGGGGAGGTACTGCTCCAGCAAAGGTCTTCTACGGAATTGGCTCTCATGGGTTAAAGGATGCACCACTAACCCAATCACTGAGGGAGGGGGGCGGGATAAGCTGATGGGCTCAGCCAATCAGGACTTACCCCTGGCTGGCTCTGGGTTCAGTGCCACTTGAGTTTCATGATCAAGGACAGGAAACCAGGCCCTGGTGATGGGGAGAATGGGGGTGGCAGGTGAAGGAGGGGCTCCCACCCCGACGGGGCACAAGCACCTGGTGGGGCCCGCAGCTCCCGTGGGGCCCCTCCTGGCTGAAAGAGCTCACCTTTGTGACTGTGACTGTGGGATGCCAGCCTTCCACGTTCCCACCCCACGCCCCCCTTCCAACCGGGGCCGGTCTCGTCACCTCTCCGAGCCTCGGCGTTCCTCCCTGTGACGTGGGCTGACTGGAGCCCCTCCGCAGGAAGGCAGCGGGGATGGCAGCGCTCCTGGGCTCAGAGAGCGCCCCGCAGACCCCCGCCCGTGACAGCGGGTGGCCAGAACGGCTGCACTGGGGCAGCCACCCCCCAGCTCTGGAGAGGACGAGGAGGGGCCTCAAGGGGCACAGCTGGCGGCTCCGCGGGTGGGAGAGAGGCCGAGCAGTCAGTGGGGGCAGGGCAGGCCACGCGGCCAGACGGGGTGGACCAGGCCAGTCCTCCCTGCGTGGAGAGGCCATTTCGGTCCAGCAGACGGCTCACCGCCCAACTTGGGGCGGGGGTGGGGCGGGGTGGGGTGATTTCCAAGAAGGGCTGGGGCCGAGGTCACTCACAGCCAAGGGTCGCCGTCTGATGAGAAAGAGAGACCAGCCCTCGCTCTGCCAGCCGGGCAGCCCCGACGGCACCCCCTCCATCGGCCAGGGCCCCTCACGCCGCTGCCCGCGCTCCCTGTCCTGTCAGCTCTCCGCGTCCAGGCCCCAACACCTTCATTGCCTCATGGTTCCCAGGTGTCGGCGGGCCAGGCGCAGCGTCTCTCCAGGGGTTCGGGGTTGGCAGGGCTCCTGCCCTTTGGGCTGTAGGACTGAGGTCCCGTTTCCCTGCAGGCTGTCAGCTGGGGTCCCCCAGGTCCTACAAGTCGCCCTCAGATCCTTGCCTCGTGCGTGGCCCCTCCGTGGGCCCCGCACACTTCCAAGTTGTCCACGCTCTGAGACTCTGAATGGCCCAGCCCTGTGTCGTGGCCTGGGGCACGTCACCCCACCCCTCAGTGCCTGGGCGACAGCACCTGCAAAATGGGGGTCCCCAGAGCAGGGTGAGTCTAGCCGCGGCTGTGCCTGCCTCCCCGCTCCTGCAGGCCAGGCCCGGGGCCAGGCGGGGTGAGGAGAGAGGCCCCCTGTCAGCGTGGGGAGCCAAGGGGAGGCTGCAGACACAGCGCATCCCACGTCACCACCCCGCCCCACCCCAGCCCCGAGCAGGGCCCACCCTCTGAGTCACCCACTCACGTCAGAGAACTCGTCTTATCGCAGACCGGGGTATGGCCGGGGATGGCCTTCCAGGTCCCCAAAGTGAGGTAAGCTGTGACCTCATCTGATGGGAAGCCTGGGCCTGGACAAGGGGCCAGTAAAAATTCGGAGCCTGCCCCGAGTTTGGAGAGCGTGACCTGAGAAGCAGGTGCGGCCCCGCTGTCCAGCTCCAGGAGGAGGTGGGGGTGCCCCTGGCGGGAGCGGGGGAGGTGAAGGCCCCGGGCCCCCAGGTCCCGGCTGGACGGGCTCAGCTCCATTGCAAGCGCTGTAAGTACCGTGTAAGCGCCAGCCCTGGGCTAACAGGACACCGCCTGTCCGCATCTGGAGGGGTCAGGCGTGGCCCCGACAGGGCCACTCTTGACAGCCAGACCCCCGCCTGCCGCTGCAGGACCCTGAGCCTGTGGACAGCAGCGCCTGGGCCCAAGATCTCAGGGCGTTCCCCTGCGGGCACCACCCACGAGCTCAAATAGGCAGAGTCTGCAGGGGACACCCCTGCCTCTGGACACCACTGGACACCACTGGGACGCTCGCTGGCTTGTGGGAAAAACGGGGTCCTCCGGCACCAGGCAGGGGGCAACCACTCAGTCCCCCGGGGCGCGCTGTGCGGAGGAGTCCCTCGGCGCAGCATGGGGGTCCTCACGGACGGGGTCTGACGCCCTTCGTCCCCGCGGCCCTCGCTGCTGCTCCAGAGGCCCGGCCCTGCTGCGTGGTGCGGGAGGTTCACGGGGCGCTCCACCTGTGGAGAGTGTGTTGGTGGGGGGGCGTGGGGAACTGGCGTGGGGAACGCATTCTCCTGAGACAGTGAGGGAGACCACCAACCTTAACAGCAGGCCCCGGCTCCTGGGTTAGCTTCTAGGTCATTCCGCCAAGCTTGGACACTACTGTTGAAGGAGGCGCTCCCCACACACCTCCCCCGGGAACAGCAGAGTCTCCAGCTGACCCACTGAGCTTCTGGCAGGATCCCTAGCCCATCTTGCCCGTGGTCCCCACAGAGGAATCTCCCACGGGACTCCAGGCGGAAGGTGCTGTCAGGACGTCCCACAATCCTCTTCCTGAGGCTCCCTGGGGAGCCCTCCTCCCCTCCTGATAACGTGCATCAGGCTGCTCTGAAGCATTCGGCTTGCGTTCATCACAGGCATCCTGTTTCCCTTTTTGCCCTGGCTGCCAGGAGCCTCAGAGCGACATTGACGGGCACACACTCAAAGGCAGCATCTTGTGATAAGGATGTGTGTATTAACCTCACCTCTGACTTCTCATTATGTTCCTGCCACTCCATTTGGCCCTACTCGAGTTCTCATCTCTCCTTTTTATCTTGTTCTTGTTTGTGAGAGCCTTAATTATTTGGGGGGTGACGAGGGAGTGAACACAAACAAACAAGTGATAAGTGTATGTGAGTGGAACCAGCCTCCCAGCGCTGGTTGGAGAAGGGACTGTGATAAGACGCAAGAGAGGGCCGGGCGTGGTACCCAGACCCACTGGCAGCCCCCACGTCCCTGCAGGTCCTGACCGGAGGAGCAGCCTCCACCCCCCAGAAAGCATCACCTGGGCGCACGCTGGGCTCCTGCGATCGCTCACCCACGTGAGGTGCAGATCCCAGGTAGCAGAAGCAGAAACCCCTGCTGGGTCGGGTTGGCAGAGCCAGAAGCAGGGGAGCGAGGGACCAGCAGGGGGCGCTGCTTCCTCTGGATCCCTCACCTGCCCTGGTTCTGGAACCCGACTCCCTTTTTGAAGCCACACAGATCACTCCGGCCTCGGGCCAGCCCATGCTCCCGGTGCCTCTTGGAGCCGGCAGCCCAGGCCGGGAAGAACAAAGGGGACTCCAGGGGACTGCTCCAGGCTCCACGTGGAGAAGGGAAGCTCCGGGGTGTCCTTCCCCTCAGCCCCAGCTTCCCCTCTGTCCAAGGAACAAATATCCCCTTTGCAGGGCAGTGGCGAAGAACAGGCCAGAGCCTGGACTCCACGGGCAGGAAGACCCAGGCCTGAGCCCGCTTCACACCCCACCTACCAGTGGCCACCCTGCTCACAGCCACGCCGCTCTGTGGGTGCTCACACCTGGGCCTCCAACGCACCTGTCTGACCCCTCGGCAGGCACGCCCCGTCCTTCACAGGCCCCACGGCCCTCAAACCAGGACCCCCTCACTCCCCCAGCTCTCTCCCCGTCCTCTGAGCCCCAGGTTCCTAACCTGTGTGCCCATGAACTTGGAAGAAAACAAACGTCTTGATTCTCACCAGCATCTCCCCTCGACGCTTTCTTCCGTGGTGAAGCAGCTCTGCGCCACAGTGCACCCTCGACCCTGTCCCCCAGGGAGAGCACAGGTGTCCCCGCACCACACGGTGGTCACCAGGGCAGCTCCGACACCCTTCTGCTCCCTGCCGGTGGGAGCCTCACTGGGGTCCCGCCACCAGCCCGGGGGTGCTAGTACCTTCCATGCTCAGAGAAACACAGGGACCCATCGCGGGTTCATTTGTTGTTTTACTGAGCGCATTCCAATCTCATTGTTTCCCTTTGGGAGGCTGTGAGTTTGCCGACTGCATTTAAAAAAGACACCACTCTGAGCCGGGCCCCCCAGACTTCACCAGGGGGCCCAGGGGCTCCCCGCAGGCAGAACCAGGCTGCAGCCGTGGGAGCCCCCTCCCGCCCCACGGTGCCTGGTCTCATTCCCTTCTGCCTTGGGAGCCTTTGACTGGGCGATGACCAGCTCCTGGTAGTGGCCTCGCGTCCTTGTCACCAGGCTCCGGGCCCCTCAGGGCAGGGCGCTGAGTGGAAAGTGGCCCTTCAGAGGCTGTGGACAGAATAAGGGGGACGGAATGGCTTCCGGTTTCTGTTAGCTGCGTGCCCGGCATGAAGTGCTTGCCAGCACTGCACCGCACCGTCCACGCCGTGGGGTACCCCCGTGTGAGATGGCAAAGAAGGGAACAGAGGCACGGAGCTGGGAGCCGGGACAGAGGGTCCGGAGCCTGGGAGAGCCGGCTCGAAGGACCCGGGAGTCAGCGCAGGGGGCAGGGGGCAGGGCTTCCTGAGGCTTTGTCCCTGACGCAGGTGGGGGTCAGAGGGACCTCCACCGCCGCTGATGTGGGTTGCCTAGGCCCCGTGTGAGGAGGCCTGGGGGGAGTTGTGGGGCAAAGGGGGAGGGACAGGCTGGGGAGGAAGAGCTGGAGGGTCTGGACTTGTCCATGTCTATGGGGAGGGGAGCAGCTCAGGCCGCTGGAGCCCTAGAAGCCGACATGCCCGGGGCAGGGGCCCCAGAGGAGCTGAGACCTGCACCCTGGTGGCTCCCGCTCCCCGCGGCTCCCACCCCCCCCAGGTCACCAGCACGCCCGTTACGGGTTTCCCCGACCGGGAAGGCCCAGTTCTGCTGCTGTTGCCGCGGCTGTTGCAGCCGGGTGGGTCCAGGCCCGGAAGGCCGGGCGGGGGCTGGTTTGGGCGGGGGCGGGGCTGGCGGAGGGGGCGGGTCGGCCAGAGTTTTGCCTTTAAATGCGGTCGGGCCCGCTGCCCACAGACTGTCGGCCTGGAGGGAGCGGGTGCTTCTCCTGTCCTCGAGACCCGGTCCCAGTCGGTCATGTCCCTGCGGTCCCGGCACCCGCCCGCCTGACCCCGCTGGCGCAAGCGGCCTCGCGCCCGGCCCCAGCCCTAACGCAGGCGCCCGGCCCCTGGCCCCAACGCGGCCTCCGTGTCCTCGCCGGCCCCAGGCCGGTCCTCCGCGTCCCCATCCGCCGCCGGCCCGTCCGCTATGCTGGCGCGGGCGCTGCTGCTGGCCACGCTGGCCGCGCTGGCCGAGCTGGCGCTGGCCCGGGAGCCCCCGGCAGCGCCGTGCCCCGCGCGCTGCGATGTGTCGCGGTGCCCGAGCCCCCGCTGCCCGGGCGGCTACGTGCCGGATCTCTGCAACTGCTGCCTGGTGTGCGCCGCCAGCGAGGGCGAGCCCTGCGGCGGCCCCCTGGACTCGCCGTGCGGGGAGAGCCTGGAGTGCGCGCGCGGCGTGTGTCGCTGCCGCTGGGCGCACGCCGTGTGCGGCACCGACGGGCACACCTACGCCAACGTGTGCGCCCTGCAGGCGGCTAGCCGGCGGTCGCTGCAGGTCTCCGGGTCACCGGTGCGCCAGCTACAGAAGGGGGCCTGCCCATTGGGTAAGTGCTCTGGCTGGGGCAGAACGCAGGCAGGGATGGGGGAGGGGACCTGAAGCCCTCTCCTGGGGAAACTGAGGCTCGGAGCTAGGGTAGAGCCTCGAGGTCCCCCATTCCTGGACACAACTGGAGTACCCATTAGAAATCATCTAGCCAGCCCTCCAGTTTTCCGGATGGGGAAACTGAGGCCCAGAGGGGCTGAGCGGCTGCCTCCCAGGTCACCGAAGTCCTCAAAAGTGAGTCCCGGTGGGTGTCCTCCAGACCGGCCCCGCCTCCTTGCCTCCCCTCGGCCGGCTCATCCCTGCTCAGCTGAGGTGCGGGTGGACAGCAATCTCTCCTGGCCCTGGACCCCCCGCTGGGTGCCCTCTCCAGCAATACTCGGTGTTTTCTTTCTTTTTAGCTGCACTTAAAAGGCACGTCTCCCGCGGGCTGTCTGGGAGGGGTGTGCGGGCTCTGCACCTCTCGGGGTTCCGTGGGCAGAGGCTCGGGGCAGAGAGCTTCGAAGCCCTGCAGACCCCTAGTGGCCTCCCCTGCCCTGGAGTTGGCCCTGGCTGGCTTCTTGCCACACAGGTTGACCCTGGAATGGAAGGAAATGCTAGGAAACCCCGCTGTCCCCTT
This sequence comes from Trachops cirrhosus, assembly GCA_028533065.1. Lineage (NCBI taxonomy): Eukaryota > Metazoa > Chordata > Mammalia > Chiroptera > Phyllostomidae > Trachops > Trachops cirrhosus. The sequence goes on along the minus strand of CM052538.1, from coordinate 1,783,774 downwards.
ATTTGTTTGGGCCGCCCCTTAGGAAGGCACGGGGTCAACAGGTGTTCACAGACGCCCTGTGTGGGGCCCCGAGGTCACAGGTCAGGCCGATGTGGGCCCTCAGCCTGCAGCCTCAGGGGGACCGGGGCATCTCAGCCCGGGACAGCCTTCCAGGAAGCGGGCGGGGAAGGTTGTGTGGGAAGAGGGGGTCACACGGACCACCTCGGGGAGGCTGGCTGTGCGCGGTGGGCGCGTGGGAGGGGCAAACAGCCCCCAGCACCTGGTGTGGGGGCGATGTGTGTGTGCCCGAGCGTGTCGTATGTGCGCATGTACCTATGTGTGTGTGCTCGAGCGTGTCGTATGTGCGCATGTGCCTACGTGCGGGTGCTTGCATGTGATGGGGGCGATGTGTGTGTGCCCGAGCGTGTCGTATGTGCGCATGTGCCTGCGTGTGGGCGCCTGCGTGTGGCACCCAAGGCCGGGCGAGTTGGCAGGGACGGGGTGACCGGTGGCCACAGCCTCGTGCCAATGGCTCAGACTTCCTTCTGTAGGCCGGGCTTCCCACGACGCCTGGTCCTCTGAAAACACGTGTCCCGGCACCTAAAAAGGCTGGCAACGGGAGCCCTGCCCCTGCCGTGGGGAGTCACACGGGACCCTCTCGGAGGTTCTGAGAAAGCCTGCAGGGAGCAAACACGCGTGCGCACGCAGGTGGCAGAACTAGGGCCTCCCGAGGGAATTTCACCAGAGAGCGCTGCTCTCCCAGGAGAATGTGCCTGACCTCCCCCCGGCACACCGGGGTTCCGGGGAGCCCAGTCTGGGAAGCCTTAGATGGGGCCGGCTCTGACTGTTCGGGGGAGCCATCGCCGGCCCTCGGGAGGAGAGCATGGTGCCCCCGGCTGTTGCAGAGATGGGTGCTGGGCCTCGAGTGGGTGCCGCAGGCCCATCTGGGGTGGCCCATCTGCCTCAGGGCTTGGTACCAGCGGGCCCATCGCAGGCCACGCCGATGGGGCTGGGAGGTGGAGGGCTCAGGGTGGGCAGCCTGCCCACCGCAGCTTGGTTGCATCAGTAGGAACCCCCAAACCCAGCCCCCACGTACGGTGGACCTGTTAAAATGAGACTCCGGGTCCTGGGGGCAGGCGGGAGGGTGGAGGCGGTCTAGACATCTGAAACCCTCCTTCCTGACCGACTGTGTCTACCCCTGTGACATAAGTTTCTCTGTGGCCGGGCTGGCCCTGCGCTGGTGACAGGGCCCCTCCATGAGGCAGACACTGTGCCCCGGAGAATCTCCAAGGATGGGAAGAGGGAAGTAGCCTGCTGACCACAGACAGCCCGCAGATGGCTGAGCAGGCAGCAGGGAGCGTTGGGGCGGGGACAGGCTGGGCGGGGACATCCTGGGCTGGGCGCCCTGGGTACCTCTGACTTGTAAGAGCCTTAGACGAGTCGCCGGGCCTTAGTCCCCCCACCTGGAAAGCAGGGGTGAGAGCAGCATCAGTGGGCCACCTGTGACGTCATGTACTAGTGGTCACTGTCACAGCTCCTGCCTCCCCCAGTCGGTCCCAGCTGCAGGGTCGGGGCACCTCGGTGCTGCGCTGCGGGAGGTGAGCGGGCTGGCCAGGCGAAGGGAGCGGGGGATGGAGAGAGAGCCGAGGTGAGGCCTCAGGGCAGGGTGGAGAGCCGGCAGTCCAGGGTCCGGGGAGTTCTGGGAGCGCCCCTGAGCCCCAGCCCTCGGATGTCTGCAAAACCCTGCCCTCTGGAGTCCTTGCCGGGCGGGTCTCTCGCCAACACGGTCTCGTTCGCCTCTGCGAATCTGGTCCTCCCTGCACCTCGGATGCGCCCCCGGAAGAGGGAGAGGGCGAGTGGCTTGTCTGAGGTCAGTCGGCCAGGAAGCAACTGCGCCAGGCCGGGCCTCGGTCTGGCTGGCTTTGAAAGCCACACTCTCCAGGGTGCCGGGCTTCCTCCTGCAGCTGGGAGGTGGCAGGGCCCCCGACGCCTGGAGTCCGGCCAGGCCTGGGTCTCCAGTGCCATTCCCTTCAGCTTCTGCAGTGTCACTGGCAGGTCCCCGCCCTGCCCTCTGGAGGGACAGGCCAGAGGTCGCTGGGCGGTGTCCCCACATCGCAGTGGGTAAGTCCCTGCCCGCCCCCAGCTGGTGCGCACGGAAGCCCCGCCAGCTGACCCTCACCAGGCCAGCCCTGGCATGCATGCGCCCAGGGCTGAAGACAGGGTCCCGAGCTGGAGTCCTGTGTCTCAGCTGGCCGTGGTCCTCCGCCAAGAGGGCCACCCTGTGAAGCTTAGGTCTGAAGCCTTGTCACCTCCGACCCTCCATGCCTCCCTATTACTTAGCTCGCACCCACGGGTGAGGCTTCAGCTCTGCCCTGACACTCGCCCCCAGCCGGGCTTCGCTCCTGTTGCCCCGGCAACGCTGGCCTCCACTTTCATCCCCGCCTCTCCCCTCGTCCCTCCGAGCACTTCTGCACGCAGCCGCCAGGACAGCCTTGCTACATCCGCCCTGCCTGTCACTGGCGGGACCCCCTCGCCAGCTCCCCAACACTTACCCTGACCCGAGAGTCCCGTGCCACCTGGCCCCTCTCACCCGGAACACCGCCTCATCCGGGCTCCCTCCCACCTCAGGACCTTTGCACATGCTGCGCCCACTGCCCAGCATTCTTGTTCCCTCCCCTTCCCATGGCCGAGTCCTCCTCCTGCCTTGGCCTGGATGTCCCTCTACCCCGGAGCTGCCTTCCCTGACCACCACGCCTAGCCACGCCCTTCGTTAGCCTCGTGAGCGCCCTGGGCTCTGCTCACACCCTCACACCACCTGTCAACACAGCATCTTCTCTCCATCCCACCAGGCTCTGGGCCTCGAAGGGTGGGCGACTGATCTCTTTGGTCCCTGCCGGGTCCAACCCAGCGCCTGGTACCCAGTAGGTGCTGTGGGTCCTTGTGCTGTGGGAATCTCCTACAGCCCTCCCAACCATCCTTGCATACCCCCAGCGGCGGGGGGCTCACCACCTCTCCTGGAGGCAGTGCCATGCCCTGGTGTGGAGGAATGCTGCCACGGGGGATAGTAAAAGCCCAGGTGAAGGCCTACACAGAGGAGAGGGCCCTTTCCACCCCAGAGCCGAGGTCCCTCGAGTCCGCTCTGCCTCACCTGCCTGCAGACAGGCCTGGGAGTGTGCCCTGAGTTCAGAACGTGGAGCCCTGGGGCAGTTTACGACGTGGCATTCAATAATCAGCTTTTATTGTGCAAGCCTGAGTAGGCTCCTGCTGCAGCTCTCAGTTTTATTTGTTTAAGAGCTTTGGTTGGCTTTTGATTTTTAATCCTCCTAGCAAGTCAGGCAAGAGGACACTCCCCCCACCCGCTTCTCTCCCTCCTCCCTCGGGACAGCAGAGCCGAGCTGCAGCCTCTGGCCCTGGCTGGGCTGCCGGCACCAAGGTCACGGCGGGGGGAGGGGGGGACAGGAAGCCGGCCGGCCGGAGAGGCCCGAGCAGAGTGGACGGCCCAGGGCACTGTGCAGCTGCCGTCCCCGCCGGGGCTCTGCCGGCCTGGGCAGCCCCCTTGCCCCCCGCATTCCCTCTGGCCTCCCCATGCTGGCCTGGAGGTGCAGCCGGGATCCCCAGGCCCCCCTCGGGGTCGGCCTGCCTGTGAATCTCCCCACAACAAGGCTCGGATCCCCCTTCCTCCCGAAAGCCCAGCTGCGGCTCCCTCTGCCTTCAGCACCAAGCACAGACCGCTGCTGGCCCCCCGACTTGCTGCCGTCCGGCCTCGGCTTCCTGCCCGCCGTCCCCACCCCCAGCAGAGCCCCGAGAAACCCCCGGCCCCTCACTGTGAGGGACACACACGTGACGGGGTGTGGGGCCCAGGCGAGGGGTGGGTCAGCGAGGGCTCCTGGAGGAGGGGGTTTCCCCGCGGGGTGGCGAGGGCGGCAGGAATGCTGGGCACAGGCGGGTACCAGCGGAGGAGGCGGGAGGTGGCCCGCCGTTTGGGCGGGGTGGGGGCCGAGGAAGGCTCGTGGGGCACCAGGCTCAGCCAGGGGAGGGGGCACTCCATGACCTGTGCAGCCCCAACAGCCCCACCCGCCCAGCCCAAGCCCAACCCCCATCCGGGCCTTCAAGTGCACGCCGGAGGGGACCTGGTGGAGACGCCCGGGGAGGAACCGCGCACGGTCAGACGGAGAGCGACACGCTGACTGAGCCGGAGCCTGCGTGTGCCTGGCCCAACCCACTGGCCTCGCCTGCCTGGCCTGGCACGCACCCCTCGGCCGCCCCCCAGCTCACGGCCGTGGGGGCCCAGGTCCCTGCGGACTGGACGGGGGAGCAGGTGTCTGCATCTGTCCTGACGGGGGTCTGAGCGCCACCTCTTCCTGTGGCCCGCTTTGAGGGAGAGCAGCCGCCAGGTTTACCGGGGTCAAGGGCGGAACACCGGCCTAGTCTCCCGCTCACGTCACACACACGTGTGCAGGCGCTCACGCAGCCCTCTGCAGGAATGAAATCAGCGCGGGCGGCGCGCTGTCCCGGGGACTCGAGCCCGGGCCCCTGAGGGTGCCGGCGGTGTGCCGGAGCCTGTGCGCAGGGCCGGCCCTGAGACCCGGCTGTGCTCCCGACGTCCAGCCGCTCGGGGACGCGTCCTAGCCCCGCCGCTGCCCGTGGCCAGCCCCCGAGGGTCCCCTAGGCTCTCTGCACCTCAGTGTCCTCATCTGTGACATGGGGGTGGCAGCGGTCCCCCTCACTGGCTCACGGGACAGCCGTGACAGGGCGCATGAAGGGCACTTTGCACGGTGTGGAGGCTGACAGACGTCCGTGCCGGCTCACCCAGAGGTGGGCAGGCCGGGCTTCTGATGTGGATGGAGCTTGGGAGTGTGAGAGGAGGGGTCGGGGGGGTGCCCAAGGGGTGTGCAGGGAGGGGCCAGCCCGAGGGTGGGCCCGTCAGGACAGGGGGCGCTTCCTGTAGAAGGGGGTCCGTCCCGGACCCCACCTTGGCTTCAGAGGTGAGGCGGGCCTCGTGGGTGGCCTGGAGCCCCGCCTCCCCTGCGAGGGAGCAGGTGGGCAGCAGACTTTGATAAAGCAGAGCGGCCTCCTCCTCAGGGCTGGATGCGGCCCCCGTGGAGTCCGCAGCCGGAGCCGCCAGGCTGGCCCCGAGCCGGGCCCCTTGAGGCTGAGCTCCCCCGGGGCCCAGCAGCCAGTCTCGTTGGCTGAGGACCAGAGGAGCCTGGGGCAGGGGACCAGGGATCAGGCTGTGGGCGTGGGTGGGTCTCCTGTCTCCTGTCCTCTAGGAGCCCCCTGGCCTCCCCTGAGTGACAGGCTAAGGGCTACTGCCCTGCAGACGGGCGGGGAGGGTTTGCTGTAACCCTGCCCGCCCTGAGCCCAGCCGCTGTGGGCGTGGCCGGCGGCGGGGGGGTGGGGTGGGGGTGCCGGGGCTGGGTCCCAGGGACAGGGACTGGCCCCCCCCCACCACCCTATGAGCTATGAAGCCGCTGTCCTTGGCTGGAGGTTGAAGGTTTGCTGGGGACAGGCAAGTTTTCAAGAGAAAGAAAAACACAGGGACTGTCTGGGAGCTAATTAGACCCGGGAGGGGGGTCCTGGGGCTCCACAGCCTGGCTTTGTGGGGGCCCTGCTGCCCATCCCTGGAGGACACCCATGCACCCCCTGCTCATCCACTCGTCACTCGTTCTCTCGCTGCTCCCTGCTGTGGGTCAGGGACACCCAGGCCACAGGGACAGATGGAGGAGCCAGCCGTGGGGAGAGGGGAGAGATGGGCCACGGAGCCTTCCGAGTCAGGCAAGCTCCCGAGAGGAAGTATGTTGTCCGGCCTCGGGCCTGGAGGGACGAGGGGAGGGGCCGAGGCCAGGGGCCTCCCGGAGCCTGTGTGCTCGGGGAAGCAGAGCCGGGGGGCTGGGGACAGTGGCCGCAGGGTCCAGTGACCTGGACCCTGGGGGGCTTGAGGGTGCTGCTGAGAAGTGGCCGCCTGGCCTGCAGGCTGTGGTCACTATCACGGGCAGACGGGCATGGCCCGGGACCTCGTGGTCACCCGCGGACGGCCACTCCGTCCCCAGGCCGTGGCTAACCACTGGGTGACATGAGTCTTCTGGGTGCCCGGGCGGGGGACGGAGGGGCAGGGCCCCTGGGACTGGGTGCCGGGGGCGGGCAGGGCGGCGTGCACAGTTGGTCTGCGGTGGTCCTGCGCTGTGGGGCACACAGCCCGCTGGGCAGCACCCGGGGGCCTGCAGGGGTGCGCGCCTCGGTTTCCCCATCTGTCCGAGGCAGTGGGACTGTCCAGAGTGGGCACAGAGCTTGCTCGCCTCAGGGTGGGCGCTGCCCCCGAGCCCTCCTGGCGGCCTGGCCGGCCGGGGCGGAGCCCCAGCCCGGGTCTCTCCCTCCACCCGGTGGGGCCCCTGCTGTCCCCGGAGGCACCTCAGGACACCTGGCCTGATGGCTTCCCTCTGACGAGTCCCTCCCGACCGAGACGCCCAGGGCCTGCGGAGTAGTTTATTTTTGAGGAAAAAAAACAAAAACGCAGCAGCTGAGTCTGGTCGAGACTGACTGTTGACTTCAGAGCTTTGGCTCGAGGACGGGGTGGGTGGGGGCTGTCCAACCCCCAAATAAACAAACGGTCTGCTTCCCGGCCGCGGGCCCGAGGTTTGCATGTGGAAAGTGGCAGTGGGAACCGAGTCCTCCCTCCCCACTGATTCAGGGGTGATTCATCCGTGTGGGGGAGAAGGCCCAGGAACCGGGCCCTTCCCCCAGCCCTCCCCGCGCCCCTCCCCCGCCACCGTCAGCTTAAAGGGCCAGGGCCTGGCTGGGTCCCTGTCACCAGCTGTCTGACCTGGGAGCCCGAAGGGGTGCTTCAGGTCCTGGGGTCTGGGAGGGCGCAGGCTGCCGTCGGTGGGACCTTGGGCCAGTGCCAGGCCTGTCCCCACCCCCACCCAGCTTTGCCTCCAGCCCCAGTGTCCTGGGGTGGAACCTGACCGTGACACCGTACTTGCGAGGCTGGTCCTGCAAGACCCGCTGGCTCTGTGGTGGTGTTTGCAACCCGCCGTGTGCTGGGTCAGAGGGTCCAGGGCAGCAGCCTGCCTTCCCTGCCCCCCGCCCCCGCCCGTCCTTCCATAGTGAAGCGTTTCCCGGCCCCGCCCGCCCGTGCTGGGTCCCCCGGGGAGGCAGACCCGGAAGGCGCTGGTTCCCGGGTGCCGGGTGGGAGGTGCATCGCCAGCTTCCCCCTGGAGCTGCCGCAGCCCATCCGCGGGGACAGGGTGCCACGGCGCCCGGCCTTTTCCGCTCCCGCCCAGCCCCGTCCCCGGCCCTCCACCAGGCTTTCCCCCCTCTCTTTTCGATTTTTCCAGACATATGTGCACATATTTGCCTGTGGTAGAAAATTTGGAAGGTCCGTGAAAGAGAAAATCACTCCTAACTCTCCTGCCCCCAAGTAGCCACCGTGAAATAAGATGTTTCCTGCCGGCCTTTTACTTCTGGGTATTTAACAGGGTGATTTTTTTAAAAACCATCACATGGAAAATTGAGGGTCGCCTGTTCTAAGTGGTGTGTGGGGAGACCACACCGGAAGGACAGTGTCCGGCAGAGGCCCCCATGCCGCCCTGATCTCCGGCAGCACCGGGTCAGGGCCTCCCTGGGCCCGTGGGACCTGGGCCGGGCCAACGGGGGTGGACGGACGCGCCTTAGGGCCTTGCAGCCCCCGTGTCGGAGCCGCTGAGAACCGGGATGAGGCCGTGTGGGAGCGTGGTCTTTTCCGATCGGACACGTGATTCCCACGTGTTAGCCACGCAAGGCCCCGTTCCGGGTCAGCCACATCCCCCCGCAGCTGCCTTCGCACGCGATGCTGGACCGTTGCGTACGCCGTTCTGCTGCCCCGTGCGCCGTTCCCAGCCTGGGGTCGGGGCGCCCCTGGGCTCCCTCTGTCCGTTCACTGGCCACACCGCGCTGTGTGTGGCTGGTCGCGGGCCGTGCCAGCGCACGGTGCACGCGCGGAAGGCACTTGGCACTCGCGGGCGGAACGCACGGCACACAAGAGCCAGTGCTTTGGGGGAGGCACTGTGCTGGGAGCCTGAGCAGGGAGGCACTCATCCTGACTGGGAGGAGTCTGCTGGAGGGCTGCCTGGAGGAGGTGGGATGTGAACTGTGCGCAGGACAGGCTGGAGCATCTCGGGAGGGAGAAGTGGGGAGCGGTCCTTGCACGTGGAGGCAGAGTGGTAGGTGATAGAGCAGAAACTCGGGTAAGTGGCCCAGCAGGTGACACAGCGCGGTGGTGGGGGGTGACACCTGGCCTCACCCACCTGGGACTGCCCACCTGGGACTGCCTGCCCTTGCACTACAGGGGCGCATGAGCCTCGGTATGTGTGGGAGAGTTGCAGAGTCCTCCCACCCCCACCAGCCTGGATTTGGGGTCCTCCAGGGCCCCAGGCCATGGGGATGGCCTGGTGGGAGGTGTCTTTTTGGAGACAGACCTGGACAGGGAGCAGCGTCTGGCTGGCTCCCTTTCTTCTGCCTGGAGGCTTGGGGGCCAGTACGGGTTCCCAGGGCGCCGGGCAGGGTGGACGGAGCTGGGCCGCCTGACGGACAGCCTCACCCTCGGAGTGCCTGGGAGGGTGGGTCGCCCCGCGTGGGGCAGCCGTGCCGAGCACCCGTGTGTGCTGGGAGCCCAGAGCCCTGGTACAGAGAGGGCCTTGCTGCTGGGCTGGTTGGTGACGCGCCTCCGACCTTGTCCCGCCCACCGAGGGGACTGCCTCTAGGAGGAAGGCTCTGGGCACTGTAGCCGGTCAAGGGGCCGGGCGGGGGCTGGCAGCGGGCCCCGTCTCCCAGGCAGGCGGCCTTTGATTTTGGGCTGTCAGATGTCCTGTGGCCAGTGCCCGCGGGATGCTCGAGGCAGAATCGAAGGGTCGGTGGGTGGGCCCTCCTCGCCACCCCTGACGCAGAGACTGAGGCCAGCGCTCCTATGGGCCCCGAGTCCCAGATCACACTTCGTGGACAGTCGGGGCCTTGGGGGGCACAGGGTGGGGCGTGAGGGGCCCCTCAGGAGGGGCGCCTGGCTCTCCTCTCACTACATGTGTGTCTTCGGGCCAACGGCTCCTCTCACTGAGCCTCAGCTTCCCCACTTTGAAGACGGAGGGCCATCCCCGGCTGCCTCTGAACAGCCGGAATGTTCGTTGGGACAAAGGGAGGGACTGCGTTCGCCGTTGCTGGGCGCGACCGTGGGCCCGGCCAGCTCCCGGGGCTGCACTCAGCGTCACCCCGCTCCCTTCGGACAACCCAGAGAGCCGGGCTTTCTCTCGACCCCGACGCTCGGTCACTGCCAGGGGTCGACAGGAGAGGCAGCAGCTACCACCCTGGACGTGACGGGTGGGGCCCGCTTTGCTCACCAGCATCAGGGTGGCAGGGTGGGTGGTAGTGTCCCCAGCAGGGAGCTTCACACAGTGCAAGTCTCAGACCGTGCCAGATTCCACCGGTGGGGGCAGGGGGTCTTCAGTCTCATTTTTAGATGAAGAGTCAAGGCTCAGAGAGGGTGAGTGATTTGCCCGAAGCTGCACAGCTGGAAAGTGGCCGTGCCAGCCTCCAGACCCAGGCGTTTGGGGCGCACAGCCCAAGGCTCATTCCGGGCCGCGGGACCACTGCTGGGGTTCCAGATAGCGCCCGTCATTGGCAGGGGCCCAGGGGACCTTGGCACAGGCCTGAGCTGGGGGACTAAGGGCCTGGGCCCGGTGCCAATAACGTGCCTCCAGCCTGTGGTCCCAGTAGGCGGCAGGCCTGCTGCTGACGACAGCAGAAATCTGAGCTGCAGAAGGTTCCAGAGAAGTCTGTGAACAGCTTGGCAAGTCAGGCTGGGGTGGGGCCGAGTGAAATGCAGATGGGGGCCCGGAGTGGCCCCCGCGGGCCCCGGCAGGTCAGCCAGGGCAGCTCAGGAGGGAGGACCAGTTCCCCGTGCCAGGTGTCGCTGTGCGTGTGGCGGAAGCACTGGGGCCCAGGGGGGCCAGCCCAGATCCAGCCCCAGCTGCCTGTCAGCGCTGGGCCGCCCAGGGCAAGTGCCTTAACCCGTCTGAACCTCCTGGCTGGCCGGGCGGCCTCCAGGGAGGCGACGTCAGGGAGCTCGGCATTAACAGTTCTGGGGGAGAGCGAGCCCCGTTCCCGATGTGTGGGTGTCACTGCGCTGCCAAGCGTGTCCCCAAAGGGCCGTGAACCCGGGGGGTCTTGGGGGGAGCCTCCTCGCCCTCCCCCGGGCAGGCTCTGGGCAGGCTCTGGGACTCACTGAGGCCCCGGGTTCTTCCTGCCAGTGCAGGTCTCCACAAGCTGAGCAGCCCGAGGTACAAGTTCAACTTCATCGCCGACGTGGTGGAGAAGATCGCGCCAGCGGTGGTCCACATCGAGCTCTTCCTCAGGTGCGTGGAGGCCCCTCCCCGTCCGAGGCGTCCCCTCCATCGGCTGAGGCCCAGACGGGACTCCGTGCTGGCACTGGGGGCAGTAGGAGCCCGAGTGGGCTGGGGTCAGGCGAACCCCGCCCAGATCCCCCGACGTGGGCAAAGACCTCGCCCCCCACGGAGCGGTAGGTGCTGGCCGGTGCGTGGTGGGCGGCAGCTGCGGTTTCATTCATGCGTGCACCTGACTTTATTGAGCAGCTACTACGTGTGTACGTTCCAGAGGGCCGTGGAGGAAAGCTCAGTGAATGAGCGTGGGGCCTGGCCCCGGCCCAGGGTCCCCTGCTCACTGGGCCTGAGCGTCACCTCCCCGTCTCTGGAGGGCGGGCACGGCACCCACCCGCACCGGTGCTCCACAGGGGCGAGCGGACGGGAGGCAGGAGCCCGGCCCCGTCAGAACAGCAGTCCCCTCGGAACCCTCCTGTGTGTCCCCACTGCGGCCGCTGCTTTGCCCACGTTTCTCAGCCCTGAGCCGGGGCCCCCCCTTACATGAGAGAGCCGGGCACCCGTGGGACTCACCCTGAGAGTCAGTCCCCGGTGCCTACACCCCAACACCCTTCTATTCTCTCTCTCACAGCATCTTCCCGTGCCCCCAGAGTAGGCCGTCGTGCCCGGTTTCCTGCCTGTGGGGGCAGGGCCTGGGCCCTTCCCCGGGCTCATGGAGCTTCTAGGTGCCCGGAGGGTGGGACCGGGTTCCCCGGGCCTCAGAGCCGGGCCCCCCCTCTGCCCTGCTCTGACCCTCCAGTGGCGTTTCTGTGGGTCCCGGACCCCGAGACCTGTCATTGAGGAAATTACCACTGGACAAGTGCTAAGTGGCACTTGTGCTAGGTCCCCGGCCCTGCAGGTGACTCGCACTGGGGCCGCGCTCGCCTCTGCAGAAGGCCCCGGGCTCCGGGCCCTGAGCCAGCTCACCGCAGACCGCAGCCCGGCCCCGCCCGGCCCGGCGGGCGGCGGCTCCGTGTCAGCCTCAGAGGCTGGCGTCCCGGGGTTGGGGGCCAGATCCCAGACACAGACGAGATCCCAGACAAGGCGAGATGGTCACCGAGCAGGGAAGCCTCCGCTGTGACCCCAGCCCGGTGAGCAGGCCCCTGGGCCGCCTCAGGCCCTTCTGCAGTGACCAAGCCCTGCGCCCGTCCGCCAGGCAGGCGCCAGCGGCAGGTTCTCAGGCGCGGCCCCGCCTGGGGCACACACGGGGCCGGGTGGACACAGGCTGTGGGCACCTGAGAGGGGCCGAGTCCCCAGGACGCCAGGGGCACACCCCTGCTCTGCCCTTTGCCGGCCTGGCCCCGGCACGTGGCTCAAGTCTCTGGGCCTCAGTTTCCCCCCGTGAACTGGAGACCTACCCACCTTGTAGGGCACCTACCGGGAGCATCGAGGGGCTTCGTCCCTCGTTCACGGGGAATGCTTGGTGGTGCTAGCTGCAGTCACTGGTCCCGCCCAGCCCAGAGACGCACTTCCCTGAGAAATCCCACCCACCTTTCCCTCACTCATTCTGCAAAGCCACCTCCTGCGCCCAGCCCCTGCCCGCCACCCTGCCCTGGAGGAGGCCCTGGGCTCCGTCCAGCACGCTGCCTCCCTCCGCTCTGGGAAGGGGCCAGGGCTTCTACTCAGTGGGCTGGGCATCGTCGCCCGTCAGTGAGGACTGACCTCGAACCCACGCCGCCAGCCTTGCCCCTCGATCCCTGTCGCCCCGCCACGTCCCTCGCTCCTCATGCCCCTGCGTCCTCGGAAGCACGGCGAGGTGTGGCATTCCCTGAGCAGAGCCCGCCACCTGCACTGCTTGGCCGGCCCCTTGGGGCTCCCAGGCAGCTGGCCGGGGGCAGGGGCCGCGGGGAGGTGGGAGTGTGCCCCCCACCCCAGTGCTTGCCCTCGCTCCCCAGTCCGAGCTCGGAGACACTGACATGCCCTGAGGACCTGCTGGGGGGGTCCAATAATGCCCCCACTGCCGATAATGCGCTGCCTCCAGGGCTGCAGGCCCCGGGCCCCCCACCCCGAGCAGAGTGGGGATTGCTGTCACCAGTTTCCCGGATGGGGAGGCCGGGGCTCAGACAGGCGAGGTGCGGCGACCCGCCGACGGGCAGGCAGGGAGGCGGGGGCCACACCTGCGATTAGCCACCTGGTCGGTCTGGCTCCAGTGCCCTGTTGTCAGACGGGTGAGTGTCGGCTGTGTCATCACAGGTCTGACTCGATGGCCCCGTGTCTCACTCGGCAAATTGCGGGTCTGCCATTACTGCCCCTCCCGGTGGCTGTAAAATGGGACAGACTCAGTGGCCTGGCCAAGGCCCCGGCCAGGAGGCGGAAGTCAGAGTTTGGACTTGGGCGTGGGGGACCCCGCGTGGGAGACCCGGCCGTCACTGTGTCCCCTCCCGCAGACACCCGCTGTTCGGCCGCAACGTGCCCCTGTCCAGCGGCTCCGGCTTCATCATGTCGGAGGCGGGCCTGATCCTCACCAACGCCCACGTGGTGTCCAGCTCCAACGCCGTCTCGGGCCGGCAGCAGCTCAAGGTGCAGCTGCAGAACGGGGACACCTACGAGGCCACCATCAAAGACATAGACAAGAAGTCGGACATCGCCACCATCAAGATCTACCCCCACGTGAGTGGTGGCTGGGCTGGGGGACCCTCCCGGGCGCCGGAGCGTAGGGGCTTGGCAGCCTGACCACGCTGTGGACAGCTGGAGGGACCGGGCCTCAGGGACCGGCAGCTTGCACCGCTGCCGGTCAGGTCGGACGAGCGCAAGGCTGCTGGCCGCTGCCCACAGGCACCGCCACGCAGGGGTCCTCCGAGGCCCCGGGCCGCGCTCTCCCTCCCCGGACCACCGCAGGGGTGCAGCCGTGCCGTGGGTGTGACGGAGGCTGGTGGGGAGCCCTTGGGACGTACGCCCTGTCCCTCCACGTCCACCCTGGTCTCCCCGCTGCTGTGAAGAAGGCGTGTGGCGCCCGTGACCTGGGCACGGCTGTCTGCAGTCCCTCCTCGAACAGCTTTTTATCTGGAGGGAACTCCAGACCCACAAAAGCTGCAGAAGTGGGGCCCAGAGGGCCCCGTGCCCCCCCGGCTCCCCTGCTGAGCCTCGCTCCTGAGCCCCCCCCCCCCCC